>JAQQZY010000015.1:36340013-36358677 GCA_030068375.1 Ostorhinchus rueppellii
AACTCTCCCGAATAATAAATCAGGCCAGCAAAATCACCCAAACAGCCCAATCCCCTCTGTCTGAACTGTACAGTCGCTCAGTGATGAGGAAAGCCACCCTCATCACTGAGGACCCCTCCCATCCCCTCCACCACTCCTTCATGGTGCTGCCATCAGGCAGACGCTACAGAACCCCCCTGGCCAGGAAGAACATCTACAAGAAATCATTCATCCCTTCTGCAGTAGCTGCTCTTAACAACACAAAATGAACTGCACTGTGTTTTTAGGGTTTTTAGTCTTTTTATGTGATTTAATTTATTTATTTATGCCTGTCTCAATTTGTGGTACTGTGTTTAAGTGTAGAGGAGTGTTAAAAGCTGTGACAAAAGGAAAATTTCAGTTTTTAATGTGGAACAAACTATAAAGTTATCTATCTATCATCTAGTCATAGGTTTCTAGGAAGATTTAGTGAAGTTGGCCAATCAGAGATATTGAAACATTGAATCATGAAGAGAATGAGTTTATTTAAAATCTACTGATTCTGGATCAGTTTGGTTGTATTATTCTCACTGTATCAGTACTACGCTTCCAAGACCTTGCCCAGACGCGGACCTGATCCTGGTCTTCCTTAGACTTGGTCCTCCTAAGACCAGGGGTGGGTCATAGGAGGACCTGGTCCTGTTCCTCCCCAGACCTGGTCTGTTTCTGTGTTTTTACAGGGAACATGATAAGAATCCAGAGCTGCTGTTCTCAACTCTGCTGAGGCTGAAGGACCGAGGACTGGACTTCAGGTTGTCTGTCCTCGGAGAAACATTCACGGATGTTCCAGGTACAAATACACACATCAACCATATACAGGAAGGACAAGTACGTGCATCAACTACATATAGGAAGTAGAAGTACACATAGTAACTACGTACAGGAAATATGTGAAGTATGTGTTTAGTGCCCCCACCCCCCAGTTGAGAACCTCTGCCTTAAATGGTTCACCTTAAACAGTTTATCTTAAATGGTTCACCTTAAATGTTTGACATTAAGTGGTCCACCTTAAACGGCTAACGTTAAAGCCTCCTTTTTCCATCTAACTGAACCAACGGTTTGTGGATGTCATATTTTGTCTCATCCCAAAAACAGCTTCTGTAAAGTAATGAAACCAACTCATATAGTTGTGGAGACTTAGTTTAATTAGTCTGAAAACTCTGCAGAATAATAAAGATAATAAATAGATTGTGCGTCTACAGCCCTGAGTCGTATATCGTGGTGTTTTTATTTGTCTGGTCGTCCAGCTTCTCCGTTCATGGCTGACTTTCACTCGTCCTGGAGCCAAATCAGAATCATATCCACCCGGTGTGTTATGAGATTAGCGGAGGTCAGAGGTCACAGCCCATGGTTTTAATTGCTAAACATCATCAGCTGATGATGCTCTAATGATATAATGTGTGTTTTAGCCTAATGAACACACTCTGTGATATTGAGACGTTGTGGTTTTTACGAGAGGTTGTAAATTCAGCCTCATATTCAGCTTTATGTCAGAGGAATTCAATCCCATTAGGACGACTTTAATCTGCTCTGATTGGTTCAGAGGTTGAACTCATCGATTCCCTTCACCTGTTCGTCTTCCTGCTGCCGCCGTAAACGTCCACATAAACCCATGTGCAGACCCTTTTTTAAATTCATTCAGTCTCATTTAGTTGATTTTTGCTCAGACAACACAAACCTCTGAACTTGTGACTTTGGACGAATCGATGAGTTTTGATTTAATTGAAAGTTTTTGTTCAGTAAAAACTGTGACTGGATTATGTTCTTTAATGTTACCTGATGAGCCTGACCTGTTTTATTAAAGGAATATAATGACACATGTCAACCACTAAAGCAGCTCTTCATCATCTGAATGCAAATCTGATATTCATTAATACAGATCTGAGTTTATCAAACCAATAAATATCACGGATAATGAATCAATCCAGTGAGTCACAGAAGAGTTCAATCAGGCAGAAATCAATTAATGTTCAGTGGAAAAAGTAGATTTTTGACATGTGCTGCATTATGGTTTATACAGGCTCGTAGATTTAAAGAAATAACATGGTTGAATTGATGGTTGATGGTTTAAGATCTTCAGTGTTTTCTGAGATGTTTTATTTGGTCTGGATGTGTAAAATTACTTAATGTTCTGCATTGGCCCATCACTGATATGGTGTCATGTCTTGTTCCAAACTGCTTTATTTGAACTGGAAATACTTTGAGCTGCTGAGTTTTATCAGTTTATATGTCAGTGGTAGATGATTCAACTGATAAAAACCAGAGTCTAACCCTCATAAAAAGACGATAATGGACCTGCAGAACGTCTCAGCTGTCCATCAAAAGGATCCACATGGATTCATTCTGATGGATGTTGTATCATTTTTGTGGATCTGACAAACCAGAACAGTTCTAGTTCCACAGATGAGGTAACTGGTCAAATGGTGGCTCTACAGACACTCAGAAAGATTATTTTGAGTGAAGTGAATGAATGAAGCTAATGAATGAGAGCTGAAGGTGTCCTGTTGAAGGTTTGGATCTTAACCTTTGGCTGCTGTCACATGTCTCTTCCTCTGGTTTTTCAGCCGTCTTCTCAGAGGCTCGTCAGCAGCTGGACTCGCACATCGAACACTGGGGTTTCCTTGAGAGTAAAGACCAGTATCTGAGAACTCTGAGCCAGGCCGATGTTGTCATCTCCACCGCCAAACATGAGTTCTTTGGTGTCGCCATGTGAGTCTGGATGCATTTTATTACGGATCTATTATTTTGAACATTTACAATATAGGGGAAAATAAAATCTAATTAAATAAGGAGCAGCACAAAGCAATAAACTGACTGACATATTTACATCAGGTAATGAATCAAACTTAAAGAAGACGATGACAGACCCAGACAATCAAGCAAAAAACAATAAAATCCAACTCAATAACACATAGAGGTGATGATATGTGAAACTCTGTTTCACCTGCTCTGGCCCCAGCGGTTTGTGGGTAACAGCCTTTGATGAAGTGGTCTCTGAGGTCCAGAGGACCATCCCAGACCCTGGGGTTCTGGTCCTCCTCTGGTTGGGCTTTGATCTCTGGTCCAGTCAGGTGGATCTGAGACCTGGCCAATCAAACGTTGCTGTTGCTGTTGCTGCTGCTGCTGCTGCTGCTGCTGCTGCTGCGTCTCATCTGCACCTGATTCATGTTGAGGTGTTTATAGCTGCAGGTTTCACTTTGTTCTGACCAGAGATGCTGTAGCAGAACTTCACCAGGAGCCGAAAAGTAGGGCTCTGTTGTGCAAAAGAATCTATAATATGTACAAGTAAAACCACCCAAACCCGTAAAAACCAATGACATGTATGGGTAACACAGTCAAAACCAATAGGATATATAAATAAATCAAAACACAAGATACACAAATAAAACCAGCAAAAAACTATAAATATACAAACATTCTATAACACTGTGTTCTGTGTGTTCCATGTAAATTCTATTTGTGTTCTGTGTCTACAGGCTGGAGGCTGTTCACTGCGGATGTTACCCTTTGTGTCCCAACGCTCTGGTCTATCCTGAGATTTTCCCAGGTACTTGAACATATCATAGAGAACCTGGACTCATGGGTTCTAACCGTGCATTCCAACGTGCTGGGAGGTGGGACGTTTCCAACGCATTTTCTCAAGGTAAAATGCGTTGGAATGCCCGTTGAAGGCGGAGGTCTTATTTGCCAAGTGGGGCCAGAAAAAACTTCACAGTGTATAAGTAGCTCATCTGTTGTTTCTGCCTTTTCCATCTCATTTGTGTATGTGAGAATACTGTACTGTCGACAGTCAGAATGACTCTTCAGTAAGAAATATGAGCCTAGATCTGCATCCCTCAATATTTGTTGTTTAGGTTCGACATGGATTGTTTGAAATGCTTTGAGGTGGGATGTGTGTTTAACTCCAGGTGGGATATATTCTTCCTCCCAACACTTTGGAACACGCAATAATCCACCTCAGGTCACATAACATTTGTTCTTCTGTGGTCCAAATGCAGCTCAGTACCTGTACTCCACACCTGAGCAGCTCTGTAAGAAACTACAGGGACTCTGCAGGAGGCCAGACATCGCACGCAGACATGTCGTCAAGGTAACGGCCCGCCCTCTCACACACTTGCTTATAGTCCATAGGGGGTGCTGTTTTTAGGCTGTGGGGCTGTGTGAGGCTGGGGGGTACAGCCCCTGCATACCTCACAATATCACTCTGAAGGCGCACCTTATTGTCCCTAAGCAAAGTGCTTATTTTTGGCTGTGGCCACACATAATGGATTTATGGGAGGGAATTGGACAGAATTCACTGAGTTGTGGATCCAGAATTTCTGAATGACCCAGGTAACATTTTATGAACTTATGTTATTGAAAATGTCATGGCACCAGTCTTGTCATGCTCATGACTGATAAAAATGTGCAAAATGTGTTTCCATTACATTTTTGCACAATACTTCTATATTGAAACTTCTCAAAGACTACCTCATGAGAGCATAAAAACTTTTTTGCATTTTTTGGCAATTTTTGCAACATTTCTGTGTTTCCATTACCAGTTTTCTATTGCGCAATTTACATTTTGCACATTTCTGAGGGTGGTGGAAACCCAGCTACTGACCCAGATGAAGCTGGCACCGGCTGCAGGGGCACCGTGTCGACTGAGCATAGGAATGCAGTGTGATGTCATAGGTTCTTAAGGCATCTGTGGGCAGAACCTGACAGCCGGTGTTTGCCTCCACAGGTGGACCTGTCATCCTTCTCCTGGTCCAGGCTGAGGCCCCAGTTCCAGGCCCTGTTGGCGGTCGGAGGTTCCTGAACACCTCGTCTCCTGCCTCTGCCCGATGAATCTATCAATGTCTCGGTACCTCAACATCCAAATAAAAAGGCAGGCAGAGTGTGGAACTGTAAACATGGCATGTTTACTTCGAATGCAGCTGTTTTATGTGTGTGGTTCAGGGGGTTCTGTTTCCACAGGCCCCGCCACTTTATACATCCACCAGCCTTTCACTTGGTTCTATCTGCTATTGGTTCTGTTTTTTTTCTACATGTTCTGCACTGACAGACAGCCCCTGTCCGTATCCCCACCCTTAACCGCCCCAACCTGAGCTGCTAGGTCTGAACCAGGATGGGACAGAAACATGGTTCCAGAACCAGAAGAATCATGGACGGGCTCGGTCTGACGCTTATGTAGATCAGCAGTTTTAGTTTTCAGTGGTAAACAACAGAAGGTTCATATCTAATAACTACTTCCCAAGATGCATTTCAGCAGTGTTGGACAGTCCAGTGAGTTTTTCTGCCAGTAAACAGTGTATAATGACATGATCAGGTGATTCGCGTGTGTGGAAAACAAACATGAAAACAGATTTTATACAGGTATAGAACACTAGGTTTACTTTTCAGTGTATTAATTAATGTGATGAAAATGACAAAATTTTGTTCTGATCTGAAGTTTTCAGTTGTAGAGACGGTAGATCAAAATGAAAATGATTCTTTAACAGCATTTAAAGTTGGAATATCAAAAATAAGAATAAGCAATGTGATACTGAACATTAAATGTTGAAAAGGAAATATCTGAAGGAAAGAATCAATAAATAAAAACATAAATAAAACTGCACAAATTCATTAATTAAAAATAAAATTGGCTTCACAGTGTGATCAGCACATCACTCTTGTCATGGTAACCAGATGTGATCATGTTAAAAATGTGTGGGACCAGAGCATCTGGTCCTGTTTGGTCTGAAGGTTTCTTGATTCAACAGGTTCTTCATTCAATCAACCATACTTCATAGACTTGAAAATTAATATGCATTTGGTCACTGCGCCGCCCCGCAGTGGTTCCACAGTGAAGGGTTCTCTGATGATGTTCTCTGGGTTCTCTGTAGGTTTTCTACGAGTTTTCTGGGTTCTTTGTGGGTTTTCTCAGGGTTCTATGTGGTTGACGTTGGCACTTTACTCATTAATATTAATGACGATCAGATGCCACTCCTTCATAAACAGATCAAATAACAACTAGGCGCTGTTAGGCATCTCCATGGAAACAGGCTGGAGGTTGGATGTGGATTAATTTAATTCGACAGCAGAGGCTGTGAGGCACTTTGGTTTGAGGCTTGGTTCTAACTCTTGGATTATCACCAAACTGCAGAAACTTCAATTTCACGCATCAGGAACAAGGCTCAGCTGAGTCTGATTGGTCCAGAACCACAGAACCTAAACAAAGCACTGAAGGAACCAGCAAACAAGTTCAAGTTATGGTAGAACTGAGAAATGAGTAAAGCTAGAACCCACAGATGAGTTAATATAGAACTTACAAATGGGTAATAATGGAATTGATCAACAAATGATCGAACTTGGGAGAGAAGATGGAACCTTTAAATGAGTAACAGTAGAACCGACGAACCTGCCATAGGCGGTGTGCCTGCTGGAGGACTTTGAGCTTTGGCCTATATTTTCATGCTTTATAATCAACTAGGTTTTTTTTCTCTTCAAAATTGAGGGAGTTGTGGACAAAAACTGGATATTTTGAAAATCATGACCTTGAGTTTGACCTTCCAAGGTCATCAAAGGTCCAAAAAATTGGTACCAAATGAAAGGCCGCAGTTCTGATCCGATAATATCAGCCAATCAATATTATCAATTTGATATTGGCATAATTATGTAATATATGTACATATTGTTAGCAGCTTTTCCTCCAATAATGAAAACCCGAAAACATGATGCCTGGATTTTGCCAAATGTGCTGGAATAAATGCTTGTGGGTTCCTGAAATGTTTACCAGTGTCCGATTGATCACCTCATCATACCACACCAGCAGGTAAAACAACAACAGCAGTGTGGCTGACAAACTTGCTTGCTTGCTGCTACACAACATGTCCATGGTTTGGAATTTTTTTTACAGTTTCACCTGTGGATACAAAATTTGCAATGATTGCAAGGGGCTCGTGTGTGTGTGTGTGGGGGGGGGGGTGTTGAGATTTCATGCTTCAATATCTCAAATTTATTTCTTGCCTTAAAAAGAACCACTTTGAAAGTAATGGGAAGCAACTAGGAAAGGACAAATGCAAAATGCAACTATTGTGTTATACTGAAGCTGTTTTTATTTTTTGTGCCTTTTTTAAATTTACATATTTTTTGTTACTCCTATAAAAGAGAGTTCAGAATGAGCCCAGTTTATATTTTCAGTGACTGTATTGGCTCAGGTAATGGGCTAAGGGCTGAGTCTACAGTATACCTGTGCACTTTTGTTTCCTTGGTTTGCACTTTACCTCATTCTCTAAGGGTTGTTTTTAGCCCATAGAAATGAGCAGTTTTCAGTATAGTAGGCTGTCCTACACAACACTTTATTTACTATTTGCATTGTTTAAAGGCTGTACACAGATGTACAGGACAGGTACAATGTGTTTGCAATTTGTGTAGAAGTCAGATTTGTCCTAGTTGAAGTCAGCATTGTTAATTTCACACCAGGAGATCTGTGATGTGACCTAAAATTAGTTTAGGGAGGAAATGCCTGCATATATCTCTATCGGTTAATATTGGAATTGGAAATGAAGTGTTTGGAGAATATCAGCGTATTGGTAGAAAGACAATATCGAACATCCTTACTTCAGATTAGTCAATAATACTGTTTCTTTCCCCTTCTCAATAATACTATGTTAGTTGATATCTGCTGTGATTTCACAGATGTGCATAAGCCATTTTGTGAATTTAAACACAATTGTTATGCAAACTTTAAAGTGTTGTAACTCAGAAACTGGAAGTGATAGAGGAAAACTAGAAGAACACAATCTCCTCCTTTTCCAAGCTATCATAGAGGATCTACATCTGCTCTGTTCCAAATTAGCATCGTTATATTTGCTCAGGTCGTTGACATATTAGCCTAGATGCATAATCTCTATTCCTTGATTAGATACAACACAATATTTTAATGTCCTGTTAATGTTTTTAAAATTGTATTATTGACCACTTCATTCATCCCACCTTCCCCTCTTTGATACAATAGTTATGTATTAGCCTGTAATTTTAGCTTTATTCCCTAATGCTAACCTGCAAACTTTAGCTTTGTTCCATCATATGCTCCCTTGCTAACATTAGCTCCATTCTCTCATATGCTAACCTGATAACTTGAGCTCTGTGTCCTCATGCTAACCTGCTAACTTTAGCTCTGTTCTCTCAGTGCTATCCTGCTTACTTTAGCTTTGTGCCCTCATGCTAATGGGATACCATTAGTACTGTTCATTCATTTGCTAACCTGCTAAATTTCGCTCCATTCCCTCATATGCTAATCTGCTAACATTAGCTCTGTTCCCTCATGTTAAACTGACATTAGGACTGTTCACTCAATCTTTATTCCATTTATCCCGCTTTGTGACTTCTGTCGTTCACATTTTTTTCTTATTCACTATTAAAACCCATGACACCAACTCACATGATCTGTGAAACATGCTAAGTATCTAAACAGTTAAAATCAATTCTCATTTATTTATTTCTCTTAGACTTATATCTCTTATACTTTTGCTTCACTTACATTAGTTCTTTACCACTGTATGTGCTCTTTTAGACCCTATGTTTTGTACATAGCATTAAAGTAAAAAAAAAAAAAAAAAAAGCATATATGCAGTCTTTTTTTTAGTTGTCAAAAGGGTTTTGTGGCTCCCAGGTTTTTTTTTTGGTTTTTTTTTTCTGTTGGAAATAGGTCCAAATGGCTCTTAGAGTTTTTAGGGTTGCCAACTCCTGTATTAGCCAGTTAACCGCTCTTTACTGTCAGACTGATGCTGCATTCCAGGTATTTTAGCCTGTAAGTCACAACTTCAAACCATGACTCAAGACGTTGTAGCATTTCATGCAAGTCACACCAAACTGCCTGGCGTAAGGAACTGCAGTAGGTAGATGTAAACAAACCAGCGTGGTGGACCGTACGTTATGCTCATTTACAATCATTTCTATCACCAAAGGTGCTCTTTTCTTGCTTATTTGAGGGAACCATACAAGTAAAATTGGTGCATAAGGCAAGAGAAACTTTTATACTTTTATGTTATTTGTATATTTGGATATATGTTTGGTATTAATTCTTGCACTCAATGGACTGAAAACTAGCCGACACGAGAGTAGCTGCTGATTATGCAGAACATTTGCATATGTCACAGCATTACCTTGTTTCAATAAACAATTTGCATAAATTGCACATCCATGGGGGCCACCATTTGTTTCATGGCCTACTTAATGTCAGAGCTTGGAACTAGGAGTACATCGATGTAGTACAAGTTCAAAAGTGGGAAGTCACGGGTTTGACTGCCACTCCAGTGCATTTTCACCGGTAGCCGGTTGAAAAAACACGAGTAACAGGTTGCCTGGAACATAGCATGACACCAGTTAAGGTGACACTGGTGGTAAAACGTCCTGCCCTCAGCCTCATCTTTGATCAGGTAATCAGGAAACATCTCCTCTAACTGCTCCCACTGAACTGTGTTTTTGAAGTGTAAGTTTCATTTATGTAGTTTTGTGGAGTGTGGAGCAGAAATGAAAGCAGGTTTTAGTATGTGATGGAGGATGGTCGTGTTCTTCAAAGCATTGCGGTGTCTTCATTTCACAGTTGAAGCTGTTTTATTAAATGAAGGCCAGCCTCAGTTTTTCATGAAGCTTCAGAAGAAGACGCTGTCCCTGGAGATGCTCTGCATTAGAGCTGGTGGAATTAGCCTCGCGAGCTGCCAGCGCCACATTAGCTTTTTAGCACTGCCATATGGGTGGAGCTGCCAGCAGTGTGTTGGTGGGGGGGCTGGGGGAGGCGCCGTCCTCATATGCCTGTGGTTAGAAAGAGGCCTTCCAGAAACACCACAGTCATCACAGGGAACCACATTAAACAGGACCACCAGGACAGACCCAGGTTCTCCACCAGAGGATATCCATGGATTAGTCTGACCCACAGCTGGACCAGCCAGATGTTTGAAGATCATTAAAGACAAAGGAAGACCCCGATCCCAGCGGTGTTGAAGACTTTGGTGGCCATAGGCCTGTGTTGGCCTGCCTTCCTCTGCTTTGACCACAAAAGCTGTGTAATGTCACTTTCCCATCCTTCCCGCCGCTCTCACCAAGTATGAGACATGTGATGTTGGGACAATACAATGGAAAATGGTTTTTCCATAATGAGTTTTATCTGTTCATTCCTTTAAACGGACAATGAATGTGTTCAACAGCTGTTTTAATCCACACAATACGCAGTTAATGAGCACAGAACCACTACGCTTATCTGATCAGTACTAGAACTTTTCTACAGGAACGGACCTGCACAACACCAACAATCACCAAAGAACCACTGTCACGACAATCATGGTTCTGGTTCCAATGATTACTGGACTTTGGTCCAAACACCATTTGAAAGAGGACAAAAGCAGCTGGTGTGGTACATATGGATAAACTGGAGCGAGTCAGACCCAGATCAACAGCAGAACCAGACCTATACCAATAGCAGAAGTGGACCCAGAACAACAGTGGAACCAGACTCGGAGGGACAGCTAAACTGGACCCAGAACGACAGTAGAACTGGACCCACAACAACATCAGATCTGGACTCAGGGGGACAACAGAGCTGGACGCAGACCAACAGTGGAACCAGACCCAGAACAATAGTGGAACCAGACTCGGCGGAACTTCAGCTGTCAGTGGGTTTGATGTAGTATCTTGATGTCGATGGAGCTCTATCTCTGGGTTAGGGTTAGGGGTCTTTGGGTTAGACCCCTTGGGTTGGGGGTGTCTTGTGGTTGGAGGTGGTGGGTGTGTCTTCTGGTTAGAGGTTGTGGGTGTGTCCTGTAGTTGGAGTTGGTGGGTGTGTCTTCTGGTTGGAGCTGGTGGGTGTGTCCTGGAGGAGGTGGAACTACTTGTTTAACCCCTCCTCTTCAGATGGGCTGTTTGGTTGGTTCCACCGTCACCGTGGAGACCTCGGCCGTTAAACAGTTAATTTGTTGTGACGACTGACATCTTGTCCTGCCATATGCCATCACACCACAGAACGGCTGTGGCGGCAGTGGTTGCCGTGGCGGCGTGCCCTGCATATTCCTCCAGCTCATTAATGAGCCTCATCCTGATGATCATCCTCTCTGACATTATCGTTATGAATAATTATCATCTTGCCTCGGTTTGAGCTCACATTTAACTTTAAAAATTACTTCTATCTCCATCGTCGGCATCAATGTGCAGCAGGAAGCGCCCTGAGGATGCAGCATCAGTAAATGCCTCATTCTTCTCTGACATTAAACTTCTCATTTGACCCAGACCTGATCTTACATTTAACACAACATAAAAAAGTGAACATCCAGTCTGTGTGAAGGCGCTAAATGGATGACCAGTGTGCATTATATTTTATGTTAGCAAGTTCATTGTAGGTTTGTATTTTATTGTGACGTATTTGATAAGACTTTATTTATCTCACCATGGGGAAATTTCATAGTTAATGGCAGTAACATCAACCAAGTGCAGAGAAAAAAATAGGGACAAAAACCTCAAACAAGTGAGGAATGAAATATGAGAAAAATAAGAAATTTGGTATTTGTGTAAATATTTTTTTATAAATGAAGAATTATATTTAAAACAAAAAAAAATTCTAGTATGTGCTTGTTGCCGTGTGTTGTATGTTGTATGTTTTGTGGGTGCATGTGTTGTATGTTTTTGTTGGTGTGTGTGTGTGTGTGTTGTATGTTTTTGTTGCCATGTTTATAAATGTTTTGTCTATTTTTTTAAAAATGTTTTGTCTATTTTTTTTTTTTTAATGTTTTGTCAGTGTTCCTGACCACAGCCTCTTCGTGTAAACTGATGATCTCCGTGAGCTAAAGCGTGTGGCAGAAGGTGCCAATGCTAATTAATTAGCATCTCATTTCCTGAGTGAGGGGCATGATGGGAGCTGGACCATGATGCCCCCCTCCTCGCCCCGAAGCCTCTCACTAATTGGGTCAGGATCAGTGAGTTGAGGAGGATTGGGGGACAGATCATACATGACAGAGGAGGAGGGAGATGATGAGGAAAAGGAGGCAAGGAGGAGATGAAGGAGGAAGATGTAGATGAGGAGGTGAAGGAGGAGGGGTAAATGAGGAGGTGGAGGAGAAGGAAGAGGAGATGGAGGAGAAGCTAGAGGATGTGTTTGATGATGAGGAGGTGAAGGCAGCAGAGGAGGATGAGGTAGCTGAGGAGGTGGTGTGGAGAGATGTGGAGGAGGGGGCAGATGAGGAGGTGGTGGTGGAGGAGGAGGAGGAGGAGGGAGATGTGGAAAAGGAGAAGGTGGAGGAGGAGGTAGATGATGAAAAGGAGGTTGAGGAGGAGGGGAGGTGGATGAGGAGAAGATAGCTGAGAAGGACAAGGAAGAGGACAAGGCAGATTATGAGGAGGAAGTGGATGAGGAGGTGAAGGAGGAGGAGGTAGCTGAGGAAGGTGGAGAAGGAGGCTGATACTGAGGAGGGTGAGGTGGAGGAGGTAGATAATGATGATAATGAGGAGGAAGGAGATGTGGAGGAGGAGGAAGAGGATACAGATGAGGAAGAGGTGAAGGAGGCAGATGAGGAGGAGGTAGCTGAGAAGGTGGTGGAGAGGAGGAGGTGAAGGAGGAGGTAGATGAAGAGGTGGAGGAGGAGAAAGTGGATGAGGAGGCAGAGGTAGATGATGATGAGGAGGTGAAGAGGGAGGAGGATGAAGAGGCAGATGAGGATGAGGTAAAGGAGGAAGAGGTAGATGATGATGAGGAGGGGGTGGAGGATAAACAGGAGGTGAAGAAAGAGAAGGTAGATGAGGAGGAGGGAGATCATGAAGAGGAGGAAGCAGGTGAGGAGGAGAAGGTGGTTGAGGTGGATGAGAAGGAGGAAGAAGAGGAGGTGGATGATGATGAGGAGGATGTAGCTGAAAAGGTGGAGAAAGAGGAGGAAGCAGATGGATAAGGAGGTGAAGGAGGGAGATGTAAAGGAGGCAGATGAGAAGGTGAAGGAGGAGGAGGTAGATGATGATGTGGAGGAGGAGGGCAATGAGGAGGAGGTGAAGGAGGAGGAGGTAGATGAAGATGAGGAGGAGGAGTTGGAGATGAATGAGGAGGAAGCAGATGAGGAGGAGGAGGAGTGCCACCCTCTGGTGAGTGTGACTGTTCGTCTTAATGCCGTTCAGATTAAAATGGAATTACAACATAATCTGTTCTAATCCGAGCCTGGACTCGACAGCGTTTATTTGGAGTCTGACGATGCTGTCAATCAACACCCGGATTACACCTAAAATTAGCAGCAGGCCGTCCTCACTCCCATCATCATTAATGTGAGCTCAGATAACCAGAGCCCAGAGGATGCTGGGTAACGCCACATCCACCAACAGACTCTACCATGAAGTCAGAGAATGTGAACAGGGTCACGGATCAGATCCCAAAACCCAAATCTACTCAGAATTCTGGGTGGATGAGAACCACCTGGTTAATCACAACTGGACCCTCATCATGGATCAGCTGGATCTGGTCTGGATGGAACTGATCAGCTAAGCCAGTTCCAGTTTTATCAAATCCAGTCCGGATCCATGAAAACCAGTTCCAGTTTTATTAAATCCAGTTCAGGTCCAGTTTTATTGAATCTAGTCCACTTCCAGTTTGATTAAATCCAGTATTATTAATTATTAAATCCGGTCCTCATCTGGTCCTCGTCTGAACCTGGGATAGGAGGCGGTCCTTATCTGAATCCAAATGTCCAGAGTTCAACCAAGCAGAACCTAATCAGTGGCTGATGGGAAATGGAGTCTTAACTCAGCTGACGTCTGCCCTTCATCTGCTGGATCTGGACCTGGATCAGGATCAGACTTCAGGAATATTGCCTCCTCTGTCAGACTTGTGACTTCAGTGACTCCACCCATTTCCACTGAGGCACCTGTAGCATCCATAGGTGGCAAAAGGCCTGATGGGAAGTGTATCTGGGTGAGTCTGTGGTGACCTTTGACCTGTCACTGTCTAAAATACTCCCTTCAGTTCAATAGTTAAACCTGATCCCATCACTGACATGTGAATAGTTTTATCTATGATCATAATATTAATTAATTCTGTTTTTACTGATTATTATTATTATTGCAACACGAACTGGTTTAATCCTGTTGGTCACAACATTTAATGAAAAACTTTTTTAACTGGAAAATATAGATGAAAAAAACTATGTATTGATAATAAGTAAAACTATTATCATGTATGTATTGATAAAGTACTGAGGATAAAAGTACTCCATTACAGTAGAAGTTCCACTACTTGAGTGTAAAACTTATCCTCAGACTCTGATAAAATGTGGCCTTTGTCGTCGAAATAATGAGAGAAGAAGAACCTCATGAATATTTCATGCTCATCAGCGTCATCTTTGACTGAGCTTAAAGTAAATATGTCTGACCCTCGTCCTCGCACTGGAAACAAAGTGATGCTCAGACTGTATCTGTTGCCGAGGCAAGTGCGTTACACAGGGCTCTCATCATTAATTGATTCTTATTCTACAAACAATCTTTTAAGCAGATTCACAACAACAACAGAAGCAGAAACATGATGAAACAAGCCGGAGGCCATGAAATAATGAGAAGACCGAACCGACCAATCACAGCTCAGACTGAGGCCACACCTGGGACTGCGCACAGGTCACATGATCTGAGTTGGTCCTGACCTCAATGCAACCATGGTCCTATGGAGGCTGGAAACCTTCTCCTTCCACATCTGAACCAAGAGGAACTACAGAAGACCAGAAGGAACCAAGTGGAAACACAGGGAACCGAGAAGAATCATGAAGAACCAGGAGGAACATGGAGGACCAAGAGGAACTACAGAGGACCAAGAGAAAACACAGAGAGCCAAGAGGAACCATGGAGGACCAAGACAAACTGCAGGGAACAATGTTGAACATCAGGTAACCATGAGGAACTATGGAGAACAAGAAAAAAACAGCAGTGAACTAGGAAAAAACATGAAACCAGGAGGAGAACCGGGAGGAAGCACAGGGATTCAGGTGGAACTGCAGGGAACAAGGAGAAACCTAGTGGAAACACAGGGCTCTGTATTGATCCTTATTGATCTGAATTGACCCATATTGATTCATGACCCAGTATCTCATGGTGTTTGGAATGAATGATGTTCTTTGTGCCAGTTTTTTTTCCATTTGTTCCCAGTTTTTTAAGGGAAAGTTAGAAGTTGTCATTAGATTTATGTGAACCGGGTTGACCTAACCCCATGTGAACAGAGTTGACTGAACTCTAACCCAGGTTGACGTAACCGTAACCCAGGTTGATCTAGCCCTAACTCAGGTTCACCTAACCCTAACTGGGTTGATCTAACCATAACCTGCGTTGATCTCACCCCTAACCCTAACCATGGTGATAAATCTGTGTTTCTGTGAAACTGTCCTGACATCAACTCAACGTGTCATTAAATGATCTGGGAAAGACTGGAGTAACTCCGCCCACCACCCACTGGAGTGACAACCGGTCAGAGGTTTGTGCTCATAGGCTTCGCCTTCTGTCCTAAACATCTTTGTGTTTGATGGATCTTCTGGTGAACATCTGTGAGCGTTTGTCGGGCCGTCACCTTTCCGACGCCCAGATGAGATTAAAGCTTCCAACAGGAAGTTAATCTGCATCGGATCGGAGGCCGAGCAGAGAAAAGGTATTTGTGCTTCACTCTTCAAAGCTGCTTACTGACTGAAGTGACTTTAATTTGGTGGTGGAGTGAAACAGTCAACGGTGCTGGACGGATTAACGCTCAGATTGAGTCCCAGATTAAAATCCAACTTCTTGGGACGGTCTTTTATTCTGGCGGTTGATCCACCTCCGTGTGGTGCTGGACACATTCTCATCAGAGCACATCATTTAGCAACAGTAGAGTTTTATTTGTCTCACATCTGGACATTTGACTTTTAGTTTGACTGTATTTGAAGTGAATTATCCATTATTTTTATTTTACATCATTGTGTTATTTAAAATCATAATATAAATGTATGAAGCAATCTTCTACTTCTCCTTTCGGCTTTTCCCTTCAGGGGTATCCAATCAGTTGCCTCCATCTAACCCCATCTTCTACATCCTAACACCAACTCCCTTCATGTCCTCTTTGACTCCATCCATAAACCTCCTCTCTGGTCTTCCTCTAGGCCTCCTGCCTGGCAGTTCCTTAACTCAGCATCCTTCTACCAATAGATTCACTGTCCCTCCTCTGGACATGTCTGAACCATCTCAGCCTGGCCTCTCTGACTTTATCTCCTAAACCTCTGACATGTGCTGTCCCTCTGATGGACTCATTCCTGATCCTATCCATCCTGGTCACTCCCAGAGAGAACCTCAGCATCTTCATCTCTGCTACCTCCAGCTCTGCTTCCTGTCTTTTCCTCAGTGACACTGTCTCTAGACCAAACAACACCCCTGGTAAATGAATGAAACAATAAAACATGGAAAGGACGATCGAAAATCACATGACAAACACACAATGAAAATGATTTTAAATATATAAAAGTGAAAAACCAGAGGACAGTAAGAAAGGATCATAAAGTTGGACTTTGGAGTCTAAACATTCTATTGATAGGACGTGAGGTCCAATTTTTCAGACTTTGAAGACGTTTCAAATCTTTTTGCCTCAGTGAGGTGGACTTGGGACCTGATGAAACATCTGTTTTCACACTCTGACACTTTCACACATATTTTGTTGTAAATTGGAAATAATGAACTTAGTGGAGACAGAATGCTTCAGCTGTTATTGTTCCTTTATGACGAATTAATGTTTAATTTAAGAGTTGAATGCAAATGTGTAAAAGGCACAAATGGTAGCGTGCTCTGTAGTGCAGAACCTTCTGAAATATTAATGACTTCAGTCAAAATAAGACACTCAGCCTCTTTATGAGCAAAAAGTCATTTATTTCTTATTCTTTTTCATTTTCCAAATGAAAAACACTGAAGCTCCGCTTGACGTTCACAGACCGAGGCTGTTTCCTCCTGATCAGCTTCTTTCAGGCTGGAAAGACCCCATGTGATCTGGATTCAGGTGGATTTCCTGGTACTGATAAGGTTTAGTCAGAGCTATTCAGCCTCTTTCAGCTCCTCAGCATCATTGTTGTAATTCATCTTCTTCAGCTCAATGCAGTGTGTTTTTATTAATCAGTTCGTCAACAGTAATGCCTAATCTGTGTCCACAGTAAAGGACAACACAAAGTTGTCACAGACATGTTGTATTTGGATGGGCAGATTAGGAAAGGCCGACCTAGTGGTGGAACACCAGTTGAGGGGGTGCATTGTCACAGGTGACAGGTGTGAGATGTATCAACAATGTTACAGATCCTTGTTGTATTTTTACTGTTAGGGAACAACGAAGAACAACAAAATGTGAATTTTGTCTTTATTTGACTAGTGATGATTGTGGCAGTAGCTTAATCTGATGCCCTTCCATTATGGACATCAACAGGATGGTCATTCGCCTGCCCTCTCTGGGGTCACTCTGAGCTTACACAGTCACTGGAACCAGGCTTTCAGCATACCTATGGTCATCTGAACCCAGGTCTAGTTCTGCAGTGGACCACATTAAAACACTTTTAGGGCCCCAACTCAGGGTCAAGGGTCAGCAGGGAAGGCTGGCAGGATATCCTCTGTCTCCCAGTAGGTACCCATCAGTCTCTCCTGTTAGTAAAGTGGATACATGTTGGTATGTTGATATCAGGGAGACAAAAATGACAATTGCGCAAAGCGTTGTTACTAACCACATGCTAATCTGTGGCTCAGGCTACACTCTGGGTACATGTGGAGTCATGTACAGAACCAGGACACTTGGCTTCTACATTTATGATGTGTACCAGATCACAAATGAGCTTGGTACTGCAGAGAATGGCAGGATTATTATTAGCTGCTGTATATTGTGATGTATACTGGTATCTTCAACATATTAGTGACGATACACAGACGTTGATACCGTGGAAGGGCTTCCTATACAAAGTCCCCTTGGTTTTGTACAGGAGCAGTATGTGTTCCATCTACACACACTATTACATTTGGAAGATGATTTGCAAAATGAAGATTATCACTGGCCTCATTCTGAGTTTGTAGCATAATATCCCTAACATTATTTAAAATATAATTAAAGATTTAATATAGAGTGTAAGATTGAAATGGCAATAATAACTTTTTTTTTCTCGAACATAAGTAGGAATAAAATATAAAGCTGAACAAAAGGCAAAATGAAATTACAAAGTTAAACAGAACACTCCAAAATACTGAAGGTAATAACAAAAAAACAAACAAAAATCCACCCAGTGTAAAGCTATTTTATTGTGGCTCCTTAACAACACTTCATGGTCGAAATGGTGTCGGAAGAAGTCGAGCTTATATTGTTGAATTGCTAATAGTCAGAGATGGATACATAGATATTCATCAGGAAATGATAGCACATCTGTTTGAGGTCTGAAAATCCTCTCCTGATGTGAACCACTGTGTTTTAACTGTGTTTCTAAATCTACGGGACCATATTTGTGCAAACAATACATGTGTATATATGTCTAACGGTGTGTTCGGACCTGTTCCTGGTGAGGGTTGGACTCCACCAGGGCTGCCCTTTGTCACCGGTTCTGTTCATAACTTTAATGGACAGAATTTCTAGGTGCAGCCGGGTGGGGGAGGGGGTCGCTTTCAGGGGCAGGAGGATCTCGTCGCTGCTTTT
>JAQQZY010000015.1:36358777-36370282 GCA_030068375.1 Ostorhinchus rueppellii
CCGGGAGGGACTCGGAGTAGAGCCACTGCTCCTCCATGTCGAGAGGAGCCAGTTGAGGTGGTTTGGGCATCTGGTGAAGATGCCTCCTGGACGTCTCCCGGGGGAGGTGTTCCAGGCATGTCCATCTGGGAGGAGACCTCGGGGCCGACCCAGGACATGCTGGAGGGATTATATCTCTCGGCTGGCCTGGGAACACCTTGGGATTCCCCCAGAAGAGCTGGTGAATGTTGCTAGGGAGAGGGCCGTCTGGGCTTCGTTGCTGCTCCCGCGACCCAGATCAGGATAAGTGGAAGATGACGAGTACGGGTGTGTTTCATGTGGGAGGAGTCAGATGAAACTCATCGTTTCTTAACGAAAACCTGCCAGTGAGCAGGTTATGTTCACAAGGTAAATTACCTTGGTGACAGACTTAGTTTGACTTACCTCTTTCTGGAATGGAAATCCCCATGTTTTCCACATTTCAGGGTTAATATACTTAGTTTTCACATAGCCTGCTTTCAGGAACACCCCTCTGATGTTTAAAGCATCATATGGCTCAGACCAGATGGAATCCAAAGGAGTTCAACATATGTTCATGTGATAAACGTCTTATTGAACCCACAGAAACTGACCGTAGAACCCAGGTCCGGTCTCCACTGTTTGAATCGTAAACTTCATTTTTCATCCTTCAGCAGAACACATCTCAGCGACGTCGACTCTAACATGTTCGAGCTGATCAGGACCACCAATAGATTCTGGTTGGCCTGTTAGCGTTAGCCTCCTGCTAATTATGGCGGTGCTGCAGTGGTCGGCGGCCTGCGTGTGGCATGTTGAACTGTACCTTTGTACATGATGGGATTAGGTCATGTGGCTGTAGAAGAGCTTATCTGTGTTTTCATTAAGGCCTGAATGGAGGAGCAGAGTGTGCGTTCGTTAATCTTTAATACATCTTTGAGGAGGAAGCGTCTTTCTGCATATTTCTGATTAAACTGCAGATGTTTGTGAAAAGACGACGTTAAAGCCCGAAGGATGAGACGTTTGACTTTTCTTCACATTTAAGAGGATTTACATGAATGTGAAGTGAACATCGCTGCTGCTGTGCTTCATGTTTCCTTTGTTCATTTGATCCAGTCAGATCTGAGGCGTTGGGATAATCCAACACTGATTATCAAACATCACATGGAAACGCATGGGAACATGGAAAAAAAACTAGCAAAAAAATGCATAAAATACTTAAAGATACACCAAAACGCATTCACGAGTTCATAAAACACATTGAAAAAACATTTAAAACATGCAGCTGACCTTTAATTTAACATGTTTCAATGGTTTATTTTCAGACATGTTTTAATGGTTCACCGTTTCCTCCATAAAACACACATGTTGAAATCTCCATTAGTCACTCCTGTATGAAACAAACCTCAGACACATTGGTTTTAGTTTAAAATAATCAGATTTTACCTGTTTCATTAACCTTGGCTTCACCAGGAAACCCACCATCTTTGATCAGGATCAATCACAGCCGCTGATTTGCTAAGGTCTAATGTGGGTTTGATGTGGTCTGAGGCAGTTCTGATGTGGTCTAGATGTGCTGGATATGGTCTGGGGGGGATAACATGGTGGTGCAGTGGATAGCACTCATGTCTCACAGTGAGAAGGTCCTAGGTTCAATTCCAACACCAGTCGATGTAAGACACTGGTCTTTTCTGTGTGGAGTTTGTGTGGGTTTTCTCCGGGTACTCCAGCTTCCTCCCACCATCTAAAGACATGCACTGATAGGTTAATGGGTTCATCTAAATTGCTCGTAGGTGTGAATGTGAGAGTGATTGTTTGTCTCTATATGTCAGGCCTGTGATGAACTGGTGACATGTCCAGGGTGTGCTCCATCTTCGCCCTTAGTTAGCTGGGATTGGCTCCAAGCAACCCAAGTGAGGATAAAGCGGGTTCAGAAGATGAATGAATGAATAGTGTGAGGGGTCTGAGGTGGTCTGATATGGTGACCAGCTGAAACCTGTGATTCTGGTCCAGCATTTGTTCATAAAGGGAAGAAGGACGAGTCCCTGAATGCAACACAAACCTTTTTTTTTGCATCAGACTGATCTGATCCAGGACCAGAGTCATGACCTGAATGTTTGCTGTTGGGTTATGGCTCAGTTTATGTGGCTGCAGATCTGAGATCAGTTCATGGTTAGTTGATGGGACAGGGCTGTTCTCATTGTAAGCAGACAGATGTTCCTGTTCTACTGTTTATTTAAATTGACCTAAACCATCTTTGAGACCAGGTCCGGTTGGACATTGACTGGAACCATCCTGGTGTTTTGGAGACATGGAAGAACAGCGAGCTAGGACCTGTTCTCAGATCAGATCCTACCAAGGCCCTCCCAGCTCCAAGAAATCCTAGGGTTGACAAACCTCTGGGGCTAACAAATCTCCTAGAATCCCAGAAAGTCTGTATCCAAACCTTAGAAAACACAGATGGACAACTAACAGGTCATGACACACAGGAACATCACACAGCACCACCATGAGGAAAAAACATGTCAAAGACAAATGCTGTGAGATGCTGATGTGATGTTAATTGACACCTGTCAGTGTCAGGAAGTCGTACGGTATCTGAGATCCAGATCTGACCTGGTTCTGTTGTTGGTCCTTCAGGATTGAGGTCTGTGCTGAAAAGTTGAAATGTCTTCTTCTACTGGTCTCCTCCACTGTCAGCCAGGCTGACAGCGAGGCGTTCAGGGTCGCGGTGCTGAAGAGATGTGATATGATGGATATCCTTTGATTTTTCAGGCACTTCCTCCATTTCTCAGAAAATGGCCCAAAACATGCGACGAATGTTGATTTCAATTATTCATCTGGTGCGAGGAGCATGACACGAGAAGATGCTAATTAGAATTATGTCAGCACATGTCAGGCAGCAATTATGGAAATGTTTCTCAGTGGTTCAAATCAATCCCGTCACCTTGGGCTCGGAGCGAGGAATATCCCACTGCTGGATGATCACATTAAAATCCTAATTAGAGCCAAGGGACACGAGGGGACACCGCTCACTCTGCTTCACATTCACCTTCGACCTCCTCCAACAAACAAAATGCTGCAGAGCTTCACCAGGTTAGGGTTAGGGTGAATGTACAACACAGATAATGGGGCAATAATGGGGCAGTAGCATGGTGATAATGTGGTGATAACACAGACATAACTTTGAAATACAATGGTGAAAACACAGAAATAAAATGGAGATAAGACTTAAATAACATGGAGATAAGTGGTCTATTCTGTCTGTACTGGTCTGTTCTGGTTTGTTCTGGTCTGTAGTGGTCTGTACTGGTCTGTGCTGGTCTATACTGGTCTATTCTGTCTGTACTGGTCTGTTCTGGTTTTTTCTGGTCTGTAGTGGTCCATTCTGTCTGTACTGGTTTGTTCTGGTCTGTAGTGGTCCATTCTGTCTGTACTGGTCTGTTCTGGTTTGTTCTGGTCTGTAGTGGTCTGTGCTGGTCTATACTGGTCTATTCTGTCTGTACTGGTCTGTAGTGGTCCTTTCTGTCTGTACTGGTCTGTACTGGTGTGCAGTGGTCTGTTCTGGTTTGTACTTGCCTGTACTTGTTTGTTGTGGTCCATATTGGCCTCTGTTGTTCTTTACGGTTCCATATAAACAGTGTTCCTTGTAAATAGTGTTTTGTGTGGACAGTGTTCCGTGTAAACGGTGTTCCATATGAAGTGTTCTATTAAACAGTGTTCCGTGTGGACAGTGTTCTTTTAAAGCACCTCTCCTCTGTCATCTTCAACTGCAGAACAACAGCAGCTGATAAACTCTTCTCTCCTCGTCGTCCAATCAGAGGCTATGAGTACCGAGGCCGTTCCTCAAAGGGGAACTAATGTATGTAGCTGCAGGTCTTTGATAAATGCACCATTAAAGGTTAGATTTAAGCCCATTTCCATCCGTAGAAGGAGGTTCTGCTGTTTGGAGGTTCCCTCAGGATGCCTTCTTTAATGTTGTGTCCACGGGACAAACGCACATCAAAGCCCGGGACGTTCCCGCTGCACCGCTAATCCGACGGAGGGGCAGGTGGCCCCCAAACCGGCCCGTCTGGGGGGGCCCCGGGGCCCTCGCTCCACTAAGCGCGCTCCAATCACAGCCCCGCCCCCCGCCACCGTGCTATCGCTCCCAGAATGCAAATTAAATCCAGGAAACGGACGCTGATTTGAATTCCTTCAGGAGGCTCATCTTCCTCCTCCTCCTTGTCCTCTTCCTCCTTTTTTTCCTCCTCTTCCTACTTCTCAGCCCCCTCTCCCTTCTTGTCCTCTTTCTCCTCCTTTTTGTCCTTCATCTCCTTCACCTCCTCCTCTTTCTCATCCTCTTCGTCCTCCCCCCTTCTTCTCCTCTTCCTCCTTCTCATCCGCTTCCTCGTCCTCACCCTCTTCCTCCTTTTTCTGTTCCACTTTGTCCTCCTCCTTCTACTCCTCTTCCTCCTTCTCATTCTCCTCCTCCTTCTGGTCCTCTTTGACATCCTCCTCTTGCTTCTCACCCTCTTTCTCCTCATCCTTTTCCTCCTCCTCTACCTCCTCCTCCTGGATTTGAACCCAGACCCAGACCTGGATGGCCCTGAAGGGATTTCATCTCATGTTTGAATTTTCAGCTCATTTAACTACAAAACATTTTTTACACATTGATTTGTTTGTTAGTTAGTTTGTTTCCAGTAGCCATGTGATCAGAGGTGAATTGGACGAAGCTGACCTTTGACCCCAGACTCGTAGAGAAGACTGTAAACCAGTGTCTGGTTCAGGTAGTGTTCTGGACCTGTTCATACCTCATAAACCTGACCTTCATGTTAGCAGAACCTTCAAAACATCCTGTTAAATTCAACAGATCCACATGAAACCTGATCTGAGACCAGGTGTGAGACCAGGTCTGAGGTGACATGCTGTATTTTTATTTTTAGTTAAAATTTTTAGTTTTAGTTTTTACTTTCAGCGTTTAGTTTTAGTTTTTACTTTTACTTTTTCATTTTATTTTTAGTTTCAGCTTTCATTTTTAGTTTTTCATTTTATTTTCAGTGTTTAGTTTTAGTTTTTACTTTTATTTTTTCATTTTATTTTCTACTTTTAGTTTTTCCTTTTGCTTTTTAGTATGTTGTGTCTTTCATTTGTAAAGACGAGGACATTAGTCTCTCTATGTGGTCTTACCTCACTGTTAATCTCTGGTCTTTCAGTTTTTTTCTTTTAGTTTTACTTTTCTTTTTACTTTTAGTTTGGTCTTTTCTCACTGTTCATCTCTGGTCTTTATTTGGTCCGGTTCAGTTTTCTGTGTCTTTTCTCTGGCCAGATGTAGGGTTAGTTGAGTGTCCCAGTGTCTCCTCACCTGCTTTGGTTCTTGGTGGTTTTGCAGAGGTTCTCGTGGGGTTTCATGTGTTGGATGCAGTTCCTTGTGAACGGCTGGTGGTTAAACTGTGACTTCACTCAGACATTTTCAGGATGCCGGTCATTGTGTTTGGATGGACACACTGCTGCTTCTGTCCGTCCACAGCTCCTTGTTGTGCTGGCTCAGACTGGAAGGTCATTGTCCCGGCCGTGGATCCGTTTACAACGCTGGGGTCATTTCCATACTGTAGGCTGGAGGAGTCCCGCTCTGTAATGTGATGAACGTGGGATTGAAGCCAACACACATTCCTCAGGACCTCGGCCAGAAAACAACAAGATCCAGTCACCTCCGAGTGAACAGAGGCCAGAACCCACCAGAGGAAACAGACTTGTCCACGGACCCAGTGGACACAGAACGTGTCAACAGGTCCAGTTTCATGGCCAGACCAGAAACACACCACTTGCAATCAAGACAAATATCTGCTCTTCAGGTGTTGGCCACATGAAGACTCTCTAAACTGCACAAATACATAAACAATCGCAAAAAAAGGTGATTTGTCATCAATGACTCAACCACGGCCCACAAAACATCTAAAATTCAACCCCCCGACACACGTATCAGGTTCAGATGAACCAAAAAGCCTGTGGGGCTGAACCCTTAAACCACCAAGAAGTTCACCAACAGGAAGTCCACCCAATAGGAAATCAACATGGGAACTCAATCGGGAACTCCACCCAACAATAAGTTAACCCAACAGGAAGTGTTCCATACAGTAAGTCCACTGAAAAGGAAGTCCACCCTATGGGAAGTCCACCTTATAGGAAATCCACCATTTTAGCCTGAACATAAATTCACTGCCCCCCCCCCAACACACACACACTTTTTTTTTTTTTTTTAATTTGTTACTATCTTTAGGTTTGTTTTTTTTAATATTGAGAATTAAATGATTTCATATTAAAAATGTAGTCCCCCCCCCCTTTTTTTTTTTTTTTTTTTAACCCACAAACCAGCTCCATGACACCATGTGATGACATCTGGTCCCTGTACACCATCTGGACCTGATTAGACCTGTCATTTGTGATCAAATTTACTTATAATCAGAGTGATACTGTCATTATGTTTTACTTTAATAATTACATTTATGAATGAGTGATTTAAAAGGGAAAAGTTAAACCGAGTGTTGCATCTAATAAATCAGATGATGAACTGGTTTTATATCAGTGTCACATTACCAAACTTCAGAAACAATAGTTTAATAGAGTATCTGATACCATTCATCCTTTCATCTAACATTTGTAGCTTCTATAAGTCAACCTGAGGAACTAAAGAAACACTCAACAAAACCTCCTCAGTTCATCAAAGTAAAGCTGAAATAAAGTCTTTCATAAAAACACAGTCCAAGCTTACAGGAAAAACAAATGGTGAACATTTGTTTTGTGTCTGTTCCAGATTTCAGATAAACCAGTGGCCTGCTCTTCCACCACTGGGCTCAATGTGTGGTATTTTCCCATGATGCCCTCTGCTCCAGCAGTTGGAGGTCGGTTGTCTCAGCTCTATTAGCGTGGATGGATGTGGACCAGTGCTCCGGGCTGGTCTCTGCTCAGAGCAGGTAAACATTAGCATAGTAATTAGCCTTGGTTAATTGTGCCAATTACAGCGGTGTTGTTGAGTTGAGTCCCTGGAGAAGCAGCTGGACCTGGACCTGAGCCAGCCTGAGGAAGTCCTGATCCTCTGGCAGCCGTCACCTCCTCAGATCCTCCATTGTTCCGGAGGGTCGGTTTGTTTTTCCTGAAAATGAGGAGTGGAGCTGAAATCCAGCCAGGAAACAGATCGTCCACGTGGACCGTGAGGCCCTGCGGTGAGTTCAAGCTAATCCTGTTTACACTCAGGCATGTTTGTACCCTGAGGCGGATCGCTGATCTGAGATCAGAGACCAGTTCGGCGTTCAGCATCATGTAGGCCCCATTTTTCACCTCAGAGGAAAACGCTTAACTGAACCACGAAAACAACGTCCTCATTCTGGTCCAGTTGAACAGGGAATGGACCAGGTCTATCGATGTGATGTACACATGTTTACACTGTGTGAGTAAATTCACTCACTCACACCAGCAGAACCAGGCTGTGGAACACCTGGTCCAGGCTGTTTCAGTAAGAACACTGAATCAACGCTTCAGTTCTTCTTGAATTTTGAAGGGTTGTTCTGATGGCAACAGCAGCAGATGCTCATGGGTGTTCAGAGTTAGAAATCATGGCCTTCATTTCATTGTTGACAAGTGGTCACTGGTTGTAAATCCCATAATTCCTTTCGTTATGATGAGATTAAACATGAGTTCTACCTCTTTCGGTGGACAGTGTTTTCATAGTCAGGCATAAACCTGTGATGGACACCTGTGGTGACCAATCACTGATCAGATTCAGCTGGACTTGATAGATCCACAGGCCAACATGTCCGTAGGTTCAAATACTCCATTCATAGGTCTGGATTTTCACATTGTAATCTCAGCCCCTGAAACCTGTGGGTTGGTTTCTCATCAGGTCTTTTCTTCCATCTTTGATTTGATCAGTTTTCTGGAGCTCAGTGATCCTCACGTTCACTCATCGACCCCATCCTTCAGTGTTGTCATTATACTGAACTGAAATGAAATACCACCAGATGTTAAATCATATACACAGATCACTATATAGGAATATAGATGATGTAGTTTAAATCATTTCAGATGTTTCCATTAACATCAGTATTGTTTGATAATTATAGTTCTAAATGATTTTTATCTTTGTTTCTGTATAGTTTTATTTGGCTGTACTGTGTTTTCTTCTCTCTCCAGCTGTACTTTCAAAGGAGGAGTCCGCTCCAGGTTTCTCCACCTCTCTGAGCCGTTGGCAGCAGATTGTTGGTCCCAGGGTGGAGCTTTAATTTGACAATAAATATTTACACGGTGGAGATGTGTATAGGCCAGAATCCCCGGCAGCGCTCCAGGTGATTACAGCCACTTAATCAGATCAGCGTTTAGCAGATAATTAGCAGAGGAGGAGGATAATTAGACCAACCTGCTGGATGTTACACTTCAAACGTCTGGGTGAGGATTCATTTTACAGCAGAGGAGGAGGCATTCGAGTTACAAATAAATGTGGGACTCCTCAGCGCTGGCATCCTCAGTCTGTATAGGTTTGTCAAAGTGTTGTGGTTCAACAATCCATCATGGAGCGACAGCAAGAAACAATGCCCTATTTATGTAAATAGTCATGTTTCTCTGACTATCAGCAAAGGCTGCATGGTCACATGACACATTAACAGCAGGTGAGACTTATGGGTTTTGTTGTATCAGAGTCAGTATTTGTAGACTGAAAATCTGAGATTCATGCAGTGATCCTAAGTGAATGTTTTAACCAATAAACAAATTCATATGGTTAACCCTAACCCTAACCCACAGGATTAACCTTATGATGATTATGACGCTTGATGAACAGTATCAACCTTTGATTATAACGTTAATGGATCAAAATGGACTTCATTAACTCGAGGTACAAGGAACAGGAGTGAGGTCAGAGAGCTGGACTCTGGGGATCCTGGAAAGTTCAACACTTTAGGAGTGTCCAACACCAATGGAAGGAGATACATCCATGTACAGGTCACCAGGTTGGGTCATCGGACCCACGTGGACCGACAAACCTCGGTTAGTTAATTAATTTCATGTGTTTGTTGGTTGTGTGTTGCGTTGGGTTGCATAGTAGCATCTGTGTTTACAGGCCTCGGTCGGTCCTGGCACTCATCACACTGAGCGCGCTCACATCTATTATTCATGTGGAAGTGTGTGTGTGTGTGTGTGTGTGTGTGTGTGTGTGTGTGTGTGTGTGTGTGTGCGTGCGTGCGTGCGTGCGCGCGGAGGGGGGTGGAAGGATGATCAGCCACTTGTCTTACACACACACACACACTCATTAACTCATGGAATCCCATCAGCCTCTGTTTCTCCATGAACATAATCAAGCTGACTCTGTTGTATTTGTATTTATCACTGACCCTATATATATATATATATATATATATAAACCCAACCACTGACTCTGATCACTCCAACATTATCATTAGTGAAAAAATAACAGCTGTGTTTTCCCCGGATGTTTGGTGTCCTCGGTTGTCATGGAGACGTAGTCATGTGAGTTTGTAAGTGGGTCATGAGGTGATGAAGACACAGCTAAATCACAACAACCGGGTGAAGGCGATGGTGGACAGCAGCGAGGACACACCACGTCCACACACACACACTCACACACACCATGTCCACACACACACACACACACACACACACCATGTCCTGGTCCTAGACCCTGTTATGTACTGAACAATGTAACACACTCTACAGCACCACCGTCTGCAGCCAAGTTCATTTAGTTCCACTGACTGGACGAAGTCCTTCAGGATCTAAAATCAGTGATGAATACATTTTTCTGCATTTTCAAAAGGAAAAAGAAAGACACAATTAGATGTGAATGCGTTCCATGTCTTGTGACAGATGTTGTAAATGTTGGACAGATTTCAGAGTGTGTTTGTGTTGGAGGAGCTGGGCAATAAAAGCTGAAAAATGAAGAAATTGGACAGATGTCTCCAAAAGAAGGAAGAAGTTAGATGTGTGTGTACGTTATCATTTCATTAGTGACATGTTTGTGTTGCTCATCTGGTTTTGTCATTCACATCCTTCATGTTTGGGGTAAACCTGAACCCATCCTTCATGCCAGAGGAGTTGGTAAAACTCAGGTTTGTGTCGATGTGTGTCTGTAGGTTTGGACATGCTGATGCTGTAGATTTGAAGACCAGACCGTCCACATACTTCTGTCCTCATGAGTTGAAGAAACAAAAGTGTTTCTGTCTCAGCTGAAGCTAACCCACTCTCACTCTCACCCCCAACCCCACCCCCACCACATTGGCAAATATTAGCAGAAAGCAAATAATCCTGCAGGTTGTGATTAAGATTTTAAATGGATCCCAATTGTGTGGTTTTTGGTTAATGAATAACAAAGTCTTAGAGGACGGCATCTGTAATTTATTAAACATGAAAAGCTCCTTGATGAAATATAGAAACTGGATGTGTTTTTGCATTTCAAACGATTTGCATGGGCAGCTCGGCCGAATGCTAATGAGCCACGAGTTTCAAAGAGTTATAAAAAGAAACGAGTTCGGCTGTGAATTCCCCAGTTTGTTGGAAAAAAGGTGGAAAAAGAGACTGAGCTCAATGGAGACAATCAACGGAATCAGCATCGACCTCGAAACTGCAAAGAGAAGAAAATCTGAAGAAAAGAAAAACTGAACAGAAGAAAAATGAGAAGACAAACCTGGACAGCCTGAATTTGAACCTTAATCTCAAACTGGACCTGGACCTGACACCAGCTCTAGAGTCAATGACAATTCAGAAAATGCCAATACAGGATCTGATCAGGTCATCTAATGTGAACAGGTTGGTTTATCAGTGGAAGTAAATGGGAGAGTGGGGGGGGGGTTGTTCGTGTTGGGGTGTTAGGGTTGGGGGGAGGGCGGGGATGTTAGTGACCCACTTTAACTCCTTAAATATCTTCCTTTGTGTCCATGAGAAGATGATTTTCCTGTCAGAGAACAAATCCCCTCTTTTGTCCACATCCGTTGTTTTTGTTGCCATCCAAACATGGACCTGGTTCTAGTTCTGGGCTGGTTCTTCTGGAGCATCTTTCAGAACCACCATCCTTTCATCAGTACATGTCAGCATACATTACCAAGCAGCTACATGTAAGTTAGAAGTATTACTACTGTTGGATAACTGTACTTTCATGTGTTCATCTGTGCTTTTACAGGTGTTTGCCTCCATTTGCAGCCTGGTGGCACTTGGGGACATAATGATGATCAGCAGCCGTAGCAAACAGAACAACCTCATCTCAAAGCCATTTTAGGGGAATTAATCTGTAAATAATTAATGCAATAGAAACAGTGACTGAATACAAGGAAGTATAATAACAACAGCAGTAATGATAAATATAAGTGAAAAGAACGAGTCATGACTCCACGTTCATCCAGATGCACCAGTTCCTGGTTAGGGTTAATTCCTGGTAGCTCTGGTGTTGGGTTAGAGCAGGGGTTCGCAACCTTAAACTCTCAAAGAGCCATTTTGGCCCATTTCCCACAGAAAAGAAAACACCATATA
>JAQQZY010000015.1:36388025-36402629 GCA_030068375.1 Ostorhinchus rueppellii
TATATATATGTATATGTATATGTATATATATATATATATATATATGTGTATGTGTGTGTGTGTGTGTGTGTTTGTGCACCTGAGACCTGATCTGGGAACTGTTGAATGATGTGTTGTTTTCTTTGCATTATTCTGACAGGTTAAAGAGCTGCAGACACTCACCAAGTTAAGAAAAATCTTCATTGAGGACATTGGAGCTCGAGTTAAAAATGTGAGTGTGACAGAGTTTAACAAATTTTGCATGTGATCTGTCAGAGTTAGCCCAACCCTAACCCCTAGGGTTGGTCGGTTTCTGTTCTGCATTTTTAAGGAAAGAAGAAAACTATACTGCAACCACATTTAATAATTTAAGTAGAGAAGCACTCAGAGCGCAGACCTCCACCAAGGCAGTGTTTGTACTTTCCTCCAGTAGATGGCGCTGGTGATCCAGATCACCACCAAAATTTAATCATCTGTAGGATATCCCATTTCTGACAATATCTGAAAGTTTCATGAAAATCTGTCCATAACTTTTTGAGTTATCTTGCTGACAGACAGACAGACAAAGCAACGCTGAGGCGGAGGTAATAATAGCATTAAATCAAATGAAAGTAGTCATGATACACTCAGTTCCAGTCATCTGCAGTGCAGCAGTGACAGGCAGCAGAACCAACTGATAAAGATGGAGGACACTAACCACTGCAGCCATTTTTTTGTTGTAAAACCATGACATTTTAATTTCAGGACTTTAATAGCCATAGTCTAATGTGTAGCCAACTGTTGATTTTTCGTATCAAATGTATGATGTGGTAGAAGGACAAAACCTTACCAGCAGAAACACTGGAATCGAGTGTTTACTTTTATTTCTGACATTTGTAGCATAGTGAGAGTAGAGATGTGTTTTCTATCAGGTAAGTCTGAGGAGGTCATGATCTTAGATCTTGCTCAACTGTAATTCACCATTTGATCTACTTTTCAGAGGGATTCTGCAGATTATGTCATTTTAAAAATAATTCATACTGTAGTCAGAACCTGTGTGCACAGCTAATATTAACTTGAAATGACCTGTTTATCAGTGTAATGACTGTATTTCACAGTGCTGTACTAACATAAGGGTTTGTAACATTACTAGAGCAGACCACTAGGCCAGTGAGTTTACTTCAGTCCATTTATGACAATAGTTTCATGTTTGTAGTGTTCAGCCTCAGTCTGCATTTCCAGAGACTTGGTGACATGTTATTTTGCTGAACAATGTTTAAGAATTACAATAAGTCCATCAGCTATGGGTCCGGCTTCTGAACTTCAAAGTGCTGTGTGTGCTTAACACTAACCCACCAACACCTGAACCCACTGACACCTTAACCTTAAACCCGTACCCACTGACACCCTAACCTTAAACCCGTACCCACTGAGATCCTAAACCCTAAACCCAAACGCACCTTCAGATGGTCCTCATTTTTCTTATTGTGACCTAAACTCAGAAGATTTCAAGTGTCAGGTGTTTTATTTCACTGAATTCAGGATTTTGGTGTTTTATTTTCCAGAGTTCTGAGAATGACAGTGATGAAGCCGGTGGAAGTTTGGCTCAAAGACAGCGGATCGTTTTCCTAGAAAATAATCTGGAACAGCTCAGCAAAGTCCACAAACAGGTGAGAGACAAGTGCATTAAGATTCATGTCTGAGATCATCAACATACGGCAGATATGAACATAGAAACAGCTTTAATCAGTTGAGCTTGTTGTTTTGACAACGCCATAGCCCTCAGTGTCACTGCACTACAGCCCATAGTACTTTATATCAGGAGCAGCTCAGCTCTTTACTTTTAAACATGTACAGTTTAGTCGCAGTTCCAGTATAGCAGTGACAGGAGCTGTTATGGCGTCAACATCCAGTGTGTGTGACTGTGGTGGACACTCACCTGTGTGTCTCCAGCTGGTCAGGGACAATGCTGACCTTCGCTGTGAGCTTCCCAAACTGGAGAAGCGTCTGAGAGCCACAGCTGAGCGAGTGAAGGCCCTGGAAGGAGCTCTGAGGGACGCCAAAGAGTCGGCTATTAGAGACCGAAAACGCTACCAACAGGAAGTGGACCGCATCAAAGACGCCGTCCGAACCAAGAATGTGTCCAGAAGGGTACACTCTGCTCAGATAGGTGAGTTGTATTTAGACAGAGGACACTGTTCAGACAGAGGACACAGTTCAAACAGAGGACACTGTCCACACAGAGGACACTGCTCAGACAGAGGACACTGTCCACACAGAGGACACAGTTCAGAGAGAGGACACTGTCCTCTGTGTGGACAATGTCCATGCAGAGGACACTGTCCATACAGAGGACACTGTCCACACAGAGGACAGTGTCCAAGTAGAGGATAGTGTTCAGACAGAGGACACTGTCCAGATAAAGGACAGTGTTCAGGTTAGTCACACATGGGTGACTCTGGAGCTGCTCTGTTCTGTCAGAAGCATGGTGACTTCTTCCTGTTTGGTGTGGTCACATGATTATCTTTCACTGAAGAATCTGATTAGAATATATTTGGCACATATGACAGTGTTAAACAGCTGAGTCACTTGTGTCTGTTTCCTCATAGCCAAGCCAATCAGAGCTGGACATCACCACCACCAGAACCAGAACCTGTCCTCCTCATCCACGAGACCCACCATTAGAGGAGGCGGGGCTGTGGCCTCCAGTCCACGACATCACTCCAACCGACAGCAGATGTCACATCCAAACCCCCATCAGAACCACAAGTAGACCAGGTGAGTCCACTAGGAGTCCTGGTCCTAGTTCAGGGCCTGGTCCAAGGACTGGTTCTGCACCTCATGAAAGGACTGATTTCCCTAAGTTTTAAAAGGTGGAAATTGTTCTAGAAAGATTTTGTCCAGAGAAAATACCAACACAACATCCATCACTTCGAAATGTTCACCCATCCGAGTCCTTAGGTCCGTCTACTACACAAATCACAAGTGGTCTTAGTCCTGGGCCTGTGCCCATTTACAGAAATAGAACATATAGACCCTTGAAAGTGATCAGTGGTTAATTCCAGATGTGTATATGGTTTTACTTTTATTACATAAGTCTTTATAAACCAGTAAAATATACAAACTAATGTTGTTATGGTTTGGCTTGTTCAGTCCAGGGTTAAAGCTGTTTGTTCTGTTTGGTTTCATGATGTCAGCTACATTAACATTGTTCAGACTTGCAATGATAAAACCGACAGGCTCAGATCCAGAACCTCTGAGATCTGGTCCAGACTCAGGTTCAGGATCAGAAGTCCTCACCTGAGCCTCATCTGTGTCCTCCAGGTGGCGCTACTGGTGATCCTCTTGTTTTCTGTGGATGTGGTTTCTAAACTCTCCGGTCCTCACCACTCTGCCTTTACTGGAACCTCCTTTACACACAACTCCACCTTAAAATGGCCATTCCACCTTAAAACCACCAAGTGCTCTGCTTCTGTTACTTACACAATGTTTCTAACCTGTTCTGATACTGTTTCAAATCAATCTGTTCATTTATTTTTCTTCAATAAACATTAATGTAGTAGTAATAATAATAATAATGGTAATTGATTAAAAATAAGTGTAACCAATTGAATAATATTATAAATCTGCAAAAGGCATGTTGACTTTATTCTTGCTTTACATTTTTGTCTTTTCACTAACTTGTGAAAAAATTTCAACAATAAATTTACCTCATATTTATCTTAATATTTTGCATAACAGTGCACACACTTCAGTAGAATGAATAATTATATATAGTGGGTGACAGTGACCCTAACCCCTGACCCCAATCCTAATCCTAACCCTAACCCCTGGCCCTAACCCTAACCCCTGACCCCAATCCTAATCCTAACCCTAACCCCTGGCTCTAACCCTATCCCCTGACCCCAATCCTAACCCTAACCCTAACCCCTGGCCCTGACCCTAACTTCGACCCCAATCCTAATCCTAACCCTGACCCTAACCCCTGACCCCAATCCTAACCCTAACCCCTGGCCCTAACCCTAACTTCGACCCCAATCCTAATCCTAACCCTAACCCTAACCCCTGACCCCAATCCTAATCCTAACCCTAACCCCTGGCCCTAACCCTAACCCCTGACCCCAATCCTAACCCTAACCCCTGGCCCTAACCCCAATCCTAATCCTAACCCTAACCTAACCCCTGGCCCTAACCCTAACCCCTGACCCCAATCCTAATCCTAACCCTGACCCTAATCCCTAACCCTGACCTTAATCCTAATCCTCACCCTAAATCTTGGAATAAGATTGTATGACTCAATATGTCAGATTATTTATTTGAAAATTGTACATCATTTATATCGTTTTGTATTATTTATATGTTGTTCTTTGTGAGTATTGTTTATATGCAGTAAATGTTTATAGATTTTTAGATTTACTTTATAGATTAACCGGTTTATGGACTCAGATTGTTTAATTTTTACACACTTTTTATATGTTGCCTTTTTACTGGATTCCCCTGAAGGCATCGTGAGAGTTTGTGTTGTATTTGTTATTGTGTTGTTGTTTGTTGACAACCTGAATGTGATGTGATGTCACTGTTTACAACAGATACAGGGTTCTGCCGTGTTTTAAATGTGTTTTAACAGATTATGTAACACATTACAACATTAACATTCTAACCTAACCCTAATCAGCCAAATGAATGATGACATGACTGCTGATCAACCAATCAGTTCATCATGTTTTTTTGCTGCCATACTTTAATGCCTCCCTTTATTCAGCCTTTACTAACAGTATTGATCAATCAGCATTAGGCTAGTGATCAATTAATGGTGAACAATAGCACAAACGTTGACCAACGCCATGAACAGTATTTGTCGGTTGATGAGCACAAACGGCACAAAAAACATGAAACAAATGACCTTAATTGGTCTATCAATGATTTATTATTGATTATGAGAAACAGGTAAAATGGCGCACAACCAAAGGTTTCACTGATGATCAGTAATCAATAGTCAACATCCTGCATCACACGTCCTTAACTTTTGTTTAAAATTTTTTATTGTTCTTGTATTAACTCATTCACTGCCAATGATGTGTTTTGGCGTCAATCGGCTTTTATTGGGGGGGTTGCTAGGAAACGACCTGGCGCAACTTTGCGGAAGTATGTAGTGTTCAGGCATTTTTGGGCCCAACCACCCTGCGTTCTAAGGTCAATAACTTGAGAACCGAAAAAGCTGGAAACAAAATTTTTTTTTCCGCATGAAAGAAGAGACTTTACACTTCATTTTGATGTGTGCCATGTTTATGTAGTCCTAGAACTGGATATTCTCTGAGTCTTGAAAAATCAGTGAAAATGCTCTAAAACGCCTGGCAGTGAATGAGTTAAGTGAAACAGGAAGGGTGTATTAAACAAAGTTTACGGCTCAGCATTACAGTTGTTCATCTGAGATGGTTGACTCAGTTTGAATTGTTTTACAGTTTGAGAACCTAATGTTAGACAGCGTAAAGCATTTTTATGTCAGTTAATATCTGTAACTTTTCTCCTGTGAGAAACTCGAGTTCCTGACAGCGAGAATAAAGTCCAGTCTTCACATGTCTTGTGTCTTTGGATTGTATCACTCTCTTATTGGTATCTGAGGCCCTGAACTCAGCCTTTTCACTCAGAGTACAAATGAACCAGAGCTGATCCAAAGGTTCCACCAAAGCAAGTTCTCCTCTGACCAGATGGAAACTATTAAAGAATCAAATAAGAAGCTTAAAATAACAGTATTTTATCAAGCCATATCCAAGAGATGTACTCTATGTAAATACAAAACAGGCCAGTGAGTGACTATATTCAATAAGACCTACATGTTAACGTATCACTAAACATGACAACAAACTGCCTGCAAAGACTTGAAGAGAGTATTTAAACGTACGGGAGCCTATATTCACCTGCACTCACTGCCTCATAGATCATTTCGACTTGATTACAACAGTAAGTATTAAAAAGTGATCAAATTACTGGGCATACATTGGTCAAAACTATTGTTTAAATGATCATATGGGTTAGCAGTGTTTCTGCTGGGAAGGTTTTGCCATAGAATTAAAATCCTTACTGCCACACCATACATTTCATACAAAAAAAAAAAAAAAAAAAAATCATCACCATCCCATTAGACTTATTCTACAAGTGTGTAATATATAATAGGCCAGGACAAACATCCTGCCCCCTCAAATGAAAGTTTGTGAAGCTTCAGGAGGTAGGGAACGAATGATGGTGAATGAACAACTGTATGACGGGGACAGCAGGACAGAAAGTGCCCCGTCCTAACCGCACGTGTCTACCTCCCACCGATTACACACCGCCACGCCAACAGATCAATTCCACGGGAAACACTGGGTTAGGGTTAGGAATCGTGCACTAAGGGCCAGAACTTCACCAAAACCTTTCATGGAGGTGATTCACTTTCAGTTATAGTTATGTACAGTGCATCTGGAAAGTATTCACAGGGCTACATTTTTTTGTATAGGGTTGGTAAAGGGCAGGTGATGAGGACACCACCACGTTTCACCATAGGGGTGGTATTGAGGGTTAGGGTATCTGAGGGTTTTGGGGTTAGGGTATCTGAGGGTGTTAGGGTTAGGGTATCTGAGGGTGTTAGGGTATCTGAGGGTGTTAGGGTATCTGAGGGTGTTGGGGTTAGGGTATCTGAGGGTGTTAGGGTATCTGAGGGTGTTGGGGTTAGGGTATCTGAGGGTGTTAGGGTTAGGGTACCTGAGGGTGTTGGGGTTAGGGTATCTGAGGGTGTTGGGGTCAGGGTACCTGAGGGTGTTGGGGTTAGGGTTTCTGAGGGTGTTAGGGTTAGGGTTTCTGAGGGTGTTAGGGTTAGGGTACCTGAGGGTGTTGGGGTTAGGGTACCTGAGGGTGTTGGGGTTAGGGTATCTGAAGGTGTTGGACAGGTGAAAAGCAGTGTGTATTTCCTCCAGACATGACAACTGGCATTCAGTCCAAAGAGTTGAACCGTTCTTTCATCCAGCCAGAGATTTTAGTTTCTCCTGGACTTAAGACACCTGAAGGTCCCCTAGTCCTTCAGGTGTCTTTTGTCAAACTGCAGGTGGGCTGTGATGTAGGGAAGAGTCCTAGTGGTTCCAGACTTCTTCCATTTACAGATGACGGAGGCCACTGTGTTCACTGGGACCTTGGATGCTGCAGAAATGTTCTCGAACCTTTCCCCAGATCTGTGCCTTGATACAACCCTGTCTCTGAGGTCTGAAGATAATTCTTTGGACTTCATGACTTGGTTTGTGCTCTGACATACACTATTACCTGTAGACCTCATGTAGAGAGGTGTGTGCCTTTCCAAATCATGTCCAATCCACTGAATTTAATAAAGGTTTGACTCTAGTCAAGTTGTGGAAACATGGAAACAGGATGAACTCAATTTTGTGTGTCATTATAAATGCTGTACAAGTTATATTTTACTTTTTTATTTTTAATTAATTTCCAAAAGTTTCATGAGGTATTGTGTGTCAAGTTTTGAGATAGAAAATGTATTACATATATTTTTTGATAAGCACGTAGCATAAGAAAAAAAATAAAACAAAAGTGGCGCTGTGAATGCTTTCTGGATGCACTGTAGCAGCCGTTGTACCACATGGTTGTCTCACAGTCTACATGCACTGGTCATGTTTAGGGCAGTCATTGTGCTATGTCCATCACGTGTAAGATAGAGACGCACAAATTCTGTAAAAAATAGCCATAAATGCACCACAATGGACTTTTTTTTTTTTTATTATGTGAATTACGCACATGGCCAGAGCCCATGGGGAGCAGCCATCACTGGATGTAAGTACTGTAAGAACTGTTTGTTCAGTGGTAACCTTTAGACGCCCCCATTGTCCTAAAGACGTGACCCAGCACTGGGCGATAATGTGTCAGCTTAGACTGGTGTCTGCTGCACGGGGTCCCTGACCAGTCCATCTCAGCCCTGGTAATCAGACAATGTGACCAGTCTGGGTCAGTACCGGTGCTGGAACAGCCCGTGAAAGAGGAAACATGTCTCTGACCATGTCTGACTGATGGAGCACTGACTTAGTACTCAACAATACCTACTTAACAACGGGAAACAACATAAGTTACTGATGGAACCACTAGGGTTATGCATGATTTTGAAATGGATACCAATGAAAATTCACCACAGGTACGCTTTCAAAAGTATGTACGATCCTGTGATAAGGGCCACCTGGCTGAAGTGTTGACAGCAGCAGTCAGAGGCTGAATGGTTGTCAGGAATTTTAATGAGGAAAGTAACATTTACATTTGCTGTCAATGTGTTGGAGACAGACACAGTCCATGAGATGATCAAGTCCGGTCACAGATTGAAGATCTCACTGTTCTCGATGAGGATGAACTCCACAATCTGGTTCTGGTAGACCATGTTGACCGCCATGTTTCCTGCATCCAGTTCAGGCCACATGAGTGTTGGGCCAAACACGATGCTGATTCCCTGAGTGGACATTAGGTTCTTCCTGGAATGGGCCAGAACTCTGAAAAACACAAGAATGAACACGATCCAGTAGAAAGATTTCACAACAGAAGACACCTTCAGACCCTGTACAAAAGTAGAACAAGATGAGGCCCACGCTCCATCATCCCCCCTCCACCACCCATAGCAAGTCGAGAGGAATCGCTGTCATAAACGTGAGGAGGTGAGGTGATCGATCACTGCTTCATCCATAAACACAGACCTGCACATTCAGAATCACTGACTAACCCATCTGACCTGTTCCTCGGGTGTGCTGTACCTGTGCAGGTGGTCGAACAGCAGCTTCATGGTGTCCCGGTTGGGTTTTGGCAGCTGCTGAACCAGCTTCTTCACAGCATGAACTTTCTGTTTAGGATCTTTGATCTCTGTTCAGACAATAGCACTGGGTTATCAACATTTTCATAAACAGAAATGATTCAAGTTCTGTTCTGGTGCAAACAGCCTGTGCTTTCACTTTAATTCAACCCATAGGGTTACAATTAAGGTTAGGGTTATCTTCAGGGTTAGGTTTATCTTAAGGATTAGGGTTAATATTAAATTCAAGGTTAAGGTTATCTTAAGGATTAAGGTAAAATGTATCTTCAGCCCTATGGTTAAGGTTATGTTAAGGGTTAGGGTTAAGGTTTTATTCAGGGTTAAGGTTATCTTCAAGGCTAAGGTTAAGTTTATCTTAAGGGTTAGGGTTAAGGTAATCTTCAGGTCAATGTGGTTGAATGTGGATTCAGTAAATCCAGTGCCTGGAGTCCAGTTTCTGACTCATGGACAATCGTAGGTTTAGACAATGAACACATTAACCCAAACTCATTAACATTATAGTTGTTTTTTAGGCAATTCTTCGACTTTTCCTGGATTAAACCAAACTGTAATCTTTCTTTGAACAAAACCATAAACAGTTCAGTGAAAAACAGCTCATTATGTAAATTCAATTGTTGGACCTTTTGGTCCAAATACTTCATCTGTAACTAATTTACATGTAGGTTCAGTAACATGCGCATCACTTTGATGCTGTTTAACATATCAGAAGTACAAATACTTCATTACTGTACTTCAGTAGAGTTGTCAGGTATCTATACTTGCATTTTTTTTTATTTATTCCTTTTACTCCTGCATTTAACATCAGTATCTGTACTTTATCTGATTAATGACATGAGGTTCAGTTTGATAGAAATGGCAGACGAGACTTTTCTATTTTTGGGACATTTCAAGTCCTGGATGTTTCCAAAGTATCAGTTCTTCTACTTTTACAGGAGCCTTTGTTTCTTCAGGTTTACTTACTGATGGCCTCCACAAATAGCTGAAAGAACCTGAACGGAAACAATGGTTCTGGCAACTCCCGGAAAAACATCTTCAAAGCGCCAGTGATAACGTGGATGTCCTCCCACTGACTCTGGTCCAGATCCAGGTCTTCTTCTGGAACCAGAACCAACACCACATTTCAGACTTCAGAAGCCTTCTCAGGAGTAAAACTTGTATTTCTATAGCTGTTTTCTGTTCATTCTGTTGGTGTGAAGTTCATGTTAAAACACATGACCTGTTGTTCCGTTGTGGATTTTCCATGTTGTTACTGTAAGAACAGACCATGTGTTGTTTACAGGTTTCACCTGAACTGACCTTCATCGACTATGAAGCGCAGTTTCTGGATTGTCGCCAGATTCCCACTGACTCTGTAGATCCCATCAACCTCCAACCCTGAAAACCAGTTTCAAACCATGGACTTATACCATTATTTATAATGACAGACAAGGCTTAGGCTGAATACAGTCAATTATGAATATTCAAGTGTATTCTAGTCTAAAGATTCTGAATATAATTTGGTGAGTTAAAAGTATAAATGTAGTTGAGCTGAAGATCTGGTAGAAGATAAAACACATAAACTCTTTGGGCCTGATTTACTAAGATCGCAAATAACGGGCACAAATGTGCTTACTCATGCTAAAAAAATGCACATGCTATTGAGTCACAGGTGATCAACTAAGATTGTCTGTACAAATGACAACAGGTGCAAAGTCTTGGAGACTGCCCTAATTAAATGAGGATTTGGCGTGCTCTACTGGTTGTTGTCATGGGGACAGTACACTGTAATAAAAAGCTCTGGGATACACCAGTACTCATACATATGAAGCTGCTCTTTTTCCACACAGATGGGTGGTTACCTGTAGGTATTTCTCTGTTATTATTTATCAGTGGTGTGTCTCAATTTAAGTTTATTTTTTTCTTCCGTCATTCCATAATTGTTGACGTGAGCAGAACAGACTGGCTCCGTGTGTAGCCTTTGGTTAGGGTTAGGGTTGCCTATGTTGCATCTTCACCACAACTGCAGCCAGTTTTACATGAAGCTGTGCCAGTTAAAATCTGCCTTTCAGATGCATTAAATATAGATGCAAAATCAGCCAACGCAATCAGTTTCAAGTTTAGGAAATCACATTGCACGCTCTAAATAAATATTTGCATTTACTCCTCCCAATAATGTGCATTCAGGCAGAAATGCCCATGTTGCATATTCATCAAGGGAAATGGGTTGCATGAGCTATTTTGCCCATTTGAGAGACACAACACTCAGTGTGTCCTGTTAGGAAATCAGTCTGAATGTGTTTTTGCGTGCACAGTACACATGTGCAATCCCTAAGTAAATCAGGCCCATAAAGTTCAGGTGAGTTGATATGAAAGTGTAAGTGGAAAAGCAACATTATTAAAGTGGTATCAGTCAAGTTATGTGTGGCTTGTGTTTTTGTTTGGGAACGTACCTCGCTTTTCAACGGCGTCCAAACAAATCTGAACAAACTTGGGCACTGAAGTCCCTTCTCGCTCACAGAGAGTTAACAGATGGCAGCCGAAAACTCGATCTGACACAAAATCACTCTTTATGATTGGTTAGGGGTCACAGATTAAATAAATGCTGTCCGTATGTTTGCCTTGGTTTTGAAGTCTGATTTCACCTCACCCACCCAAACTAGCCCTAATCAACCCAGAACTAAGCCTAACCCACCCAGAACTAATCCTAACCCTAATCCACCCAGAACTAACCCTTAAACCTAACCCACCCAGAACTAATCCTAACCCTAATCCACCCAGAACTAACCCTTAAACCTAACCTACCCAGAACTAATCCTAACCCTAATCCACCCAGAACTAACCCTAACCAACCAAAAACTAAGCTTAACCCCTAACAGCTAACCCTACCTGTAACCCTAACCCTCTAACCATAGCCCCCTAACCCTAGCCTAACCCACCAAGAGCTAACCCTAATCCCTAATCCTAACTCTTACCCTAACCCATAACCCTCTACATTTACCCTGAACCCGAACCCTAGGTGTAAAGTCGATGTCAACCTTTGATGAGGCCTTTCTCCTGCAGTGTCTTCATGGACGGCCGTCTGCTGATGAACTTCTTCAACCTGTTTTTCACTCCGTTCTTGTCGGCGCTGTCTGAGCTGCTGTGTTTCAGCTTCGAGCTGCCAAAGATATCTATGAAAAAAATCAAGCATCAGAAGTACAATTATTTAAACAACGTGATGAAGTTTCCATGAGTGTGTGAATGGTGTGTCTGGTCTGCGACGTGATATTCAGACTGACTGCTGGAGCGTTTGTACGCCTGGTTGTGTTGTTTTGGGGAGGCACATCCAGATCCAGATCCAGATGCATATCCAGGTAAGGAGCTGTGTCTGGGCAGGTACTCGGTACTGTTGGACCTCCACAAGGGACGACTTCCAGCAGCTTTAGTCTGAGTACAAAGACACCAGTAAAAAGGACATTCAGACACCATAACCCTAACCCAGAGATGGACAGGAGGTCTACATGTTGTGCAGACCATGTGACATCTGAGTGTTTCAGCTGGACTTACCGCACAGCTGATGTTTTGTCGGATGGCATCGTACCATTTATTGGCTGTGGACGTATTGTCTGTCTGCATCAAATATTCACTGCCTGTGTTTGTGGTAATCTGGAAAAGACAAATTAGAGAAGAAAGTCCAGACAGAAGAAGCAGGTGGACTTAGGAACCTAACCCAGAAATAATTAACACTAATAACAAAAACTAAAAATGCTAATAAATATCAATAATTAATATGTAAATAATATGTTTGTAGAAAGAAAAAGGCAGCAGAATTCAGAGTGTGTCCACTGGTGGGTTTTATTCTATGCATTTCACTGTCTGTTACCTGGAAGACATTCTTTCTGCTGGATTTCTCTGAGTTCCAGTCGATCACAGCTCCACTCAGATGAATCTCATCTGTGGTCGGTTTCTGAACAGAATGAGTTTTAAGAGACTTTACTGACAGAATCAAACATAACCACGGCCAACAAACGCATACACAGGATGATACATGTCTGTCAGTACAAGCACATACATGGGACCAGTAGACAAAACAGAAAGTAGTGACGACAATTAAAAGAAGCCAACTAAAAGTAGAGTATATTAAGCAGTGGTCTGGGAGGAGGACTCATGGTCTTCTTCCAGACTGAGCTGAGTTATTAGGGTTAGGGTCTGGGTTAGGGTTAGCCCTGACCCTGACCCTAACCCAGAACCACGTCTCACTAATGCAGGGGTGTCAAAGTCATTTTAGTTCAGGGGCCACATTCCGCCTAATACGAAATAAAGTGGGCCGGACCAGTAAAATAATATTTAAAAAAAAAATAGGATAAGAATGTATACATTTTATCAAATCCAAAGTTTTCTCTGTTTTTGAGTGAAAAAAGTAAAATTCTGTCATTAAAATGTTTACGTTTACGAACTTTACATGAACATAACATGATCTAATATGAACAACCTGAAAATTCTGAAGAAAAATAAGTGCAATTTTAACAGTATTGCACCATAATTTATCATTTACAGATGTGCATTACAGTTTACATCTCACAGTGGATCTAAAAATAGAAAAACATTTAATAACAGGCAGAATATTGATAGAATTCCACAGACTTCAGACATTTCAGGTTGTTCATATTGTTTTCTAAAAAGCCAGTCTGTAAATGTAAACTTCTGTCTAATTTTACTTTTTTTTTTACACTAAAACAAAGAAAAAAAATCTTTTTCATTATTTTTTCATTATTTATCATTTATTCTGATATTATTTGACTCCTCTGACCCACTTTAGATTGAAAAAATGATTTGAACATCGTTGATTGTTCATGTATTCAGTGTAATTTTTTTTTTTCACACATTCATCCCAGGGGCTGGACCAGATGCTTCAGCGGGCTGGATTTGGCCCCTGGGCCGCATGTTTGACACCTGTGCACTAATGGCATTATGAGCCTACTGGTGGCCCCTGCTGGAATTGGGCAGTTGAACATATGAAAGGCTTGGGCATTATAAAATTAGAATATAATAGGTTGCATACATGACAGGATAAATATGTTTTGAAATTAGAATGTGAAGCATTATAGTCGTGATGTTTGTTTTTACTGACTGGGTCTGAGTTGTGTGATGTATTCATATAAGAAGTTTACAGGCTTAAAGGGTGGAATGGAAAACCCAGACAAAGGGACACAGATGGGTCAGTTTAGTTTTTTAGGAGTGTGGAATGTTGATTGTTTTATTGTTTTATTTTACATAAGGAGAAACGTTTACAAGGTCTGTGGGGTAAGGACAGGGGATGAGAATTTAGCTGAAAATTGGCAGATGTGTAGTCTTGTTGGTCGAGGATAGAAGAAGACGACACCCCATGTATGGCTATAAAGGTTGAGGAAAAAGGTTTTTCTGGGCTGTTGAGGGCAGGGAGCCTCAGAGACGGGTTCTTTGTTTGGACACTTTCTGTCTGTGGACCTGGAAAACTGATTCTCTGTAACCGTGGTAGAGCCCAGATCTGTGTAAGTTTGTTTCATTTGTATTAAATAATTGATTCTTTGTTCTTCTTAAATCCTGTTTCAGGTCTGTTTTATGGTCAAGGTAATAACCAGTGGAACAAATGCAGGGGATAGAGGATTGGAGTCGGATTTGTAAGTAGAATCCCAACACCCCTCTATGCCCCCCAAAATTTGTGGGACAGACGGAGTACGTAATTGTAAAGGTAACGTAACGTATCAGTACCTTCTGCCCCCCAAAAAAAAAATTTGTGACAATTTGCGGTGATGTGCCATACGATCTCCCCCCACGGACCTCAATCTGTTTGGGGGGGGGGGGGGGGGGTGTGTGGGGGG
>JAQQZY010000015.1:36483588-36495707 GCA_030068375.1 Ostorhinchus rueppellii
ACACATAAACAGTACCACAGTGAACATGTGACACATAAACAGTACCACAGTGAACATGTGACGCATAAACAGTACCAAAGTGAACATATGACACATAAATAGTACCACAGTGAACATGTGACACATAAACAGTACCACAGTGAACATATGACACATAAATAGTACCACATTGAACATGGGACACATAAACAGTACCACAGTGAACATGGGACACATAAACAGTACCACAGTGAACCTGTGACACATAAACAGTACCACAGTGCACATGTGACACATAAATAGTACCACAGTGAATATTTGATGATAAACAGCACCACAATGCTTCAGTTTCAGCTTCACAGATCTTTTATGGATTGGGATTGTCTCTGTCAACTCATCCCATATTTTTATTAATAACTTTTTTTTTTGTTTTTATCAATAACTAAAAATTTCAGGGGACCCCATTTGAACTCCAGGCGACCCCACTTGGGGTCACGACGCCAAGGTTGAAAAACATTGCTTTAGTCCGAGGGTCAGTTAGGATTTAAGAAGGTCCATTTCCTCATACACAGGTGTGTAGCATCATCATGTTTGAGTTAACTGAGTTATTGTTGAATAAATGAATAAATATTGAAGAAGCATTGGTACTGTGTCAGCATCTGCACTGTGTGAGAGTCAAAGACTCAAATGAAATGAAGACTGTTATAATTCAGTGTCATTTCAACAGGGTTAAATGATTTGCTTATGGTCTTTTCATACATGAAGCTGGTGCTGCTGCAAAAATTCATCATTTTGATTTTCCCTGAAGTGCATACCAAAGTCCTGACACAGGACAGATTTAGTTTCTCTAAAATTCCTCTATTTGAGAAACTGCATGGTGAGAATGTTGGAGGAAGCAATCATGATAATGTGTTCATGTCATGTCCTTTGAACTGAGCTGCTGAATGGGAAAAACCCCACGCCACTGGTAACCTCAAGTTCAAGATCAGGCATTTCTGATAATTACAACATCATACTGTACATATATAATGAAACAGGTCATAAGATATCATCTGTGTGTGTGTCTGTGCTAACATTTTACAGTGTATAAACCCCCTAATCCCTATAAAAAGGATGGTTGGACATACAGATGAATGACATTTTAATGATTAATGATAATTAGTGACTGACGTGATCCTATAAGAGTCTGTGTATTAAGGGCTGAGGTCAGACACAAATGAAGCCACCTATTGAATCCACAAAGAGCAAAGCAGTGACAAAAACACTGACATCATCCATTGATTTTTGACTATTGGGAATGCCTGAATCTGTGATGAACTGGCACCATGTCCAGAGTGGACCTGTTAGAAGGTGGGACTGGATCCCCCACAACCCTCAAAAGGAGGAAGCAGTTCAGAATATGCATGGATGGAACGTCTGAATCTGTGGATGATCCAGATGAATACGGGGGGAATGTGCTGGGCGTCCTGTCATATTCAGATTTCTCCTGGACAATCATTTATCTGCTAATGTGCAAGTGATTTATGAAGTATTACGTGAAGTGGTCAGTGCATTTTCTACAAACCAAGAAAAAAAAAGTCAGAATTTGGAAACTACATCCTCTCTCTTTCTCTGTCCACATCAAAAGATTTAATGTAAATGTAGTCGAGGTCACACCGTTTCATGCTGTTATGTCCGTTTTACACACAGAGAAGAATCTGACCATCACTTGGAAATTACAGCTGGGATTGGGCAACAACCTGCATCACAGAGCATCTTAAAAATCTAAGGAATAGATGCAGGAGTGCCATGTCCTCATGTTTGTTTAGATTAAAATTCACTCACTTTATTATATACCGTGTTCCATTTGCACTGTTTTAGACCATTTTAGACCACTACACTGTTACATTTGTGCTGTCCACACTGCTGCATGTATGTTTACACTGATTACAATGTGATATTTGCACATTTCTATCCTACTTTTACTATTTGTACTTTTACTCAAATTAACCTATTCATACAGTATATGTCAAATTTGCACATTTTCAACTGCACACTACTTTATGTTTTTTTTTCCTATTTTTCCTATATGTCTGTATCTTATTATTCTATTCTATTCTATTCTATTCTATTCTATTCTATTCTATTCTATTCTAGTCTATTTCTCCAGTGAAAGTCTGTCTGCATTTTATCCATCCTAATACACACAGCACCTAGCATTAGCATTAGCGATTAGCACATTAGTACCAATGAGCTGCCATTGAATTCACTCATGGACCGACTCCAGATCCTCATTTGTACCGTGGTCAGTGAGAATTAACCCACTTTTACCTGTTTTTAATAATAGAAACACACACAGAGACCAGACAAACAGGTCCTTCTACTTCTGAGATGGAGGTGCTAACCAGTATGCCACCATACCACCAAATGAATAAATAAATTACTACTACTATTACTACTACTACTACTACTACTACTACTACTACTACTACCAATAACAATAATAATAATGGATTAGATTTCTATAGCACTTTTCTAGACATCCAAAGCACTTTACATTGTTGATCCATTATTCATTCGCTCTCACATTTTCCCTCTGGTGCTGTTGAACTATGTTTGTATCCACAACTGCTCTGGGGCACACTGACAGAAGCGTCACTGCCAATTTGCACCAAATGGCCCCTCCCACCACCACCAAACATTAATACACCAGTGTGAGTGACACCGAAGGCAAGGAATGTAGAGTGTCATGCTCCAGGACACAACAGACCTACTAGGACAGAGTGGGATTCAAACTGCCAACCTTTCGGTTACTGGACAAAGTATCAGGACCCACAGCTTTAAAACCTTCATTGATAAAGACTGACATGTTGTGTTGGTAGAGTTTAGGGTTTGATTTCCTCTCTGTGCCATTGCTCTGTCCAATTGCATTCTGCTCTGCACACATTGATAACACCCTGTGGAAACTGAAACTGAATTCAAAGGTTGAGTGTGAGGTTAGTGCCAAACAGTTTGAACTGGGTTGCACCGGTACACCTTAAATGACAAATGTGCATCACAGCCATTGAGCAACACTGGAAAACTTACTGCTCCACCTTCACAAGTCACAAACATACAAAAGAAGCAAAACATGCATCATGATCATATGGTGGAGATGAACATTTTAGAGACAGTTTTGCAATATTCAAAATCTCTTCTCTGCATTAAAACCGGGGTGAAAAGGAGGTGAAGGTACAGTTTCCTTCCTGAAGGTATGAAAGTGTCTCCTTGCTCCCCTGAAGTCAGGCCCTGCTGGTAAACTGTAATTACCAGAAGACACTTGCCAGTAACACAGCAGACTGATGCATAGCCAGCACTGTCACCACCTGCCTAATGAACAGACAGGATTCAACAGAACCTCAGCATGGCTCTGAGCTCTGCACCATGAACACAGGAAACCCTGCCAAGCATTTGTTTTCAGGTGTGCTCTCTAAACGATTGAGAAAAACTCTCTCAAAAAAACCTTTTCAGAAAGATTTACTGCCACAATCAAATATTTCCATGTCATAAGCAGCCACTTCAAACATGTTTTCAGGCTTTAAAAGCCATCCCGACTGACTGCTGAACAGTAGTATCCTTTGGCTCACTGAACAACATCTTTGAATGACAGAGAATAAAACTTAATAATTAGCCTGGAGTGCAAATTCAAACTGCATAAGACATCCTAAACATAGCATGAATGTAAGGTGGAAACACTCCAAATCTGTGCCTGATGGATCGGAATTCAAAGCTTAAAATACATCCATATGTTTGTTTATTTACCCTTATTAGTTAATAATTAATTTCTTGTGTTGCCTGACTATTATTTCTGTAATCAGCCTCGCCGGAGAGAAGCTGGAGGCAGAGCAGGAGAGGGGGAAGAGGGGAGGGAAGGAAGGGCGAATCTCTTTCTACTTTCCGCCCCGGTGTTTGAAGTCTAAAATCTTTTGCAGGATTTTAAACATCTGTTTCCAAACTGCCAGCAGCCACTAATTAGGCCTAAAAACAAGACGGGACGTCGTGAGAACCCTGGGGTGGGCAAGAGGCGACATGCACACCCCGCTAAAAAACCACCGCATTCCTCTCCTTAAAGACTACTCTGGAAGGGGGAGCAGGGCTGGGGGTGTGGAGGTGGGTGGGGGAGGAGAGGTGGGAGCACTGGGTCGGGGGTGGGCATTATCTGGAGGCCCCACCTGACAGCGTTTTGTGTTTGATTCTCGGGGCCTGTGCACTTCACTGAGTCTAACAGGGTTTTGCTTCCGTTTTCTATTCATACTCTTCATGTGATGTCATAATCTTAAGGGAACGCCCACCTGGAGGACGAAACAGGACTGTCTGTCACCAGGTTTATTTAGATAGTTGTTCAGACAGACGTGATGTGATGAACGGGACAGGCCTAGGTTGTGTTTTTACAGAATCAAGGCTGAAAAGCAAACCTGCTGCAGGCTGCCAGCAGTGGCACTGAGGAAGGAAAGCGTTCACCCAAGATTTGACAAGTTTCAGTTTGACTCCAGGCATCAGTCCTCATCTGTATTCATTATCTGTATTGGTCATAAAGATGCACAATATATCGTCATCACAATGTGCATGTGCGCAATAGACCTGCAAAGTAGGAGGCAAATAAACTCAGTGTTCTCATCTAAGTTTAACCTGGGTACCTGACACACAGTGGCCGCAGCCATCAACCAATCACAATCATTCTTACTCAGTTCACCAAAGCCAAGGGTATCCAATCCTGGTCCTCGAGGGCCGGTATCCTGCATGTTTTAGGTGTGTCCCTCTTCCAGCACAGCTGATTCAAATGATATACCTATTATCAAGCTCTGCATAAGCCTGGTAACAACCGTCAGGTGTGCTGGAAGAGGGAAACATCTAAAACATGCAGGATACCAGCCCTTGAGGACCAGGACTGGACACCCCTGACCAAAGCAGAGCACGCTACTGCACATGGAGCGAGTCACTGGTAACAACATTGAAAAAATGAGCAAGAAACAAGAAAAAAATCACTGAAAATGAAGACTTGGTGGCAAAATCAAAAGCAGCGTCAGTTATTGGGAATTATTTCAGCAGAAAGAAGGATGGAACTGAAACATGTTCTGTATGCACAATGAGAGGAAACAACTAATTAGTTTGACCAGTTACGTCGGCGCTTCACAGCTACAATATCCTCCTGAGTAGTTTTTCATATTGCAATATATATGGCAGGGTTACAAAAAAAAAAGAATGTCAGTTATTTCCAATATCACGCAGCCCTGTTTGGTATCAATACAAATATATCAGATCATATTGGCCAGTGTGACGGTGGCAGTCATCTGATCAAACATGCAGCCCACCAAAGGTTCCAATCCAACCTGTGGGATGAATTTACAAAGTGCAAAAATTCCACAAACAAAGCCATGGAACTGATTTTAGTTCAGGTTCCATATACAGACCAATATGATCTACAGTCAAATAATAACAGAATAACCTACAAAAAATAATGACTTTATATTTTCTTCTTGGTTTGATGTGAAAATGATGTTACATTATGTCAATAATAATGACAACTTCAAATGTTTGTCTTTATTTTAGTGCAAAAAATAACATTAAATTATGAAAATATTGACATTTACAAACTATCCTTTAACAATAAAATGTGAATAACCTGAATAAATATGAACAACCTGAAATGTCTAAAGAAAATTCTGCCCAATTTTACCCATTTTCTGCTGTTACTACACGTTTAGTGTCTTTTAAAATATGATCCATAACGCACAAATGAGATATGAGAATATAAATTTACACAAATTTTTCATAATAAATTTGAGTTTTTCTTTCTTTTTTTTGTTTGAATAGTTTATAAAAGTAAGTATTTTCATAATTTAAATGTCTTTTTTGCACTAAAGCACAGACAAACATTTGGAGTTGTCTTTACTTATAGGTTATTATGATATTATTTTACTGGTCCCACCCACTGGAGATCAAATCAGGCTGAATGTAGAACCTGAAAGAACATGAGCTTGAGACCCCTGTCCTAAAGTGCTAATGCTAATGTTAATGCAAATGATGCATGCTGTGTGTACTCCGAATGGGTAAAATGTAGAAGCTGGACTTGTCATATAATAAAAGCGAGTTAAACCCTGTTGTTAACCTAAGCTTAATATTACTGACTTCCCTTAGAACACTGTGTATGCTCTGGCATCCATCCAAAACACCCCACCTCAGTCAGATTTATCGACAAAACGCACAGTAAAAACAAGAATGCTTATAGTTATCTGTACAACTTATCAGAAAACCAGTGATTGATGCAAACTGAGACATGACCAGGGAGCAAGTTTTGATGACATTTCTATGAACCTGATTTCAACACCATGGAATTACATAACAGAAACAAACACTTCATGCTTAGTCATATGTTTTTCAATTTTAACTCTATGAATAATACAACCTACACTATTACACTGACTTTATTTAGCCAACAATAATTAAGTCCTGTTTAAAGGAATAAAACACCCAAATATGAAATTATGTCAGTCTCAGTCACCCCCAGAGTTAGAACAGTGAAAAAAACCAAAAAAAAAAAACAGTTAAAATCTGTTCAGGCATTGTTCTGCTTTGGGAGCAGCACTTTTAGCCTTAGCTTAGCACAGTTGCTGTAAACTAAGGGTGTCAGTTAGCATGTCCTCCAAAAAAAGTGATAGAGACATCTACATTTTTTTCTAAATATATCTTGAGAACCGTGTTTTCAGAACGAGTAAAAATCATAATGCAAATTCGAACAAGGCTATTACCTGGGCAAATATTTACTTCGAACAATATTCGGCCTCATCACAGACAAAGCACCGCTAGATAGAAACAAAGTTCTCACGCAACACCTTTTACTGTCTATGGCAGCACCAGAATCCCATAAATGAAGAGTTGGTCAAGTCTGGAACTTTGCTCCTATCTAGCAGTGCTTTGTCTGTGATGAGGCCGAATGTAGTTCCAAGTAAATATCTGCCCAGGTAATAGCCTCGTTCGATTCTGCATTATGATTTTTACTCATTCTGAACATACGGCTCCCAAGATAAATTTAGAAAAAAATGTAGATGTCTCAGTCACGTTTTTTGGAGGACATGCTAACTGACACCCTTGGTTTACAGCAACTGTACTAAGCTAAAGCTAAAAGCACTGCTCCCAAAGCAGGACAATGCCTGGATGGATTTTAACTGTTTTGTTTTTTTTCCCCTGTTCTAACTCTGGGGGTGACTGGGACTGACTATAACAGCTAGTCATCACTAATTTGCATGAATTCAATTAAATGTAAAATGTCTGAAAGTGAATATTTAGTGTAATTTTGTATGAATTTGGATGTTAACTGTTGCCAGTAAAAAAAAAAAATTGCACAAGTCATTATGTAAAAATTAATGCACTAAGCTACACAACAGACTATGCAGATGTTCTTTTTAATTATTGTTAATTAATTACTTATTAATGAATTATTTTTCATTGTGTTGGCAGATCACTGAAGCCATCTTACGGCCACTCAGTGGGTGATGCTGACTGACAATGATGTCATGTGACACTTGTCAAACTATGATGTCACTTCCTGTTTCCACATCCTCTTCTGTGAACATGTCTGTTTCTAATCTACTGCACATCTGTCTCCCTGAGTCCAAAAAAAAAAAAAGCACTTCCAGTTTCATTTGACCGCTTTACATGTGATGATAAATAGCAGAAGAAGTGGATGAAGTTTATATGTAAGGTTATAATTCGAAAACGAAGGAGAAAAATGTGACGTTTGGCTCTGGTTCACATTAGTGCGCTTAGTTCCCACTGCATCTGCCAGCGGATTCCCCTTGATATAAAACAAGGCTTTTATGAGGTGTTTTATATCTTCATACTGTGTGATTCATTTATCTGGGCTGTCCAGGTCAGAGAAAGGTAAATAGAGTAAGAATTTATGTCAAAACACAGGTGAAATGCAGGGATGTACTGCTGTAAACAAACCAGTACTTAAGGCACGAAAAAAGTACCCATTTTGTTTTAAGGGAATCTTTTTTTTTTTTCCACTATTTGGTCAAAATATACAAACTATGTAAAACCTGTAATTGATATAAGTGGAATACATCGGTTATGTGAAAACAGTGATATGACATTCATTTCTGTTTCGGTTAATGTAAACATATACACCTTAATGTGGTTGACCTAGTTGATGAAGTAGCAGAGTTAGCCCTGTGGCCCCGCCCACTTTTCTTTCTTTCTTTTACTATTTGTTCTATATTTAACTAAAGATCTTGGATTAGCGTATTCATTGAAATTTGATTCGTGGATATTGAATTGTACCCGCAAGGGAAGTTTTATATGACATGCTTTTCCAAATAAAAAAAAGAAAAAAAAACAAGTGCAAGTGCTGTGACACTTCACCACACACTGGTATTTTTGGTCTTCTGGAACAGTATACCTGGTACTCTAATAAAGAATTGGAAGTAATTTTATCTTAGTAAGTGCTAAATACTACCTCCTTCTAAACTGGAAATGCACATCAGCTCCTTCCAGCCCGAAATAAATGAATGAGGTTCTGTCCTTTTTAAAAATACAGAAAATTAAATATTAAAAAAAGGAAACTTGAACAAATTCTACAATAAAAGGCAATTGTTTGTGTATTTTTTTGTGACAAATTACATGCCCCGCCCCTTTTTTTCTATTTCACATTATTTACTTATTCTTATGTTTATGAGAGCAGTTTAAATATTTTAAACAGACTATGTTTAAGTTTTTTTTTTTCATTGTATTGTCAGTCTGGTTTGATTTTGTGTAATTATTATTTGTTCTTAGATATATTCAACTCTAAATGTAATGATCTATACAAACATGTTTAATGTTGACATCAGTGTGCCCTGGTGTATGTAAGGGTTTTTGGTCCTCTTGTAAACACATCAATAAAAATATGAAACAAAAAACAACAACAACAACAACAAAAACAATACAAGTGCGGGATAAGATTATTTTCCTGTCTTTAATTCAGGAATTATTCTGTAAAATGACACTAATCACTGTATTATATTTAAATAAATACATTTATTTCCCTCTCAACCCAAACTGCTGCCTCATTAAAGAAGGAAGTCATAGTAAATAAATAAACAAATAGGCTCCTCTGTTGTAGACTGTTTTCCAGCATCGTGACCTTTGACCCTTTCATGCATTACACTCATTCATCATCTGATATTTTGCTGCAGCTCATGCAGAACTGTTAATTTACGTATGCACTTCATGTCTTTTGCAGTCATTCTGTACATTTGTCTACTTACATCTGCTGATATCAGACCCATTGTACATCCGGTATAATCTGTGTTAAATCTGAAATAAATGCAATGATGGCAGGCAGTTGGTAAAGGTTGTGGACCCTTCATAAAATTCAATATATTGGTGATTTATCAAAGTCCAGTCCATACATAACGACACTTACACTAGCCTGAAATGAAACTGAAACTTAACATGCTTTCAATATCTGACTCCCCGACTTCTACACCAGTATTATACAGTGGATCTTACAGGAACTTTTAGCTACCTCTCGACTGTATCCACTGGATGTTTGGAGAAAATGCTAATGGAGAGAACAAACACAGCGCCTCCACAATAACTCATGGTCTATCAGGTGGTGAGTTACGAATGTATGAACCCCTGCATTAGAGACGATAAAATCACTGAAAAATCCACACAGCTTGATTTGTAGCTTTAGGTCATGTGTGAACCAGTCGTTATGTTCATGCACTCAATGCCCCGCCCCTAAGGGTGTGGCTAGGGGTGTTGTTTTTGGTTTGGTTTTTTTGTTTGTTTCTTTAGTGGCAAAACCATTAGTTTAATTCATACACAATTAGGTTTATAGATTGCCAGTAACCCAGGATAGATATCATTACATTTTGGGAAAAGTAGGTCAACATTTCAATTTTTTATGATTTTTTTTTACATCTTTTTTTTCCCCCATTTACTTATAATGGGCAAAATTTCACATGTCTGAAGCAGCAAAACTATTTGTTGAATCTGTACCTAATTGTGTTTATAGATATGACACAGAATAGATCTCATTACATTGTGGGAAAAGTAGGTCAAAGTGTAAATTTTTTAAAATAAATTTTTTAAAATGTTCTTTTTTTCTCCCATTTACTTATTATGGGTGAAATTTCACATCTATAGCAGCAAAACTATTGGTTGAATTCATACCCAATTGGGTTTATAGATTGCCAGTGACCCAGGATAGATCTCATTACATTTTGGGAAAAGTAGGTCAACATTTCAATTTTTTATGAATTTTTTTAAATCTTTTTTTTCCCGATTTACTTATAATGGGCAAAATTTCACATGTCTGTAGCAGCAAAACTATTTGTTGAATCCATACCAAATTGCGTTTATAGATATGACCCAGAATACATCTCATTACATTTTGGGAAAAGTAGGTCAAAGTTCCAAATAAAAAAAAAATTCAAAAATTTCCCTCCCATTTACATATAATGGGCAAAATTTCACGTCTATAAAACCATCAATTTTGTTTCAATTTACTTCAAACTTGGCACATATATAGAGGCAGTTCATATGTTGACATCAGTACACACATAGACATGATGACATCAGCTGAATCGATGCCAGAATAAGCTACAATACGTGCTGGGGGCGGGGCTTGTTATGCCTGGAACCACTTATTATTAATGTGATTTTAATGCAGCTGTTAAAAAAATGCCTATATTTTCTGTCGCATATGTGCTTACTAACCTACTTTTTGAGAAATGAATTTGCTTGGTGTGAGTTTCATAAAAGTGGGTCATGGGAAAGCATTTGAGAAACACTGCACTTTGCGCGTAAGATGAACATTTCCTGGACCTCCAGCTCATCAGACGTCAGCATTATTAACCCGTCCACATCTACAACACATACCGTATCTTTGCTTTTCCCGCTCTGAAACACGAGTTAAATATTCATGACTTGAAACAGATGGAGAATTGACAGCCCTGTGCTCCAGTTCTGCATGTCGCTCTGCCCTCTGTACCAGTTACGTGACTGAAAACTACAAATATCATCTGTCCTCATCAAGATGCATGATACTGTAGATGGGAGCAGATCTCAGATGACCCATGGTAGGTTTCCTCTCTCTCTGTCTCTACTTTGCGTGCAGGGATTTAACGCATTACACTCATTCATGCAGTAATCTCCAGTGTTTGGTGAGCTTTAACAGGACATCCAGACTCTGCAGAATATCTCCATGTAAGTCCTACTCTGGTGTTGTGTTAAAGGCTTACACCGTCATGCTATTCTACTGAAGTCAAAGTCATTTTACTTCAGGATCCACATTCAGCCCAATTTTATCTCCAGTGGGTTGGACCAGTGAAATTATAGAATAGTCTATAAATAAAGACAACTCCACATTTTGCATTTGTTTTAATGCAAAACACCCCCAAACCATTAAATTATGAAAATAGTTCCATTTACAAGCTGTCCAAACTATAAAGAACATGTGAATAATCTGAATTTCTTTAGAAAAATTAGCGTAATTTTAATAATATTACGAATTAACTTATCATTTCTATTATGGATCCAATCTACAAAGGCGCAAAACATTTAGTAAAAGGAAGAATATTGTTAAAAATTGAACTTCATTTTCTTTTGATAATGTTTATATTTTACTCAGGTTTTTCACATTTTAATGCTCAAGGATAGTTTGTTCATGTAAATATTTTCATAACTTATATATAAGAACAATTCAAAATTTTTCTGTTTTAGTGCAAAAAAAATTAAATTAAGAAAATATTTACATTTACAAGCTGTCTAAACTGAAAAAATGAATTTCATTTACTTTAGACAATGTTCGTACTTATTTAGCTCTTCACATTTTAGTGCTAAACAATAGTTTGTTCATGCAAATATTTTCATAATCTATAAGAACAAATCCAAATTTTTCTCTTTTTTAGTGCAAAAAATAATATTAAATTAAGAAAATATTTACATTTATACAATTTCCAAACAAAAAAGATCTGAAAAACCAGGAAAAAATTGAAATGTCCTAATAAAAATAAGAAATATTTGAACAATATTATGCCTTAACTTATTTATACATACATATATAGATAGATAGATAGATAGATAGATAGATAGATAGATAGATAGATAGATAGATAGATAGATAGATAGAT
>JAQQZY010000015.1:36518576-36534121 GCA_030068375.1 Ostorhinchus rueppellii
ATACTGCCAGGCGTTTTAGAGCATTTTGACTGATTTTCAAGACTCACAGAATATCCAGTTCTAGGACTACATAAACACGGCACCCATCAAAATAAAGTGTAAAGTCTCTTCTTTTATGTGGGAAAAAAAAATGTTTCCAGCTTTTTCGGTTCTCAAGTTATTGACCTTAGAACCCAGGGTGGTTTCACCAAAAATGCCTGAATGCTAAATCCTTCCTCAAAGTTGCGCCAGGTCGTTTCCTAGCAACCCCCCCAGTGAAAGCCGATTGACGCCAAAACACGTAATTGGCAGACAACGTTCAGCTTTGAAATGACGCCAAAACACGTCAATGGCAGTGAATGAGTTAATGTCTGTTTTTTAATAACAACAAAATATCGAACATTATCTGAATAAGCATATATCTAGTTATAACATAGAAGTACGCATAAAACAAGATATTATTGAAATGAATTATTGTGATTAGGAGATATTATCACATTTATTGATCATGGTATTTGTGGTAAATATTTAAACTACATATAAATAATATAGTTCATACAGTTGATTCTGTAAATGTGATGGTGTGTGAGGTAACTGAAAAAGTGTATGTGAATGGTTTGTACGGATGTTTTGTGTAATTGTATCGAAACAAAAGTGTGTGAAAGCAAAGGAAGCCGAATTAATTTAATTATCAGTTTGTAAAAAGGGGGTGGAGTCTATAAGTTATACGTCTTCCCACTCCTGCATAAACATTTTGTTTGACCATGTTGTCTGGTTCTTTTATCTGAGTATTCAATGTGCTCAAAAACAAAAAAAAAAAAACTAACTAATGACAACATCAGCCTGCCCAGGGACTACAGGTGGATGGAAACACTGGTGCTATGAGCTGGTCCACTACATCTGCCCTGTTTAACCAGTACGACTGGAGCTTATAGGTGACAGGCTGATGAGCTTCTTGTTTCATTGTGTAAAACAATGGAGTAATCATTAAGAACAGTAATGTTGCACATCAAATTAAACAACAGAACCTGGGCTACGAGAATATACAAGATATTTTTACATGCCCCAAACACAACTCAAACACCCACTAAATTAATTAGCAAATATCAAATTCCATATAGTGCGACGTCATCAAACCACTCTCCATATTTCTGGCTCTACCGCTGTGACACTTTATACGAAACACACAAACAGCCCCCCAGAGGAAAGCAGACAGTCCACAGAACCTGAAAATGTGTCATTTGTGTTGTGCCATCTTCATTTCCTCTTAACCAGTAACATATATACTGATATTTATCTCACAACTGTTCCCTTTATTATCAAATCAAATTTTATTTATATAGCGCTAAATCATAACAAATGTTATCTCATGACACTTTACATGTAGAGCCTGGCCATGAAGGGCTTTGTAAGTGAGGAGTAGTATTTTAAAGTCTGTCCTAGCTTTCACAGGAGCCAGTGCAGAGAAGCCAACACAGGAGAAATATGGTCTCTGATACTGATTCTGGTCAGCAGCAACATTTTCAATTAATTGAAGGGCCTTTAAAGACTTTTTGGGACAGCCTGAGAGAAGTGAGTTACAGTAATCTAGTCTTGAAGGAATAAATGCATGGACTAATTTTTCTGCATCGTTCTGTGGTAGAATATGCCTAATTTTAACAATACTATGCAGATGAAAAAAGGCAGTTCTAGAAATCTGTTTTATGTGCGAGTTAAATGATAGATCTTGATTAAAAAAAAACAAAAAAACACCTAATATAACACCAGAGTTATTCAAATATACCTTGTGGTTGCAGAGTTATACTATTTTTATTATGGTTATGCCAATTTTGAGCAGAAACCTTAAAAAAATAGGCCCGTTTTTAAAGGGTTTTAAGGTTAATGTATATTGTGCATTGTCCTTTTCTAAATAAATGGATAAAATTAAATGAAAAAATTGTCCTGCACAGTAAACACACTTAGTAAAGGACCACCAGGACTCTATTTGTCTGACTGATTTACGGAAATGACAGCAGCTATAGATCCATTTACCGTGGCAACCCTTCATTAATGCTTTGTGTGAGGTTGTGTTTGTGTGTGGAGGTGTGTGTTTGCACTTCAGTGTAGGTGGAGGGGAAAAAAAAGGATCTCTACTAGGGACGATGTTGCATTCCTCAGGCACTATTTCTTTCTCTGAGGGACACGTGGAAAAATACACCCATTCTAACCTGGACGTGCACTCCCATGGACACACACATGTGGATACGTGTGCACACGCTCACGTATACGCACACACTGACTGACGGAGACAGACACATGCAGCCACATGCACACAGATGTCGACAGGCAACTATATTTATACCAATGCTCCAATAAATCTATCTGCTGGCTTGTCTATTTTTTCTGGCTTTGCCCATGCAGCACTGAACGCCTGCACTGCCTAAAGAGGAGAAGGAGTGGAGAGGAGAGTTAAACCCTGGGATACGAGCGTCCCATTGTGGCGTTCCCCTCCTCTTCGGGCAACACAACCGCTGACCTGACTCTGCAACACACCACTGTGCAACAAATTCCTGGAAAATATGAACTTGTGTCAACTTGTATAGCTCAGACTAAAGCAGGCCTGCTTTTTTCTCCTCCTTTTCTGCAGCATAAATATCTCCAAACAACACCTCTGATTACTGAGTTGCAAACTAAACCTAATCAAGGCAGAGCTGCAGAAAGATGGATCTAGTTTAGTGAAAACCTAACTTGACCCCATGCCTTAAACAAATACACCAACACTACATCAGGATGGTCTCCAAAAGGAAAAAATGACACAAGGTGTTGTTACATTAGCCTTAAAACGTGTGAAGTCGATAGAAAATTTGGGAGGATGAGGTTTCTGCTTAGTGGTAGTCTTATTTACTCGACAGTCAGACATGTGGTCAGGACTGGGCCTAAAACCACAGCCCAAACCCAGAAGTGCATTGAATTGCACTTAACGCTAAAATACAACCTGGTTTCAGATATACAGTGCTTAACAAATGTATTACACCACCTGTCATGAAAACAAGAAAACAGAAATAACTTCATAGTTTATCAAAACATAGAGAAAACGACCAGTTGGAATAACAAAATAATCGTTGCTGACAAATAATCCCCATAAATGTCCATATTTAGTGTGTCCACCTTTGGTGCAGATTACAGTTTACATTCTTGCTGCCATTGTTTTTATGTAGTTTTACACAAGAATGCAAGATAATAACTGGAATTGTACAACTTCATAAAAAATAGTCATTTGCTGCTGCATTTCCCTTTGCATTTTTGGAAAACATTAAACTGGAAAATGTATAGATAGCAACAATAGTTCTATTTTAGCATCAAAGATATGGATTGGATTAAAAATATATATACTGGTGGATTATCCATTATAGAAACATTAAAAGATATTTAGGTAAACAGAAATACTGTTCGATTATGGCAGCAGTGGAAAACACCTTATACTGGGTGGAGCTGGAAGAATACGTTTGGTAAACACTGTATTAAACAAAACACAAACGTGTCCTTTTGATATGACAGTTAAATCCAGTCAGTTTAACCTGATTTGAAATATTTCTGACTGATTAACCCAGAAGGACCTAACGTTACTTTTGTGGCAGTTCCCAGATGAAATTTTCCTCCTACATTGACTTTCCTTCGGTGATTTATCACTATTTATTATAATATTATCTTCTGTATTTTGTATTTTTTCAGTGACAATCAGGCATTGTAAAATATTTAATTCACTGATCATGTTGGTGCTCAGGAAAGCTAAGTGTAAAATTGAAAATTATTATATCAAAAACTAAAGTAAAAGTGACTTTTTCAGTCCAATCTATCATTAAGTGAACATCAACCCAGTGTGTCCATCCACTGTCACTGATCCAGTTCGATGGGTTTTACTGGTGAATCAATGTTGAAGAAGATGATGGTGTTTCCATGGTAACTATGAAACCTCTGAACATCCAAATGGGTCATATCTGATGACCATGAAAAGATGAAGAACTGTATTTGACACAATTCACTGACATGTATTGATAGGATTAGTGGATCAACAGATATCAAACAGTTTAGATCAGTAGATGGTTTTGGTCGCCGGTGGATCGTTATGGGTTAAACCCACAAAAAAACTCATGCAAACATATTTCAACTATTCATCTGTTTCTGTAAACCACATCAGAGGAAGAATGATCCACAAATCACAAACATGATTGAGTTTGTATTTTATTTTAAATGTTGTTTTGCATGTGAGGCACAAACTGCAGTCACTGATAAACATGTACGCTAAGTTAAATGGCAGCATAACATCCGGATATGAAATGTTTTCTGTCAGATACAAAAAAAAAAAAAAAAAAAAAAAAAAACAAGAGCAGAATGAAGTCTGAAGCGAACAGAGAGCAATGTGTCTTTAAATACATGAAGAACGGCGTGAACTGTGTAACATTTGTTGAGGCCATATCTTTCAGACGTGAGTTTGACATAATTATATAATAACATTCTATGAAGTGGTGCTTAATTTTGATATTTAGTTCCCAAAATGGACAAGTTTATCTCTTAAATACTGTCCGACAACTTGTTTCTGATCATAGTTTTGGTTTTGGATTTTTCTGTTTTGTAAATGTCTGCATGCAGATTTGTTCAGGGCTCTATGAATTCGTGGTATGTTGTGTATCCATGCGCTAAAAAATAAAACTGACACTCATTTTGACACGCATTAATTCCTCTATATGTGGCTGAAGATGGATAGCATCATGTTCGCACTGAAATGCTGTTGACAGTCATTCATTTACTCCCTATGTTGTCTTTCTTATCCACACATCCAAAAAAAGGAAACAACTTTAAATGTTTTTGATTGAACAGCAGGTATAGAGATGGTCTCACATTGAAAGCACAGGCAGGTTTAAAGGCAAAGTATGTAATATTTTTAATAGTTTTACTCCCAGTGTAGTATTGTGGTGTATTTACATGAACACACCTGTTTGTCTGGACTTTCTACATGTATTTTTCTTTTGCTTTGCTGTGTTTAGGACATGTCTAGGTCTTGAAATCCAGACAGCATCAAACATGGGTGGAACAATAATAAAAAATGTTTAAAATTTTTTTTAAAAAAAGCTCTTTTCTGTTACTGCTCTTATAGTGTAGTGCAGTTCTGTCTGAGAGATAAAACTCTAACCAAAGAACGTGCTGTGTTTCCACTACATGGAACCGGCTCGGCTCGACTCAACTCGGGTACCAGGTACTATTCCTGGAGACCGTTTCCATTACTGGATAATACTGACATAGAGTATCTGGTTGTCATAGCAATGCAGTGTGTAACTTCTGCGATGTCATCTACAATGTAATACAGCTATCAGTAAAAACAAAGACAAAGAGAAGAAGAATTTTTTTCGTCAGCTACCAAGAACAGAAATGTCTGAACATCCTCGTCCAACTACTCCAGTGTAGTTTATCGGACTGCCATCATATTGTTTTGGACTGATTATCCTACTGCTATATTTACTGTAACCCTCTGAATCTAGTTTTTAAAAAATGGCGGGTCCACACATTGATAACACAATGACATACAGACAACTGGGCCAATCAGTGGTCTGCAGTGTTCACATGTCGTACCTTGGTATCCGTTCCCCTGTTTTGGAACCTCAGCGGTGGTGATACCAAAAAACTAGTGCCAAGTACCAGATTCCAGGTCCTTTTTCGCAATGGAAATGCAAAAAGGCTGAGTCGAGCTGGTACCACGTAGTGGCATAAAAGACCTTTTGGACACACAGAACAAATTAAGAAATTGTTGTTTCGGTCATATTTTGCCTCTCCAACATCCCTGGTTATTGGTGTTTTTACAATATAACTGCATTAACAGAATCAGGTATCTTCCTTCTCTCACTTCCTAGTTTGGATGGGAGAGAAGATGCCCAATTTGTAAAGATGTTTTTGAAAATACAAGTAAGAAAAATGACATACTTTGCCTTTACAGAGAGAACAAACTGAAAAGCAAGCCGCCAAACGACCATCTAATGCTAAAGGCCGTATAATGAAGGCTGTTAGAAAGGTTTTATGCCGTTTACTATATAACAGATTTCAGTACCAAAAGCAGAACCTAATTTTTAATACTACAAACTAGTGCTAATACCATGTAAATGTGTGTCAGAAGAACATACTTGGCTGTTCTATCACTGTAACAAATCAGAGCTATCAGTAAAAGTTGCATTATTTTATTTGAAAATGTCTTTGAATTAAAAAGAAAAGGTTGTGGGCTCAGAATCTGTGTATCATTTGTTCTTTTCATATTCAATTGAGAATCCACATTCAGAAAATGAATAAATGACTGGTTATTTCATTAGTCATGTATTTAAAAAAATCAAGAAAACAAGTTATGTTTAATTTTTTCGATTGTTCGCACAAATTAAAAATGGGAAATAATCAAATGGATCAAATATGTGGCTTCATGTTGACATGTTTGTATCTGATTTGGTCTGACTTTGGACTTACTGACTTGTTGGTGCGTTCTGTGAAGTGTCTTCTACTTAGATTGTCGACCATGGACCCACTGTATTAGACAAAAAAACAGCGCCTCGAAGATCCAGGCCGTTTTTTCAGTTGTCATGTCGTCCTCCTTCACAGTAACGCGTTTGCTACCTCTGAATAACAACAAATTCAATATTATGGCAGAATGCATTAGACAAAATACTACACTGTAAAACGTAAAACATTGAATCAACTTGAAAATTTTTCTTTAATAGGTCATGCATAAAAATAAAAAAAATTAGTTGAGTGAACCAAATTAAATGACATTACTTTTAACAAAATTTTATTTAGTTCACTCAACTATTTTTTTTTATGATTCAGTGTTTTACTTTTTACAGCATAGCAAACCCACCACTGTCCAGGTCAGACCAAATCAGATTAAAAATGTCAACATGAAGCCACACATTTGGGAAGGTCAGTGGATCTGTTGGTAACTGGCTTTTCTTTTCATAAACAAAAGAAAAACTAATGGTTAATTGATTTTCTTTTTAAAATAGAAGAATTAAAATTGAATTTAAAGGTGTTTTTTTTTATTTTTTAGTGTCAAAACAGATAAGACGTATTGATTTTTGTTTTCTCTTCCTAATAATAAAGAAATAAAGTTACTACCTGACAGAAATGGAAAAACAGACGTTGGTACAAATCTTCCAGATCGTTCGTAAGACTTTTTGTGACCTTGGTGTTAGCGCTCTTTCCTTGAAAATGACTTCATCCAGTCTCAGAAAATGAAAAAATCCCCCATGTTTGGTCCATTTTTCCATTTCTGTAAGGTAGAAACTTTCTTTTTTGTTATTAGAGAAAATTACAATCTGTATTTTAAATTTGGTTTATCTGTTTTGACACTAAAAAAGAAAAATGCCTTGAAATTCAATTTTAATTCATCTAATTTAAAACAAAAATCAGTTAACCACGAGTTTTTCCTTTATTTGTGTAAAGAAAATCCAATTACCAGCAGATACGTGAACCATCTGGACCATTTCTTTTTTCAGTTGTCGTGTCGTCCTCCTTCACAGTAACACATTTGCTGCCTCTGAATAACGACTAATTCAGCATTAGTGCAGAATACTAGCAAACCCACGACTGTCCAGCTCAACACACGAACAAGTCGGTAACTTCCGGGTCAGACCACATTGAATTTCAAAAATGTCAACATAAGATCCCACATTTGGTCCATTTGCTTATTTCCAATTTTGAATTTGTGCGTACAATCGGAAGAATGAAAAACCACTTATTTTTTTTATTTGTACATAAATAATGAAACGAGCAATTTTTTTTGGTTTCCCATTGTGGATTCTCAATTGAATAGAAAAAAAAGAACACAAGATACACAAATTTCTCAGAGTTCAACAAAGCCAGATTTATGTTTGAATTTCCAAAAGGCGTTGGAAGTGCACAGCACCCATTCACACCCACTGCTGACTTCAGAGTATCCTCAAACCTCCGTTAATCCACTCATCAGACGGACGTTTGGGTTTGGCCTTTGCATAAAGCTGTCATACGCTTTTGCCACATCAGCTAAATCTCAGCCATGAGGACTTAGTGGAACATAAACACCATCCACTGGAACATCAAAAGGAGATGACATTGGATCCTTTAGCAGAAGATAACATCCTACATAAACATTCGCTCAAAGACAAATGGCAGTGACAGAACAAGTTGAAGCAATGCAGTATTATAGTTTGGTATACTGACTGTACATTGTGTGGTAATACAACTTGCACGTAACTGAGATGACACGATAGGTTCATGGGGGGGAAAAAAAACTTCTCAAATCGAGTAACAAGTAGATCTTGTCCGTCTCACGTGAAGACAGAGAGTCGTAGTGTGTCGTGTGCTTTCAATAACCAACGTAACGCAGTTTAAAATCAGGCGGGAACTTAGAAGCTACCCAATACGAAAGCTACCGTCCGATCAAATACACGCGGATAACTGGCCGATCTGCACAGACACATGGTCAACACCTTCTGTCAAACATTAACACATGCACGTACACAAACACACATATGCACGTATCCAACAAAAGCTAGTATCCAAAGTGCATTATTACATTAGCCCTGTATATCATAATAGATAAACAAAATACATCATATACATTTTAGGGATACAAAACAATGTCATGTAAAGAAAGGTTCCTCACACAGATGACCCCCAACAGGTTTTGAGGAATCCATGGCAGTTATTTTATCCAAAGTGCTTTTGAGATAGATGGAAATGAGTAGTCTTGTCATCATATCTGCATATAAATAACAGTCTCTGCTGGCAGGCCCATTCCACATCTGAAACAGCATTCTTCAAGAGTGATAATGTGACACTATTTCCCTTTTTTTTTTAGGATGTTATGAGTGGCAATCTTAGGCTTAATCCCAATTCACCCCTTAGCTCCTCCCCCTTGGCCCTTGCACTTGGCGCTACCCCTTGAAATGGAGCTGGAAGGGGTAGGGGTTGAAACATTCCCCGATGAAATGGGACAACACTTCGCAACCTGTTCCGTCATCAACAGCCATCAATACCATTATAAACAGATGTGATAACTTTTGCTGCGTTTCCACTACATGGTACCGGCTCAACTCGACTCGGCCACATTTTCACTATGTGAACCAGCTCAGCTCGGTGCGAGTCGGTATTCTGATGCGGCGTGTTTATTTCCTGTCATCTGCTCAGAGTTGCTGAAAACTCATTTGTTGCGTGTTGTCTCGTCTGAATTTTTACGTCGGCCACCGAAGACTGAATCTCCTCGACCGACCATGGTGTAGGTTTGGGCTGTCATCATGTAGATTAATGTACCGCTATATTTACTGTCTACTTCTGCATCTGTGTTTTGTATAACAGTGTGTCACAGAGAAAACTGTCTGACCAATCAGTGGTCTGCAGTGTTCCTACGTCATTTTTTGGTATCAGTTCCAACATTTTGGAACCTCGGCGGAGGCAGTACTAAAAAACTAGTACCGGGTACCAGATTCCAGGTCCTTTATCGTAATGGAAATGCAAAAAGGCTGGGCCGATTCAAGTCGAGCTGGTACTTCGTAGTGGAAACGCAGCTTTTGTTTCCGACAGTATTCTCCGTACCGTCAGCAGCTGTAACCGTCTGTTCCATCGGCTTGGTTCATCTTTTTACTTGTATCAACTATAAACCACAGAAATGCGATCTGTAACACACTGAAATGACAGTAAACAGTCGATCAACAGATTGAGTTGTTTACGAAGAAAGTACTTACATTTGTGTGTTTCTTTCGTCATTGCTGCACGTTTTTGCTGTGTTTACTTCCATCTTGCTAATGATTCGAACAGAATTATGTGAATTTTCTCCTACCACTACGTTCGTAATGTGTCCTGGAAAATCTCCATTTTGAGGGGTATACAGCCCTTCGCCTTAGCCCCTCCCCTCCGTCTAATTGAGAATCAGGACAACACTACTGAGGGGGAGGGGTAAGAGTAAGGGGAGGGGCCAAGGGGTGAAATGGGATTCAGCCTTACAGTAATGTAGACACACGTCAATATTAAGATTTAGGTTTTGCTCATATTGAAACAGACATATCCGGAGTTTTAGGATTTGTATGTAATGTAAGGACTGGAACTGGGCCATAATGAGATCCTGATCCTACGGTACAATGCAACAGAGAAACATTTACACTACATAATACTAAAAATAGCCCACAATAGTCTCTGTGAATCGATGGCCAGCTTATACAACAAAAGGAAAATCTGCACTGAAACATTTGATGCATTCTGTGTGTGATTAACTTTTGATAGTGGTTGTGGATCTGGTCAAAGCAAGAGGAAAATAAGCATGAGTTCCCCTTTTTGGTGAGATGGAAAATACACATTTTCACATTCTTTGGTCCTTTTCCATAACAAGAAACAATAATAGGTAGCTCAGAAAAGAAACATTTCTCTATTTTACTTCTTCTAGTCCTTGATTCCTTGTGGATGTACTCTGTTTTGTATCTCTATAACCTTTTTTTTGACAACACCACATTTCTTTCTGGGAATATCCTGTCAAAACCTCCAGGAACCATATGACCAAAAGTGGAATCAAACTTGAACAGAAATGAAAAATCTATTATCTGACTGTGCTTGGTGCAAAAAACTGAAACAAAAGGATCACCATGGAAGTTCGTACTCTATCCTTCTTTCACACTAGGTGACCTAAAGCGTAAAGTTACAGAAGTTTAACAGTCTTTTGACGACTCTCGGCATCAGTTCATCAGTTCATCAGTGACAGAGACTCAGCTCTTTTCGGACCAAGCACTTTTTGCACTGGACCACACAACACCAGTGGAAACGACACAAGCAGTTCTCCTCAAACACTACAGTTTCCTCCCGATAGCCGCGCTCACAGCACAGCAGATCGCAGCCGCTGATGTCCATGGCTGTGCTGTTGCACATTCGGCCTCGCGTCCCCAGTGAGCCTGTTTTGCGATTTGCCAGGCAGAAGTCGGGTGACTCATCTGAGTAGATCAGATCCTGCTTGTCTGGCGGCTTTATGTTCTGGCCGACGGGGATCAAGGTCTTGCCGTCGTTGCCGCCCATGACCTTCGAAGCACCGTTGAAGCGCTCCAGCAGGCGGTCGCCCACCTCGCGGAAATGAGGCATCTTCTTCCAGCATGTACGCAATGTGCAGGAACCCGACAGTCCGTGGCACTTGCACTCTGTCCTCATGTAGAGCTTCACCGCCTAAAGGAGAGGGAAGAAAGGAAGGGACATTTAGGATTTTAGAGAAGGGATGTGAAGAGAAGAGAAAAAAGAGCGAGAGAGGAGGTTGATCAAACAGAAAGAAGGGGACAAAGAAAACCTTTAAACCTGTACCCTGAAGTAAAGCCCAACTACCTTTGACACATAAGTTCACTAAAAAGTAATTTATGATTGTGTTTTCACGAAATATATCAGAGAAAAAGCCACTGGAACACGCACACATATATACATGCACACACACAAACACACAGATAGATAGGTAAGATAAAAGTAGACGCTATTCAGAAGGAATTTAACTCCCCAACCCCCCTCACCCTCCTTGTTGCCTCTGGCCTTCCTACATCTAACAAGCCTTGACAACAGATCATTCACTTATACTGCACATAATTAACCCATCACACATGCACAGACACCTGCCCACTCAAGCACACACACGTGTATACATGTGGACACGCATGCATGCGCATAAACACACATTTGGACATATTACAGCACACTTAACCTCTGGGCATCTGAGAGCAGGGCTCTTCTTATGTTCAAAATTGTTTGTTCGCTAATGCTACAACGGGACTGAAACCCTCCTCTGTCTGCTCTACCTGTCTTTAACCCTGGCTTAAGTGAACTTTGTGACTCTGATTTGCTTGTGCGTGTGAATGCAACAACAACACACTGACAGCCACAGTTAACATGAAATGAAATACTGCATCTATCAAACTATATTATAATTAACATGATTAACCGGTGATAAAGGTTTCTATCTATCTTGTTTCTGTCTGTAGTCTCGGCTGCATGTGGACTCGGCTAGGCCATAATTCACCTGGAGCTCATACGAGCAACAAAGAGGAACTTTAAACTTCTACAAGGGCTGTGGAAATGTTAGAAGCTCTCTGCCTCGCAGGCTTGAAAACAAAATGTGTGGCACGCTCTTGTTTTTGTGTTTCAGAAACCTGATTCTTGTAAGAATATCAGCTTACGCCGCTACACAAATATGACTGGGGGCAATGTCTTTCTGTTTTGCATGCTCATGGAATGATGGAACATTCCACAGGACAAGCAACACCTCGGTTGCTTAAATCTTAGTGAAGATAGTGAAATATCAGACCTGCACAGGTGGAGTTGGATAGTATTTTTTCCATTACATGCTTAAGAGTTTTCATCCACTTGTTTTCTTCAGCTAACGCTGCACTGACCCATTTCAGCTGTCCTTTTTGTTTCTTACCAGACGTCCGGCCTCGTTGTTGTGCAGGTCAACAAGCGTCCTGATGTCGCTTTTGCCCCTTCTCCTCTTTGCATCCATAAACTGTTTGGACTTTTCGTATCCAAACTCCACATCGTCGCCACAGCCGCCCCACTCCCACTTGACACCGTCACCACCGGAGGATGAAGGCGGCCTCGGTGGTGCTCTGTTCCTGGTCGCTTCACAGCCGCACTGCAGGAGGTCTCCCATACTGCAGGCCTGGGTCACGGCATGCGTAACACCAGCAGCCGTGATGGCATAAACAAATGCTGTCTCTCGGATATCTGAGGCACAGAGGACAAGAAAGACGGGATTAAGTTTACTAAAGTCTGCTCCAGTTGTAAAGTCACTGTTATTTTAAACCTTAACTCATAAAAACCCGCTGCTGCTTTTATGGCAGTTCCCAAATAAATGTCTCTCTATTTTATTATTTTAAATTTATACCATTTATTACAATATTATCCTCTTTTGTAATTTTTTTTCTTCTCAGGATAATTGGATCAACATTTATTAAATAGTTTACATCAGTATGTGGTTTTGGTCACTAGTGGATGTTTGGGTCTTTATGGGTTAAACATTAAAACCAGGCCAGGGTTTTGGAAAACAGACTGAACACATAAGGAAGAAACATCTTCCATAAGTAAATGCAGACAACAACCAATAAAAAAATATGTTCATATATCCATATTCATATATATATATATATATATATATATATATATATATAAAAACATGGGAGATACACAGAACAGGATAATAGTGTCCGTCCCCAGTCTTGGTCCATTACTTTGAGTTCAAGCATCATCATTTACAGACTGAGAGGATACATAATTCCTATACACACATAAACACACTTGCACACTCGTACACACCACAGCTGCTGGGTTATTTCTGGTGCGGGGCTTAACACTCCTGGCTAAAGGCACGTCCAACCACAACTGCAAATTGATCATCTGTCCTCACCGGCATCATTCTCACCGTCGGCTCAACACATCTTTATCCAAAGTCATTGTAGCTATTTTTATTCATGTAACAAAGGAAGGAATCTGGCAGACCTTTGAACCTGAAATAAGTGACAATCTCTGCAAATATTCATTCATTAGAGACTTTTTTTGACTCTGTGACATCGATGTAAAAATGCCAATATCCTTAAAGGTTCATTATGTAAGATTTGTGCATGAAGATTGTTGTTCGCTAACTTCTATTCCACTGATGTGTGCTTTAGCCACTATTAAAGTGATAGTGCTTGAGTTTTTGGCAACACTGTGGAGAAATTCCCTGATTACTTTTCAGCTGATCTGAGAGGAAACAGGAATTCAACTGGCTTCTGTGGACTCTGGACACTGGACATCAGGTAATCCCATGTAAATGGTAAATGGATTGCATTTATATAGCACATTTTCCACCCCTTCCTGGTGCCCTCAAAGCGATTTACAAAGCCTCACATTCACCCACTGACACACACATAATCATGCACCAGTAGGTGGCTGCTCCCAGACCTACTGGGAGCAATTTAGGGTTCAATGTCTTGCTCAAGGACACTTCGACATGTGGACAGCCAGAGCCAGATTTGAACCGCCACTGGACAATCCACTCTACCAGCTGAGCCACAGCTGCCCGGTGTTTCAGGACATAGTTTACAGTTGGGTTGGACTCTGGGTTTTGTTAATGCAGTCCAGTGTAGAAGCTTATATGATGTTTGTCATTAAATTCAAAAAATGTGTTAGATCGGTCACCTGGTCATGGTGTCATGTTGCTAAATCTACCTTGTTTCACTAATAAGCAACATAACAACGGGACGACGGTGCAGTGGTGTAGGGTTAGTGCTTCCTCACAAATACAAAGTCCAGGTTCTTGTCTGGTTTTTCTCTGGTTTTCCCAACTATCATGAACAAGTAATTCAGTCATTTTCCAAACCACATACAGTAGTCCTTGAGTGGGTCATGGGGGTGCTGGAACCTATCCCAGCTACCAATAGGCAAATGTGGGGTACACCCTGGATAGGTCCCCAGTTCATCACAGGACGGACATTCAGATGGACAACCATCCACGTTCACATTCAAAGCTACAAAGTGACTTAGACTGACCACTTAAAGTATTACGGTGCATGTCTCTGAACAGTGGGAGGTCACTGGAGAGAACCCGTACAGGTGAAAACAGGTTCATGTATGTTCATTCTTCTGTCAGAGGCTGAAGCTGGTCCCAGCTGTCTTCAATGGCAGCTCAATGTTCCTAATGTACTAGTGCAAATCGCTAATGTCAGTTAACGCTAACTTGCTTTATTACCCCTGTAGGGAACTTTGGTCTGCATTGTAGCTTCCTAATATACACATAGTACCTAGCATTAGCATTAGCACATTGTTTCGTAAACTTTTTAGAAAAAACGCCCCTTCACATCATCATGAGCCTTCTGCCCCCCCCCCCCCAAATAAATTTGTGGCCGAGGGGTGGGAGGGTGGTGGTGGGGCTGATGCAAGTGGGGCAGTGGGGGTTTATATAGCGCAGTAGGTAGCGCCCCCCTCATCCATCACCCCCTCCAAAACTGATTTATGAGTGCTGGTTGGGGGCACAGTGAGTACCATGACAGGCCTTAATGTGGAGGAGGGGAGTGACACACCACTGAGATAACATGCTAATTGATATTGATACTTCCACATTGTGATGACTAACTGTGGCTAACACCCCCCATTTTGGTCTCAGCACCACCCTATCAGCTTTCTCATTCCAAATGCCCCCCAACATTGTCCCACCACCCCCATTGAAAAGCACTGCATTAGCATATAGCACACATTAGGAGCAGTGAGCTGCCACTGAATGTGCTCAGGGACCAACTCCAGATCTGGGCACCGACAGAAGAATGAACCTATATTAGGGCTGCACGATATTGGGAAAACTTGCGAAATGTGACATGGATGTACAGCATTGTGATAACAATAACAATGTGATATTTCTTACAGAAATACAGAAAAGTGTTCCTTAAATGTTCAAATGAGCCTATTGTTTGTATGTGACTCAGTTATTTAGAATTTAAGACAAAATACTGAACTACTACAATCAGTTCCACAGTTGGGTCCAAAAACCTGCTGATGCTGCTACCACAGACCTTCAGACACAAACA
>JAQQZY010000015.1:36534221-36547370 GCA_030068375.1 Ostorhinchus rueppellii
GAGTGATAGAGAAAACCACTGTGGTACCCCATGGTGTGGAAAACAGAAAGTTCATACAAAGAAAATAAGATCAATTATTGCATGTCTTTGCGATATGAATATTACACACTATGTTATCACGATAATGATATTTTTGTGATATATTGTGCAGCCCTAACCTATATATACCTGTTTTTAATGAGGGGGGCAGAGGAAATGCAGTTAAACTCAACACAGACAGACTGTCCATGATGCTAACTGTTGGGGACAAAAAAAGTGAATCTTGAATATTGACTTTTTCATCACATCATGTATTAAGAACCTGTGATATTTCTACTCATCAACATTCTTTTATCTAATTATGCGTTTTAAGACCAATACCATTACTGAACTGCTCAGGTATATTTTGCGTGCTTGTCCATTTCAGATTTACGTCTTTGTCCTACAGGCATGTGGAGGAAGTTGAAAAGTACAGATCTGCTGATTTTTGATCTTTTATGTCCTGACAACAGCAAGTCAAACAGAAAACACAGAAGAACAGCAACTTTACCCCAAAAGGAAAGGAGCAGGAGTCAAAATGGTTTGGGGATATTAATTATTCCAAAGGATCTGCCTGGATAGATGAGGATCTGGGTCTTAACGTCTTTATAGAGTCACTTCACCGTTGTGTGTGAGCTTAAGTGAGGGACTTTTATTCCTTAGAGCTGGAAGGCAGTGAGCGTGCAGTCACATCGGTCAACACTGCCAACTCCATATCGCATGTTTCAGTGAATGGGATTCATTAGGAACAGTAACACACACTCACACAGACTGGGTGGCGTGCAACGGGACCTGCACACCCCAGCACGCCGTGATATCAATACCAGCTGTACGCCCCAACACCCAGAGATGTCTCCAACGCAGCCTCAATTGTGTAAGTTTGTGTTTGTGTGTGTTATTGCTCATGAAGACCACACCTTACAGTTATTGCTCTTCAGCAGAATAGGGTTTAGATTTACAGGAGCAGCGACATACTCAGTTCAAGATGTGTCAACTGCACAACATCTACTGCGTCTCTTTACACACATGTGCAGAACATTAGCGCACAACTCATTATTAATCCGTATAATGTGCTGGAAGTAACACAAGCTGCGTCAAAATCTACCGGATCTATCTGCTAATGTTAACATCACACGAAAACGGACGAAAAAGAAGCTATCAAAAATCGGATGATTTGAGGCACTGCGTTTCATATTTTCCTCCGAGACATGAATTCCAAACAAATTCTCTGCCATTGCGGGTGTCTGGGCCTGTCGACGTCTGCTTCCAATTCCAAAAGCCTCTTCTGCAGGAATTAGCACATATTCTTTTAATACTCTGTCCTTTAGCGGCCAAACGGGAGGTGCTGGGATGTGGAAGATCGAATTAGTGCGTTTTAATATCAATAACTCAAACTCCGGAGACGCCGAGGTGGGGGAAAAAAAGAAAGGAAAGTCTGTTTTGGTGGATTGTGACACCTGCACTGAACGGTTGTCACATCAAGTGCATTTTGTAAATTGACAAAGATGAGGGTCTTGTGGAGACATGTTGGCATCAGTACACCTTGCGGTATCTAGTGAAGGGCGAGCGGTTTCCTGGATTACACACAGCGAGGCCAAGCCAAGAGGGAGGATGTTGGGCTGCCTCCTCCCTTCGCTCATGTCAAACCACAGTCACGCTGCTGTGCCCTTTCCACAGGGTCATTTAGAGTCAAAAGACGCGATTTTAGCATTTTTATGTTAACGTGAAAGTGACTTTGGGTGAAAAACTGGTCTTTTAGCCATCACTTCTACAAATACTGACCTGACTGATGTGTTTCTGTTCAAAGCTGCGTGGGTTAAGTTTCTCGGAGATTTGCTCAGGCTTGTTTTTCCACTGAAAACTCTAAAACTGCCTTTACAAAACGTAGGATCTGGACCCAGAATGATCTGCAAATCCATTTTATTAGGTTGTGTTTTGGCAGTAAAATACATAACAATGGTATTATATAGGAATTAAATTTCCTAATTTAATGTGCATGAAGCAACAAAGTGCATTTATGTGTCACAAGGTGTTTTTCCATTGACCCTCATATTACGTGAATATAACTTGTGCATAAAAGTTCCCCTATTGGAAAAATGACAATTTGGCCCAAACTCTTGTTTTTCGATGAAAAGCTTTTGCACTGGCAAGAGGTGATTTTTTTGGGCATGACAAATTTTTTCCTTTCTCTGCAACTACAGTCACATGACCCAAAAAAAAAAAAAAATGGATGTTGTCAGATGTTACATTTACATTTATGCAGTTGGCAGACACTTACAAAGCGACTTACAAAAGGAAGTACAACAATTTCAAATTAAAAGCGCAATAAAATACAAAAATAGATTAAGGATATAAAAACAGCTATAAAATTAACACATAAAAATAAATAAATAAAAACAGCAATACCATTAACCAATAAAACCAGTAAAAACCAAAACTAAAATACAGGGCAGAACAGTAGAATAAAAATAATAATGCATTCAAAAATATAAAATGTTGACAGTGTTAGGACAGGAAGTGTTCTCTGAAGAGCTGGGTTACAAGAGAAGAAGAAACGTTTTAAAAATCTATGGACACACCAGGAAACTAAATAATGTTTAAATTTAGGATGGGATGATGAATATATCGGAAAATGAACATGATATTTACATTCGCTGCCATGTTTATGGAATGCCTTCTCGTGTCATCTTGCGATAATAATTAAACAAATCATCGCATTTGTGATTTCATGGAAAAACCGACATTACGCACTTTTGTTTTATCGACATTTAGTAAATATCAGGAGAGTTTTGCACTTACGTCCAAAGGAAAAACCACTACAGTTACTGGTTTTTATTATGTTTTATTTTTACCATTTTATTCTTCGTTTTAACTTGTTGCTTGGTTTTAATTGTATGCATCTATTTCCATGTGTTTTCATTGTGGTTTAATTTCCTTATCATTACTCATTCACCATTGTTTTCAGAGTTAAGGAATCAGAAAAAAAAAAAAAACATAAATGTTGGGGGATATTTTTTTGTATTATATGTAAATTTGGACTCCGGGAGACATCAGACTTCTGTTGTGGGTCCTGAGCTGAAAAGGTTTGGAAATTCCGGCTTTAAAATGTTAATGTTGTGCGGAGGAAAACATTCAAACATGCGACCACACAGTTCACGCTGCTTTATTCATGCTGTCATGAAAGACATTATGGGAAAATGTGTTTTAAAACTGAAACATCCCAACTGAGCACAACTTCATTGATCAAGTAACATTTTAAGTAAAAAAATGTCAATATTTGCCTCATTTTTCTCACTTCACATACTCTAAAATCATGATTATATTGCATCATCACTCATATTAGGATTAGTTTCCTTGAAGATCAGCATTTATGATTGTTATATTTTATGTTCACTGTTGATTTTAAATAGACTGACTTGGTGTTTTATTCCTTTTTCTCCTGCAAATTTTGACGTTGAACAAACATTTTATCATTATAATGGTTCTGAATGTGCTGTGTATTGATTTTTTAAATGTTCCGACCATAAAAAACAGGTTCAGACTGACTACACGGATAAGGTTGATTATCATATGAGATCATCATCTTAATATTTCATGTCATGGGACAGATTTTGTCTCAATGCTGCCAACATGTGCTTTATACCAGGGGTATTAAACATGCAGCCTGGGGTCCAAGACCAGCCCGTCAAAAGGTCCAATCTGCTCCATGGGATGAATTTGGGAAGTGCAAAAATTACACTGAAGATATCAACAACTAGAAAAGCACTTGGACAGCGCAGACCTCCGCCAAGGCAGCTTCGTGCCCCCGTGCCCTATCTCCCTTTAAAAAATTTTCTTGATCCAGACGGTGATCCAGATCACCACCAAAATATAATCAGTTGTTCTTCATCCCATTTTTAACATTTCCTGAAAATTTCATCAAAATCCGTCCATAACTTTGTGAGTTATGTTGCCAAGCTAACAAACAAACAAACAAACTCTACTGATTCCATAACCTCATTTTAGTTCAGGTTCCACATACAGACCAATATGACCTAAAGTAAAATAACAGCATAATAACATATATTCAGTGACAACTCCATTTTTTTGGTTCAACTGGACTAGTTTTGCTTCAAAAGAGCAAAAATAGTCCAGTTGAACTTTGAAGAATCACCAAGAAGAACAATGAGCTGGACAAATGGCAAACTGAATGAGAAATGGTTCTTATTTTAATTCCAAACTCCACATTTTTAACAATATCCTGCTTGTTACCTACATGTTTGTGTAACATTGTGCTTAATGCACATGTATAAATGATAAGTTGAGCCATAATTTTGTTAAAACTGCACTTATTTTTCTTACAAAATTCAATTTTTTCAGGTTATTCACATATTTTTTGTTAAAAGATAGTTTGTAAATATAAATATTTTCATAATTTATTGTTTTATTTGCACTAAAAATAAGAGAAGAAGGTTGTCATTATTTAGAGGTTATGATGCTGTTATTTCAGATCCATTTGGGCTGAATGTGGCCCCGGGAAGAAATGAGTTTGACACCGCTGCTTTATATGGTATTTTATAGAAAGTGTGAGTATGTCTACATGTGTTTAGGTTTATTTCACATTAACATTATGTAAGTTTATTTTTCTGCTACTAAAAACATAAAGATGAAGAATTCCTATTCTATCTGTCGGCTGAAGATCCTGCCACTGACCTCCAACCTGGAATGAGTCAGATTTACACAGATGCTACAGTGAAAACAATTCATTCATTATAAAAGTGCAGTGGCACAAATTACACCACCGCAATCTGTGTAAGAAACACAGTTTTAGGTAGTGCAATGTGGAGCAGCGATTTGATTTGCACAGCCAGTTTTTGAAAAACACGGCCAAAGAAACAGTGCATGCCTCGGCCAAAGCCGTGATAAACATCTGTATAACTGTGTCTCATCTTGTCAGTTCTTAATTTTGGTTAAATCCATGTTTTATTTTTTGCTAAAATACAGCAAAAGATCGTCTCAAGTACACAACTAACAACGGACTTCCCATCCTACATTTTACCAAGAAACACACGATCTGATTGGTCAATTGATGTACCAATTTAAAGGAGGCCTGTGATTGGCCTGAAATTCGATTCAAATGTATATGGATTATAGATAGACACCATCAACCACGGAAAATCTACCAACAGTGGAAAACAAATTGGTTGTAAACCATGAAAAGGGGTACAAAAAGGACGGCGGATGGGTCTGGGTGCATGCTTGAATTTTTAAACAAAGTAAAATGAATTTTTAAAAATAAATTCACCCTTTGATGCATGAATTACAAAAACCTTAGTCAAGTTTTTTTGTCCTTAGTGTTTTTATTCCTCCTTAAGCTTGAAAAAAATAACGTGATTGACATGTTTTGAATGAAACTATTTTTTATGGAGTTACAAAAGTGTCCACTCATTTGTACAGCATGCGTTTAATTTTTGAAACAATATCAGAAAGTGATATACTTGAATATTTTAATGCAGCTAATCTGATGTTTTCTCTCATTTTCACATCCTCTACTTCTACTCATACTAGCTATGACTCCGTTCATGGAGATAATATGCAAAAAGAACCCTGTTAAAAACAACTAGCACTGGATTTACACTCAAACATGTTACTGTAGATCAGGTTAATCTAGAACAGCAAAGTCACAGTAATGGGATGAATGACAGTGGAAGAGATCATGCATGAGTGTCCACTGTGTTGGCTGATATGGAACCAAAACAACAAAACCAACAAATATGGAAGAAAACAGCTGGAGAATAGACGTCCACTGTAGTGACCACCATGCATCAAAGGGTTAATAGAAAATTCAGTGGCATAGTGGGACATTGGTGAATGAATCCAATACATGACAAACTAATTTAGTGTGCAGGGTCGGTGTTAAAGACAAAGTTATCACTTACCAGGAATCGTAGTTTTATTAACAGTTGTTAAACTACATGAATGTAGTATTTTGTCCTTCACAATGCACTAGAATGCATCACTGCAGCCATGTTTGGGGTTTTTTTCCCCCAGGGGAGGCTCACAGACCCCTCTCCCCATCCCTCCCCTCTGGTTAGCCACCAGGAAAACAAGTGCACACCCTCATTTGTTTTTTTGCACACCCAAAACTCTGATTTCTGCCAAAATCTATGATAAGAAAAGATACTATTTAAGCCACACATAGATGGAGATGTTACCTAGAGTTCACTTCATGTAAATATTGTCAGTATTGTAATAATGTTGGTTAAGTTTCTAGTCAGATACACTGACAAAAGCCATCAAACGCAAAAGAGATTAAACTAAAGGAAAATGATGGTTTGGTTATAAGTTACCTACATTTTGTAAGACGTGAAAAACTAAATTGTGAGTCTGCCTCAAAAGATTCCAGACACTGTTGAGCCCTAAAGCACGTAAAGGATGCTTTCACACAGGAGCTTTTTAGTTTGTTTGAATCGTGCTTGGTGTGGTTTGTTTGGGCAGATGTGTGGACTGAAGCAGCTTGGTTTAGTTACGATAATAACATGATCTGAAGGAAGTTTGAGCTCCAGAGTATGGTAGCCAGGTGCACTTTGTTTTATGGAATATACTTTTGCAACTATAGCTGTTGATACTTGTTAAAGTTTGTTTTTCCCATCACATTTTCCTCTATTACTCTTTACATTATTAGGAAAAGAAAGCAGGCAACAACTAATGCAATAATATTTAAAAGGCTGTTTATGTTCATATCTGCAGTTTCCTTAAGTTTGAGGAGGACATTTAATAATAATAATAATAATAATAATAATAATAATAATAATAATAATAATAATAATAATAATACATTTTATTTAGAAGTGCCTTTCAGGATACCCAGGGAAATTGTACAACAGAGGGTAAAACAGACAATGCATAAAATGCAAAGAAGTAAACAAACAAACAAACTATTGAACTATTCTGAAGAAGTGAGTTTTGAGTCTGGATTTGAATGTGGGGGAAAAAGTCACTGTTACGGATTAGACTGAATTAGATTAGAATAGATTAGATTAAATTAGATTAGAATGCATTAGATTAGATGAATTTAGATTACATTACATTAGACTTTATTGATCCCACAAAGGAGAAATCCAGTGGTTAAGGCAGCAACACAAGTGCAAAAAAAAAAAAAAAGTGTACATACATTTGGATAGGGCCAAAAAACAAAACCGTACAAAACTAAACAATATAAAATAAAAAAATAGTAATAGTCATAAAAATTATACAGACTATATACATATGGGCCAAAACACAGTAATGTCCCGTCAGAGAGTGAAATTGAATCGATTGCCATTCCAAAACCTATTTCAATATAAGTTAGCTGCTTTTTTTTGGATAATCCCTTATGATTAAGCTAAAGAAAAAGTGGATTTAAAAGTAAAAATGTGGGTCATTTTGCACACTAATCGTCAAATTGTCTCTAAAATGTCCCATCAGAGAAATTTGGAATATCGTGTTTTGACTCATATACATATAATTTCATATTCAGAGTACCATCCATCACACCCTAAAAACATACAAACAAAACTAGCTAAAAAAAAAAACTAAAAAAAAAAAAAAAAAACACCAGCTACGACAATTCCATGTAGTAAAAGTAAACTAGTTTCTGTTTCCTGCTCTACATTTGATTTTACGTTACTCTGACTCAGGAACTCCACCTTTCTAATGGCAGGGGAAACCCAGGTCCATATTTCTAGCTGTTTACAATCATTAATAACAACTTAAGTCAATTATTTTGGTGGTTTTTGGATAAATGTTTAATGCTTTAATTACTCTGCAGCTACGGGAAGTGTCTCTGTTTATGTTGTGCTGTATTGTACACCGATACGCTGTAGACGACTGTTTCTTTTAAAGAACAGCCACAAAATCCCTGATGTGATTATCGGCATCATTTTGCGCCGGTTGGCCGACACTTCTAGTCGCTCCGGGGTTTGTATGTTATTCACACAGAGCCGAGACGAAGGAAAAGAGGATAATAGCTACCAATTAATGAGGAAAAATGAGAAATATGACCTTGCTTTCATATCTCACAGTACGTGACAGGTTCATGTCCAGGGGAAATAACAGTTTGATTCTGACTGAAGAAGATGTCATGACACGCTCACTCATTCACACTTGTTACAGCGAAGGTGTGAAACAACAGCGATTCAGTGAGTAATTGTACAGATACACATGCATGGATGTTGGCCTTTGCTCACGTATTACAGCTATCATCACCGGGTCACGATCACATCAACTTATCGCATTACACCAGCCGACACAAACCGATCTAAAGCTCCGATCTGAGGACGGTTAAATTAACAAACAACGCAAAAGTCGTCGAAGGATAGGTTTGATTAGACAGAAAACGTCGCCCGGGGATATTTTCGCAAAACAAGACAGATAGAAATGGGTCGTTCATCTGAGCAGGTTGGGCTCCAGACGCAAACACCCCGGAGGCTTCATACTGTACAGTTTTTAGGTTTGTGTCTGTTTGTATAAACATAACAGAAACAGTGAAGAAGACATGCAGGCACTAGTGTCAGACTGGAGCTTCTCTAGACATCCACTGGATACAGTTACACTCACAGGAGCTCTGACATCACCCATCGGTTTCTGACCCACTGTTCTGAGGTCAGCAAGTTCTGAATTGGTGTTTAACATTTTGGTGTTATGGAACTGGAAGTGACCATATTTGGACAACAGGGGTGGAGCTGTTCAGAGCCATAGGTGAGGAAAGCTATGTGGTTACTTTTCCATTGGACATATCTGCAAAACTTTACAGATATTTACTAAATGTAGAAAAAACTAAAGTCCATAATGTCGGTTTTTCCATTAAAACACACGTGATGATTTGTTTATTTATTATCACGAGATGACAGAAGAACTCATTCCATAATCATGGCAACAAGCATAAATATGGTGTTGATTAACAGATATATGCATTATTATTATTATTATTATTATTATTATTATTATTATTATTATTATATATTAATCCTCTGTCTCGTACTGAATTAAAAATGATTCGGTTTCCTGGTGTGTCCACACATATCGCACCATGTTTTTGTAAAATCTCTTCTTCTTCGCTTGTTGTAATGTCCGTCAAAATACAATTTTTGCTATTCACACGGAAAAAGGTCTTTCCATTGCAATTTTGTGTGATATTCCATTTGCACTATGCCCAAAAAACCACCTCTTCCCACCACAAAAACATTTCATCGAAAAATGAGAGTTTGGGCAAAGTTGTATGGGCAAGTTATATTCCTGCAATTTGAGGGTCAGGGGAAAAGTGACAGCTATCTTTGTAAATAGCATACGAGGGGCAAGAACCACCTTCAACATCTGTTTTTTTTTTTTTTGCATCCGCCAAGGAGGTTATGTTTTCATCGGCGTTGGTTTGTCTGTCTGTCTGTTTGTCTGTTAGCAAAATAACTCAAAAAGTTATGGATGGATTTTCATGGAATTTTCACAGATTGTCATAAATGGGGTATCCTACACATGATTAGATTTTGGTGGTGATCCGTACATTTAGTGCCATCTAGTGGATGAAAGTACAAACACTGCCTTGGCGGAGGTCCGAGTGCATATCTAGTTTATTCATGTGACACTAGGTGTGGAAAAAGGTCTTTCCATTGGACTTTTGCATTATGTACACCCAAAAACTCATCTCATGCCAGCGCAAAAGCTTTTAAGTGAAAAACAAGTTTTAGCAAAATTGTCATTTTTCCATTGCAGAAATTCTTATGCATAATTTATAGTTGTACAATTTCAGGGACCATTGAAAAGCAACTAGTGATGCTATTTTTATTCATATCTTTACTTTTCTCCTAGCCGTGAAACTGAGTAGGTTTTATTTTATTACCAAACTGTCTGTATTTTTTATACCCACATTTATTATGTCCCTGTCGCAAAATTTGGTTACAATAAATATATAGGTCTGCTGAAGTCACTGCATCAGCCATAGACTGTATATAATTATTGGATGGATGAACGGCAAATGCCCATTGTGTTCACTATGTTGAGGTTTGGAGAAAGAAGTGACCATATTTGGACAAAAGGGGGGAATCTGAAGGAATAGAAGTGAGCTAATGCTAAGTGTTAGCTTACCTACTGACTACAAATGTAGTCTGTAATCACTGCATAACAAAGTCACTGCAACGGTTTGTTAGTGTAGCTTATTTACAAGAACTAGAGTCAATCTGACTAAGCTGTCAATCAAACAACATTCAAATTAAAAAAATGAAAAATGAAAATATGTACAAGACAACTTATTCAAGTTCCAAATAAAATAGACGAGACCTGAATGAGTCCTAAAAAAAATCCTTAGTTAGTAGTTTTAGAAATAAATTGGGAGCCGTTTGGAGCATCATCTAGTGCACATGTGTCAAACTCAAGGCCCGGGGACCAAATCCAGCCCGCCACGTCATTTTATGTGGCCCCCGAGAGCTGAAAAGGTCTGATTGTCTTATAATACAGAAGTTAAAAGCGTGCATTGACTATAAACTACATTTCCCATAATGCATGCCAATTCTGTTAACCATGAAGTGATGGCATCAATAGACTGCAGTGACTTAGAACATATGTCATAACTTCTTTTTTTTCCTTATTTACTTGGATAGTTTGATCATTGATTGCTGGAGTAATGTGAGTTATAACCTGATAAATTAAAGATTTATTTTATAATAACAGAACAACAAGCAAACATATTTTACATTTATGTAAAAAAAAAAAAAATATGGAATGTTTGTAGGTTGAATAAGTAAAGAATTCAGTTTTATTTAACATCAAGACGTAGTTGTATTGATTTGACATTCCATTTATTTCCATTTAGCTACATTTATACTGTTTTACAGTTACATCTGGCCCTTTGAAGGCAATCATTACGCTGATGTGGCCCCTGGTGAAAATGAGTCTGACACCCCTGATCTAGTGACTGTCAGGAGTATTACAGTACACTTCAGAAATGCTTGTGCCTCCTGTATTGGTTTCATTTTAGACCCCAACTCCTTAAATGGTTCTGGATTTTTTTAAAAATGTTAGAGGAATGTAAAGTTTGATACAGGGTTGACAGGCTAAAACATTTAATATAATTTACATTTTAATTTGATATAAGTTTTACTGTGTTTGCATCGTTGCACTCTATGTAACATGCAGCACACGTGTTTTGCACAGATGTTTTATAGTTATGCTAGAAAACATTTCTGGTTCATAAAACTCCAGTGGGACAAATTACACCAGCACACTGCAGATGTACCGGGAACTGTGACGAGTGTTACCTCATCTATGTATTGTCAATATTGTAGTAATGCCGGTCCAAAATGATGCAAAATGCAGTTTCTAAAAAAGAACAACCATCAGGAGAAAACAAGTTTAGTTGAAACTCATAAGATGGGGGGATGATTCAGATGGTGGATTGTGATTCTACCTCAACATATGAACTTTTTGCCTCACTGATAAACCCGAATATCAGAATCAGAAAAGTCTTTACTGCTAAGGAAGTTTGCACGTACAATGAATTTGTTTTTTGTTTTTGTTTTTTGCTTAAACAATACACATGCAATATAAATAGACCATCAAGAGTTTAAGTTCCCAGCTCTCCCAAAAGTTCCATTTGGACCAATGACATCACCGTTGTTGAACTAATTGAATTAACAGCAAAAGTACTAATTCATACACTTTCAATGCATGTGAACCTGACAAAGAAAAAAAGTTCATCCACATTGAACTCGGCAGGTATCAACCAAAAACACTGCAAGAAGCTTCTTTATCATCCTATTCTTATCTATAAAAGTTATGTTACACCAGAGGAAGCAGAGTGAGTTGGCAACAACGATCAAGAAGTAAAGAGGTTAACAACAGTTTAACAAATACATTAAAAAAACCCACTAATGAGTTACAATTCCTGCCTTTATTCTATATTTTCACTGAAGGAAAACCAGCCAAACTGAAGCCAAGTGTTAATAACTCTGCACTATGACTTATAAAGAACCCAGCCACCAGCACCGTTGAGTAAACTGAGGTCAATGGGGTTAAATCAACCACTTAAGAGGAACTGCAATAAATACAATGCTATTCTTCCAAACGTTCTGCTCTAATATTAAGTTAAATTTATTTTGACATTTATTGGTGCCAGTCCGTGATGAACAGCCATTAAGGAAATGAAGGTAATTGAGGACAAAGGCTTTAAAAACAGACTAGAACTTTGGCCTCCCTTAAAGACAGGCAGGAATTTATGATTAATTGCCATCCTGTCTTCTACTGGTAGATTCTTGCCCCCTTTTTACTCTGTCTTCCTTTCTCTCTTTCTCAATCTGTCTTCCCTCTGTGCGCTACAGCGAGAGCACAAACAACACCGGTCTTGTAATCTCCACCAGATAAGAAACAAACCACACGCACGTACATTTCATAGTGAATATTAGTATTGGGTATTCTCTGTTTGTTGGCTAAACACTCAAATCAATGTTGTCTGTAGTAGTAGTCAAAGAAGAAACAGGCTGTCCTCTATAATTCTGATCATACAAGAGGAAAACCAACACAGTAATTGCAGAAGACCCAACAGTGACCCAACATCAGCTATATTACAGACTTCAAAGGTCTGGAGGAAGATGTTATGAGATCTAAAGAGAGATGCTCCGAGAAAAGGCAATTTCGCCGATCATTTCAAGCATGCCCAATCTGATGAAGGGGAGAGTCAGTCGAGTGTGAATATGTCTGGTTTGAAATACAACAGCTCCCCTTGTCTGTCGGACTGCCATCAGACGGCGATCTGACCTCAGGTTGACATAAGGCCGCTGGCTGCGGTCACAAGGTCGTGGGTTCACATCCTAAGGTACGTAAAGCTGAAAAATGGGACGCGACGAGATATTTCATGTCTTTTCATACGAGGACTTGAAGGCCCAATCCCAATTCATCCCTTAGACCCTCCCCTTACCCCTACCCTTTGGCCCTTGCACTGGGCACTACACTTTGAAACGAAGCTGCAAGAGGTAGGGGTTGAAACATTCCCATATGAAATGGGACAACCCTTCCAGATCGGTCATCGATGCCACTATGAACAGCTGCGACAACTCTATCTATCTATCTATCTATCTATCTATCTATCTATCTATCTATCTATCTATCTATCTATCTATCTATCTA
>JAQQZY010000015.1:36594356-36613868 GCA_030068375.1 Ostorhinchus rueppellii
TTAATTTTACTTCTGAAGTGGCCTGCAAAGTCCTCACAGAGGGCATCTGTTGGTGCCTCTGGAGATTCTTTAAAATTAGTGTTGGTTAAAAGGTTGAAGGTGGAGAAAAGAACCTTGGGGTTATTTTTATTGTCTGTGATCAATGTTGAAAAGTGGGAAATTCTTGCCTGTTTGATGGTTTTATTGTACAATTTGAGCTGTTTGAGAAATTCCTCACGGTGAACTGTCAGTTTATCTTTTCTCCACCTTCTCTCTGCACTCCTGCATTGTCTCTTATATTTCTCTCTGCCTTCATGACATAGATTGTCCTCTAATAACATCAGAGGAACCAATTTAAAGTGAGACACGAGAACTAAATGTCATTACAATTCCTCTTCCTTGATGGTCTTCTTTTGCAGATGAACTATAGGTGGATATTTTTGACCCATTTATGATGGCCCCTCATTTTTGGCCTGATTTAATACTATGATACTTCAAAAAATGTATGTGGTCTCTTTCTTATGACCTCATGGACAAAAGCCTCTAATGTGCCTTCATCGTCTTTGTGTAATTGTTTTTAAAGGTTCATATTTCTTAACTCCACTTTTCTTAGTCTGTGCTTCATTTCTTTGTGTATTTGGACCCTAATAGTTCACACAGTTTGAATCTGAACCCTCCAGCTGCTGCTAAACTATCTTTAGATTCATTCGGACATAAATCCAGTGGAGTTCTACAACCTGTTTGAATTCCTTCTTAATTTGTCACGTTTTGTAACTAGTTACGTCATGACATTTGCACATATAAGGTCCAGACTTCAGACCAGCCTTTCTCCAGTTCCACATAATAGTTTATCATCTGCAGAGGTTGGAGTCCAGACTGAAAATATGTCCAAACTTGGAGCCGATTACTGAAAATGTTCAGTTGTTGGTTGTATTAACAAACACAAGTGGCTGAACGGGAAAGAGAGGCGTGGTCAACAACCTAGAGGGGGCGGGGCCTGAAGTGGCTCATGTGCATTTAAAGGGCCAGCGCTCCAAACCACGTTTCTGGTGTCATTACTCAGACATAGGGTTGAAGATGGACCTGTGGAGTTGATTTGAATTAAGAATTCAGACCCAAGCAGAGCATTTACAGTTTATGGAGACCACAGGGACATGTTGGAAAAGAAACAATTCCTTTTTTTTTTTTTAAAGCAAAATATCACTGCTTTAATATAGCCTCTCATATTTAATGATATGTATAGGTTTAATTAAACATATTTACACATTACTTTACCTCCTCCACAGCGCAGGGGTCCAGCTGTGTATCTCTGCGGGACCAGTGAAGTTTGTATAGAACCAAGTGTTCAGGTTTCAGTATGGTTGGTTTCTGGAGCTCTGAGTGACAGGTACCGATACAGTCCAGGAACACAGGGTCCTACAGGGAGATGAGGTTTGAAGATATATCCAACCAACTGTCCTGACGATGTTTGTTTGTGTGATCAGAGTGTTTACGAATCTGCTTATTAGCTCCTCCTACCCTGTGTAGAATGAGACATGACACCCTCCTGTGGTGTGCGATAGGCCGTGTGGGTCTGTAGAAAACCCTCAGTGTGGTGCAGCCGTACGCGTCCACAGTGCCACTTGCTGGCTGGACACAGAACACACTGTGCCCACCGCAGTCAAGATCCCACTGGAAGACGGCCTGAGCAGCTGAAGAATTAACCAAGTCCACTGTTTTCACGACTGCACCTCCTTCCTCAACACAGCCAAAGTCCATCACAGAGGATGACAATGACACTTTGGGACCTATTTACAAAGCATTTTAATATAAACACACATATTCCAGATCCCTCCTTCCTTCCTTTTTGACTAAAAATTTAATTCTAAAACAGTGTACTTTGTCTCTTACCTACACAGCCTCCTTTGAGTTTGAGCAGGGTTTCATTTAATGCCCCTTTACAATTTAAAGACAAATACTCCACAGAGGTGGTGTCGGCAATAGCAGGGGTAAAGCTGACTGTAACCCGCACTGATGCACCAGGGACCAGCTCACCTCTGGTGACGTCACAGCTAAACTCTGACCCCAGTAAGGGTATTCCACCGGATAATCGTGAAAGAGAGAATGAAGCAGTTACCTGAGAGAGGAAACAGGAAGAATGAGCGTGCACCCCAACTGACAGCACACTGACATATACACATATTATATATATATATATATATATATACACACACATGCAATACTCACGGGGGAGGGGTTAAAGATGCCAAAGTGTTTATGCATAGTCTGTCCAATAGCCAAAGAACCAAAATTCAGCGCCGGCTCACTCAGCTCTTTGTTCACATTCCTATTTGGATTTTTTAGCTGAAGAAATGGGTACTTAGCTACAAAAGAATGACAGGTAAAAGGTAAATCATTCCTAACCTTACACTGACTCACTTAATACTGCAGATTTGCATAGTAAAACAGTCAGATATGACAACAGAAAAATTTAACCAGTGATCTGTTCTTTGCTTGAAAGACACTTGAAATTTTACACAAACAGGAAAGAAAATCAAAATCTGCATTTTTCTTGTCAAAATCTTATAAACAGTAGATAAACAGTTAGTCAGCTTATTCATCTTCAGCTGTAGATCATTTCAACTCCCTTTGCCCTTTCTCAGCAGCATGTCACACTACCTAGTCCCTGCAGGAGGACACTGCAGCAGCTGTGTGACTTGTCCTCTTCACCTCCAAACCTGCAGTAGACTGGTTGCTGATAGACCAGCGCCTCTTGTGGTTGGAAGACGACAGCAATGGGAAGCTCCTCACCCGGCTTTAACAAGCCTTTCTCAGGACTCAGCTGAAAAGGTGCTCTGCTCTCCCACTGGAAGTATGTGTGCAGTTTACTGCTTCAACAACACACACAAAAAACAGGAGAAATAATAACAATAATAATAATAATAATAATAATAATAATAATAATAATAATAATAATAATACATTGGTTTTATATAGCGCTTTTTAAGGTACTCAAATACGTTTTACAATAAGCAGCCAAGAATGCACATTATGAACTGGTGACATAACACTAGTGCGTTAAACACAAACACATACTGGACATGTATGAAGGTGCAAACTCAGAAAGAACTAATAACTGTCTTCAGAGTATTGCATAGGATTTCTTTTATTCAGGTACACTAATACATACCTTGTATTTGTAAGAAAGAACGTAGTATATGAGGAGTGTTGGACAGCACAGAGTGGTAGCAGCACAGAGTCAGGCAGCTCGAGGGCATGACAGGGCACTATGGCACGAAGATACACCTTAAAGCTTCCGTATTTACTCTGAAACCCAATGCTGTCCTCATATTTACACTGATGAGTTGAGAGAAAGACACAAACTACTACTGAGATTCAAACAGCGGAGATAAATATTGTTAGTAATAATAATCTGTATAGTTTTTGTTACCCTCTTGAGTGGTCTAAAGGTGACTGGTATTGAGAAAGAAGTTCCTGGACTCAGAAGAATTTTCTGATGCTGGTTTTCTTTCATGATAGTAAAAAACTTTGACACTGGAGGCCTGCGTAAGAACAATGACAAGATATGTTAGCCTGCAGATTTAAGTTTGTACATCTTAGAGGAGTGAAAAAGAATAGTGAATAAGCATTTGAAAGACCTGAACTGTAGCTTCTGCAGCTTGCTATGAACATTCTTTAACACTAATGTCTTGGTGAACTCTTTTCCCAAGTCCCAGTTGTCCCACACCAACTCTGAGGCCATTTCCAACCCTAAGATGTAGCTTCTTTGGGTGGCTGTTTGCCGCTGGTGTTCCACCACCTGTTGTCTGTGAAGACTCCCTGGAAGCTACCCAGTCGGACAAAGCAGAATATGTGAGATCTTTAAAGAAAGATAGTTAGTTTTCGAAGTTGCCTACAGTACAGTGCAAAAGCCACAATAACGTTTGCTGTTTCAGCAAAGGTGAAATGACAACATATATTCCTATAGTGTGCAAATTAAGATGCAGTCAGGGTATATAGATATGTACAGAGTTAAAAAAAAAACAAAAAAAAACAGTCACTGTAGCACAAAGTGTTCAGTATTTAGTGTGACCTCTCTTTGTATGTCTTTGCTGAGAAAATTTCACACTTAAGGCATTACATTTTCTTGTGTTTCATTTCAGGTCTTATTGTTTATGCAACTTTATGTAATGGGAAGAAAGGTGACACTAAATGGTGACTTTAGCCTATTGGAGACATGTAATTCTTTTATTTGTTTGTTTATTTGTTTAATACTGTGCACATATTCCCTGTGTTTTCTTGTCACATCTGAAGCAAAAAGACAAATAACACATTTGCACAGTCTGTATATGCACACTATGTTGTATGAATTAGCGGTCATTCTCAAAATATATCAATATAAACAAAAAAAAAACAAACAAGTTAAGAGACATAAAATTAGGCAAAAAATTATGTTTTGTTTTGTTTGTTTGTTTTTAACCGACCATTTAGTTAAGTTGAATTAATTAAATTCAGGTTCAGTGTAATATAAAAACAGTTCTGTCAGAATGGAAAAACAAGCTATGATTAAAAAACAATTAGGAGAAAATAAAGTGCTCCTGAAACCTTTACTTTGTCAACGTTTCCATCGGTGGAGGGCTTCCACTGTGCTGAGCCCAAAGGGTCTGGGCCCCGAGACTCGGCTAACATGACTGGAAACAGAGAGAACAGGCGGTATTTTATCTGTATAACACCAAATTGTTTGAGTGGCAACTTTAAAGATGTTTTTTTATGCTTTAGAATGTATATTTGCACATATTCAACACACAACGTGCTTACTGCAGGAGCTAATGCTACTTAAAACATACTCTAGTAGTTAGCTAGCAAAAACAAAGTTAGCTTAATTATTCCCGTTATAATAATAAACAGATTAATTAACAACCTACGTTAACATGGTTTCTTCAGTGCTCTCCACCGACTGCTTCTTACCTGATTTAAAACCTTTAAAAAACCCGTAAAAACCTTAATTTTATAACTTCTGCGGTATGAAAACAGCGCTTTGATAAGTAGTTTTAGGAAGTGTGCCGTCCTGTGCGTTTCCATGGCAACACGTACACGTTTGCGTCGCCTTAGTGATCACGGAAACTGAAAAGGGACAATTTACAAAACGCGAATATGAAAGAGCTGTCATTAAAGTTTTAAGATCCGTCTAAACAAATATTTATTATCTTTACTTTCTTATACTAATTTTAAGTAATTTCTTATAATATTATATTCTGTATTTTCTATGAAAATCTGGCATTTTCCTGTATTTAATTCACTTACATGTCGTTGTCATTAAAGCTAAGAGTAAATCCAAAAGGTATTAAATCAAAAACTGAGATAATTGAAACAAACACGGAGTTTGTTAGTAAAATATATCATTAACTGAAAGTAAAAACAATCATCTTCAACCTTTGTTATTTGTCAAACTCCATGGGTTTTACTTGTGAATCAGTGTTGCAGAAGATGACAGGGTTTCCATCTTTGCATTAATATATGATATCAAAATATATTAAGTATTAATTCCAATTTTCCATTGTGTCACAAAATGTTCAGCACACATTCATAACTGTATAGCTTTATTTCCAAATTACTACTTTCTACAAAAAAAGAACCATTGTAGCAATAAAAGTAAAATATATTATCTATGATGTTAAATTATATTGACAACACGATGTGAAAAAAGTTTACACAGTACAAGAAAAATGTAGTATTCATTTTCAAATAACAGAACATGTGCAGTCATTTTTTTAATCTGTGCGTATAATTTTTACATGCAATACAAAACAAACACCTGAATCGAATATATAATAAAATAATATGAAAAATAACAACAATATCAATAGACATAATCATCTTGGTCCAATTATTCTCAGGCTGAGGCCTTAGAATGATGGCAAGACGAATTTAAGTAGCTCTATATGAGTCTGTTCCTGTAAAAATCTTTTTTTTTTTTTTTTTTTTTAACAAACATTGGAATGTTTCACATACAGTATTGGTGGAAAATTCACCTGTAACAGAGTGAGAAGCACTGATCATAATGTAACACTGAAACTCCATCTCCAGGTACTTTTTCATTCTCTGTTCACATATTTCTTCAGAGAGTTTTAACTTCATTCTCCCAGTAAATTAACCCATGATGACCCAGTGTTACTTTTGTGGCAGTTCCCAAATAGAACTTTTCTCTCTATTTAACCTTCTTTATCATAATATCAGTCTCTGTATTTTGCATTTTTCACTAAAAATTATACATTGTCCTATATTTAACTTAGATGTTCATGAAAATTCACAGTAAATTCATTGGTTATTATTTCAAAACAGAGAAAACTGAAGAAAAAGTGACTTGTTCAGCAAAAATATCAATAACTGAACATAAACCCAGTGTGTCCATCCACTGTCATTGATCCAACTCCATGGGTTTTACTGATGAATCAATGTTGTAGAAGATGACAGTGTTTCCATGGTAACTACAGAGCCTCTGAACGTCCAAATGGCTCATATCTGATGACCATGAAAAGATGACAAAATGTATTTTACACCAATTATTGACATGTATTGCTAGGATTAGTGGATCAATAGTTATTAAATATTTTAGATCATAGTTTCTTTTGGTCACCAGTGGATGTTTGGGTCTTTATGGGTTAAAAACAAAGATGGAACACCTTATTTGGAGGTGTTAACATTTCCTTGGCTTATTCAGGACTTCCAAATGTAGTGCTGATATGAAAAATGAGTATATTGTGCAATGACTTCCCAGAGTAATCAACACAAAACCTTCAAATAAATACACGTTGGATGTTGGAACTATGGGAAAACCCCACTTCTTGTTCTTGTATCTCCCTCCTCCAGCTCTTCGTCGGAGTAGGAGCTGTAGTTTGCTGTTGCTGCTACTCCTGCGTGCCTCGTGAAGCCGACCGGACTGGGCCTCAGTACGTCTAGTTCCTCTTTGTCTTCATCGTCTTCCGCCTCTATGTCGTCTTCATCCTCCTCCAGGCAGGAGCTGTGAAAGTCCCCCCGATGCTTGACGCTCATGTCGGTTCGCTCAGTGTCCGTCAGCGGCGAGGTTGGGCCGGCTTGGTCCTTCAGTTTACGACTTCGCTTCCACTTCATACGTCGGTTCTGGAACCAGATCTTAACCTGGTGGAAAACAACAATAACGACAACAGTTTAAGGCAGAGCTCATGAATACAATTATATATATACCCCATCAGAGGTGGCAATCGCAGCTCCATAAAGTAAAAGTCCTGCCATGTATTGGTTCTACCTGTTCATTTAACTGGATGAGGAGTTGTGTTCATCAACATGGACCGCTTCAGTGAATGACAGGAACAAATACATGGCAGGACTTTTACTTTATGGAGCTGGGATTGCCACCTCTGTACCCCATAGAGCACGTCTGGGACCAGCTGAAGCACAGACTGGATCATACCCCACCCCCCACATGACCTGGCAGAACTGCGTGTAGCACTTGTGGAAAAGTGGAACACATTGCCTCAGAACCACATCATGACGCTAGTGAGGAGCATGAGACGTCCCTGTCAAGCTGTCATTGCGGCAAACGGTGGAAAAACCCACTACTGACATTGTCAATTTTGGGGCTATCCTTGTTATTGTCTTAATTTTTGGGGTAATAAATATTAAACTAATGAAAATGGGCTTTCTTCTCATTCATTATTAGTTTCTTTAGTTATTTGGCTCAGGCAGTAGAGAGGGTCATCCAGTAACCAAAGGGTTGGTGGTTCTAATCCCGCTCTGCCCTTGTCAGTCCGTTGTGTCCTTGGGCAAGACACTTCACCCTCACTTGCCTCCAGTGCCACTCACACTGGTGTATGAATGTTTGGTGGTGGTCAGAGGGGCTGTGGGTGTGAAATGGCACCCACACCTCTGTCAGTCTGCCCCAGAGCAGCTGTGGATACAGATGTAGTTTACCACCACCAGAGGGAGAATGTGAGAGCGAATGAATAATGGATCAATAATGTAAAGTACTTTCGGTGACTTGAAAACCGCTATAGAAATCTAATCCTTTTTTTTTTTTTTTTAAATTAATAATAAAAAGGGAAAGGGAACTTTTACTTATTTCATTAAAATCTAGACCAAACAGGAAAAGCACTCATGTAAATAACAATATCCCTAACTTATTGCGAGTAGTTTAAGTGAAAACAGTGTCCTGGATGTGTGTAAAATCAATCTACAAAGCTTCATCTTTGGTGTATAAAAGCATGTGTGAGCTTCTTGTCTCACCTGAGTTTCTGTGAGCATGAGCGACGTGGCCACCTCGAAGCGTTTCGGCCTGGACAGGTACTTGTTCAGCTTGAACTGGTTTTCTAACTCTAGCAGCTGCTGGCTTGTGAACGCCGTCCTGGGCCTCCGACACTTCCCCAGTAATCCTGCCTGAGCCTGGACTGAAAGGAAAAAATATAAAACAGAAGGAGAGGGAGAGGGATGATCATCTGTACTCATATTTCAGTAGATTTATAGGCAGATTTATTGGTTTATTTTTACTTAGTAGCATTTTAGCAGTGTTTTTGTTTTGACTCCTTGTAAATAATTGTATATAGTAGTGATCATACTGTTTTGGAGAGTTCTACTAGTGTTTTTCACCCTTTTCTGTCAAGTTTAGCTTTTATTTTTTCCTCCTTTTTTTCTCTTTATCTGTATCTTTCCAGTTTGCACTTCATTGAAAGTTGTATTTTACCTGTAAATATTTTTTTGTGTTATATATATATGTAGAGAGCTAGCCAGGGCAGGAAGAGATGTAGTGTCTGTAAAAGAAGCAGATCGTGGATGTTTCTCTGTGAAACACAAATTATCACGCGCTAAAATGACTAGAAATAACTAAAAATAAGAAGCTAAGACATGAACATTGGATGATTTAGACAACCACATTGAAAATAGTTTATTTCTGTAGTCTAAAAAAAAATCCAGTTGTTTTTCATCACAAATAACAAAAAATCAAGTCCTTTTTTTGCAATAACACACTGTTTTAAACATTTATTACATATTCATTCATTCATTTTCTATACCCGTTTTAAATTGAAAGTTAAAACTTTCCTGTAAAAAGGGGCAAAAGAATTGGTAAAAAACACATTTTCTGAGACTTTTATTGCAAAAAACAAAGGAATCAATAGCTGACCTGTTATAATAGGGTTAAATTAGTATTTCTGGTCTTTCACGGTTACTAAATATGCCTATTGCACCATATGCATCAAAAAACAAAAAGCAAACATTTTGACCATTTTTGAACCAATTCTTAAAGCGCCTCAGTCTTCCACTGGGGTTGGTTTTATTGTTGGGATGCCAGATGCCCACCTGTCTGCCCATATATCTACTCCACTGTGTTTGTTCACATTTATAGTCATGATGTAAATAGGTGGTGAGAGGATATTGCCTTGGATGGGTAATAAAACACCACAGTGCTCCATTACCTTAATGAAAACACTATAAATGTTATCAATTGATTAAGTAGTAGGGCTGTTTCAGGTGTTTCCAAACCATAAACGCTGAGCATAGTTTTTATGAGATAAATTGTCCTTAAGCAGCTCAATGTCACCGTCTTCTCAAAATCAGCAATAACATGGAAACAGACACCCATGAGGAAGTGAAGGCTTTCTTTCTATCTTTCCGTCTTTAGGCACCTCTTCAGGACCCACACATCATAACTTCCATTCATCTACTTTATAATGTTAATACTGTTCCATCTTTTATGACTGAAGCCCCTCCACTGCATTCCCAATGGCTTCCTTGAGGTCAGCATTGATGTACTCTCACAGACTTCTTCGATTTTAATTGGTTAAATGAATTCATATCATATTATTGCTATATATTTTCCTCTGGCAGATGTGACCCAATAAATATGAGACCGCACTCTCAGAAATGAAACATGGATGTTGTTCGCATTAAATAATTATTTTAAGTCAAAATTAATAAATATTTGCATGTTTGGCGATTAAATCAAGAGAGTTTCATGACAATACCCTAACAATACTTGGAATTACAAAACTATTCTGAATTGAATCTATGTAATCAAGCTAATTATCTGAATGAAGGCTGTCCCAATGTGCTTTCTGTACTTTCTTGTGCTTTTATTTTGTCAAACTGTTTGAAAAAGCAGTTTTCCTTTCCTAGTAACACACTGATGATGAATAATGATTGACTGGATGATGAGGATTTTTCTGAATGGCTGTAAATCAACACATTTTTATCAATTGTTTAGTGTTTAGTAGGTTTTTTTTGTTTGTTTTTTAATACTTTTTCTGCATCTCACCTTTATAAAAAAGAAAATAAGGAACAAAAGCAGAGACGGGTGAAATGGTGGTGCAGTGGATAGTGCTCTTGTCTTACTAGAAGAAAGTCCTGGGTTCAAATCCAACACTAGTCTCTGGTGGGACCTTTCTGTGTGGAGTTTGCATGTTCTCTCTGGCTCCTCCCACCATCCAAAGACATACACTGAAAGGTTAATCTAAACTGCCCATAGGTTAGAATGTGAGTGATTGTTTGTCTATATATGTAAATATTTTTTAATAAATTCAACATAACTGCGTTGAACAAATTCTACTAAACCCAGTTGCGTGACCGGTTGACATAACCAAGTTAAGTAAATCTGACATTTTATTTCTTTATGACCCATTTTGGATCCCAAGCCAAAGTTTTGGAAACACAGCTTTAGACAAACGAAATGATGTTATTTTGTTTATTTTCTAATTCTAATATTCTTTTATTAAAACACCATAACTTAATTGATTAATTAATTAATTATAAATAAATAAATACATACATAAATAAATAAATAAACACACACATACATACATAAATACATACATACATACATACATACATACATACATACATACATACATACATACATGTAAACCACTTTAGTTCAACATTTTAAATTATTCCTCTTTATAAATCCAAAAGGGGGTGTACTCACCTCCATACTCTCCCAGCCTGGGGATCATCATCCCGGCCCGGATCCAGGGTTCCAATGGGATCGACCCGGCCATGGGGGGCCCTTTAAGCTGCTCCGGGTAATGGTGGACCAGCTGCGAGAGGCCCGGGTACATAAAGGCGGGGTGCGCGGCCAGGGGGTACATGGCCCCGGGGTGCATCCCCAGCAGAGCCCCCTGGTTCAGGGGACTGAACCCGGACTGGGACAGACCCATGAAGGCGGGTTTGGACAGGAGCCCCGGCTGCACCTGGGAGGGGTTGGATGGGTTCGTGCGGGGAGAGGGCGTCTCGGAGCCTCGGTTGGACCCCGGGCTGTCGCTGGGGCTCCTGGTGTAGAACCGACCCGGGGACACAGCGTCCACTGGGTCCGTCCTCTGCTGCTCCGCGTCATGCGCCAAAAGCGCATCAATGCGAAAATTTTTGGATTTCTCCATCGTGGCGCTCATCCTGTCCATGAACTCTCCAACGCACACCTGAGGCTAAACTACAACTTTCACTTCACAAACGAACCTGAAATCAGTTTGTAATTTGTGAAGCTGTTCTGTGAAGGTCTGGCCCCTCTCTGACCCTCGGCACTTCAGCTCTGTGCGTAAAACCACTTCACGCGCACTCAACTGCACTATAAAGTGTGCGTGCTTGTGATTGGCCAGAGCGCAGTGAAGGGGCAGGATAGGATGCACCAGGCCTTCAGTTGAGGTTACAAACACCCCAGAGCCTTAGGCCAGTGCTTCTCCAACAGCTTTTTACAGTGACGTACCCTCTGAAATTTTGACTTTTTTTTTTATCCAAGTATCCCCAACTCTCACTTCAACATTTTTGATCGAAAAAAAAAGAGTCCAAATGTGTTCCTGTGCCAAAGGTGTCTGTTTATATTTACAAAACTTCATAAACAAACAACATATATTTAATAGCTGAAATACTTTTTTTAAATTCTAAAGTAAATTTTAGTGTAAAATATAAACTGAAAAGAAAAATAAATAAAATAGTCATTAATTAATGTATTAACCTTTCATCAATAAAAACTAAATATAAACTCATTTTGAATTATATAAAATAAAAATGTAATAAAACTAATATGAATGTATTTATTGTGTTTCATATCTCAGCATTATTTCTATTTATTTATTATATATTCAGTACATGATGACTTATTGAATGGATTTTTTTCACCAAAAACTTGAAGTACACCTGAGTTTCTTCCAAGTACCCCACTTTGGGAACTCCTGCATTAGGTAATTGTACAAAATTTACAACATTTGAACTTTACAATAAATGCATGAAAAGCTTATGAACCAGAATGCTTGAGTAACAGGAGCCAGAGGGAAATAAAACAGAAAATTACAAATACTAATGACGACGGTTGCTTTTATTTAATCGAATATTGTCTGTACTTTCCATACTTATCCTGTAATTTGATCCCTTTTCTCTATTAAAAACACATATAAAACATGTGACGCAAGCACGTGGGCTGATGCATTTATTACTGTAATCAAACTTTTGAAACCTGACGAAATTAATCATTTTACAACGAAGTCTTTATTAAATTTTATTGCGTGCTAAGGATGACGGATACCCAGCAGCTCTTATCAGTGATTGCCGGTGTGATCATGGCCATCACCATACCATGGTGCAGTTAAAGGAGCAGTAAAGTGACAAACAGCAAACTCATTTTCTCTCCACACAGATCAGAGCGAAAGTGTGAGCAAAGGCAAAAGTATGGACGGCAGGTGACACAGAAACCTGCAGCATAACCAGGATTTATGGCGGCCATGGGTGGTTTGGGAGGTTGCTATGGTGACGTGACTTACAAGCAAAACATACACTCCTGTGTAAAAGTCCTGGTTTGTTGGTTTAGTTCTAATGTCTAATGTCTCGTCCTGTCCCCGTACACTTCTGTCCTCATGACCCCTCCCTCTATTTATATGTAAACAAGCAAGGAACAGATGAACATGTGAAAATAAAGTTGGACATTGTTACCTAAACACAATTAAAAACAAAGATGTCCTCTGAAGAGGGGTGGAGGTGGCTTTTTTTTTTTAATTAAAAAAAAAATCCTTCACTAACCAGTTGATTTTTGCATTTAAAAAAAGATAAATATCACTGTTTCCTTCTGTCATTTCTTTGTCCTGTAAATGCACTGAAACTTTGGTTTATTCTCCACATATTCTGCACAAACTCCTCCTAAAGAGCCTCAGAAACAGTCACCAGTTTGAGGAAAGGTATGAGGGTATGTTTTGGCCCCAGACAGTTTGGTTTTTCTATTTCTTTAGAACACAAAGGTTTTACTGATTCTGTAAAACCACCTGGTGGACCGGATGAGTTTACGCTGGAACCATCTGGATCATTTGAGAATGAAATCGCTTTCACTTTGGGCGCCATTCCCACAATGCACTTTGCGACAAAATTTCCGAAAAGATCCGAGTGATGTTTCAATTAGTTCTGAAAACAAGCCGTGTTTATGATGGAGTCGTGTATGAAGGTGTTCAGTGTGAGGGAAGTGCTTCAGGTGCATAAGCACAGACAGACTAATGGATTAGACAGAATCCAATCCAACTTTATTTATAAAGCACTTTAAAACAACCACAGTGGAGCAAAGCACTGTACAGAACACTAAAAGCACGATTTAAAAAAAATAATAAAAGCATTAAAAATCATTAAAATCAAATAAATAAAACAAGTAAAGGTATAAAAACAGATCAAACTAGAGAAGCACTCAGAGTGCAGACCTCCGCCAAGGCAGTGTTTGTACTTTCATCCACGAGATGGCGCTGAATGTACGGATCACCACCAAAATCTAGTCATCTGTAGGATACCCCATTCCTGACAATCTGTGAAAATTTCATGAAAAATCGTCCATAACTTTTTGAGTTATCTTGCTAACAGACAAACAAACAAACAAACAGATAAACGCCGGCAAAAACATAACCTCATTGGCGGAGGTAAATATCAATATGACTGTTAAAAGGCCTAGAACAGGTGGGTTTTCAGAACAAATCTGCCTGGGCTTGGACACATTTGAACAAACATCTGGGATCAAAGTCAGACGCTGCTTTAAATGCCTTTAAAGACATTTTCCAGACTGTCACAATAAAAACATGTTGTGACTTTAAATAAACCTCACTCTCATGTGTGAGTTATGGTCTGTCTGCCTTTTGCCTCCTTTCCTCACCTCACTTTTATTCTTTTTTTTTTCACCTTGTTTATGTGTTTTTTTTTTAAAATGTATTTATGTTTCATATGTAAATGTCCACGCCATGCCACCATTTTGACAAGGAGGAAAACATTTGAGCCTCCTGGAGTAATAAAGGTAAAATAATACAATATTAGCAAGAAACACAAGAGCTGTTCATTCAGAGAAGATGTTTGAACAAATTACTAATGAAGACAAAGACAAAGATGATGCTGGACACAGGACCTTCACAATTGTTCTCCAGCATATCTTCAAGGAACATTAAAAAAAAAAAAAAAAAAAAGCCCTGAAGAACTATTTCAGAAAACTTTCTAAAAAAACAAAAAAAAAAAACAAAAAAAAAAATTCTGCCAAAGCTTTTGTTCATGACTCTCAACTTTTTCTATTCTTCAATTTACCACTTTTTCCCCCAAATAATCTAAACTCTAGTATGTTTGTTCTATATTTCACAGCAGAGTAAATTCAACACTGAGACTTAAATTCAACACTTTTAAAGTGCACACAGTGTCAAAAGTACACTTCTGAATGTGTTAAGTGCTTAACACGATGACAGAGTTGGGCCAACTCACTCAGTTGTACAATTTTAACACTAATGGACATGGGTCAGTGTTGAAATTTCAGAGCACTAGTGTAGTGTCAAATATTAGCACTGTCAGAGTTTTAGAGTACACTTATATTGAAACAGTATAGAATTGTGGGGGTCATGAACAGTGTAAATTCACTCTATTCACTCTTGAATATGATTTTACTTTGAAAGAGCCTAACCCTCCCCACTTGTACTACTATTTGAAGGTCACAGTGACAGGTTTGGTTTTGTTCTGCTACAGGTTTAACTAATGGTGTCACATTAAAAAAAAAAAAAAAAAAAAAAAACCTAAAAGGACAATAAATGTTGTAAAACTGACAAATTAAACTGAATAAATATTAACACAAACCCCCCTGCATATAAAATAGAACACTATGAATAAAATGTCCAGTACCCACGATGCAATGCGGTAGACTAGCACTAATCGTCACTGTAGAGTTGAATTTGACACTGCATCTGTGCTGAATTTACACTGACTTTTAACTCTACTGTTAGAGCTGGTTTACTCTGCATAGAGCTAGAAATATCTAGGTTAAAATAACTGGACTCTGAAATATTGACACTGCATTTTTTACTGTGTACTCTGACCCTCAGGTAGTGGTCAGATTCGGACAGATCCTTCAGGTGGAGGTGTTTTAGCTGACGTGAAAAATTCCTGTTGGATTTCAGTTTCTGTTCCAATCACCAGAGGTGATTTTCTGCCAGTTTGGACAGGACTGATAAGAGACGGTCCGAGGCCTGGGAAAACAAACACATCAACAGCAGCTGAACTGCTCAACGGAAACTCAACGGCCCTTGTGTTCATCTGTGCAGGCATTCACCGTGCACCTTTTATTCGTCTGCACAGTTCACCCACTTCACCGTTCTGCAGAAAAACTCTTATTTTGTAGCCGTTTTTGTTGTTGTGAAGAGTTTTTCTCCAATTTTTCATCCATAAACTCATTCATGTCACTGCTTTTGAAGTTCTACATCTAGTGTCACCTTTAAGATAGTCAGGTTACTAATTGACTAATTTAGCTGACATCAGTTATCAATCATTATGGGAATCACACAGGCCTATTCATAGATTACTCTGGGTCAGACGCAGTGTAAATGAGTACAGACAGAGGTAAAACATGCAATCCACAGACTATACACTCACCCTCACAAGGAATAACACAGTTTTATCTGCTTCTGAGTTGGTTATGTAAACCCAATTCTATATTATGTCACAAAATAATAAGTATATGTTTATTTTTTATTGTTTATACAGAACCCCATTAGCTTGCTACTCTTCCAGGGGTCCGTTAAAATGCAGATACAGTTTCAAAATACATACATAAATAAAAAGAAGTTTACAATTCGTTATTATCATCAGCCGGTTAGACATTTCATCTCGGCATATACACTACAAAACATTTCAACTTTTATCTCCACAGCAAAGCAGAGAGGAAGAAAAGAAAAGCGAAAGGGAAATTAAAAAACAATAAAATTAAAAAAATAATAGTAAAATAAAATAGAATAAGAACAAAACAATTTCCAAAATGGAAACATAGAAAAACTAGTAACTTTCAAGTCTGAATAGTGACTTTACATGTCTTTTTAAATGCTTTATTACTTGAAATATTTCTAATATTTAAAGGAACAGTGTTCCATAAGGAAATAGCTCTATATACAACAGTGCTTTTTATTGAGTTAGTTTTTGGGGGTGGTCATGTGAGTAGACCTTAAGTTGAAGCTCTGGTACCATACCGATGACATCAGACTTATATTCCAATTTGATTAGCAAGAGTTGTAGGATACTTGGTGTGAATAATGTTGCGAATAAATCAATCAAATCCATCCATCCATCTTCTGTACCCGTTTTATCCTCACTAGGGTCACGGGGGTCACATGGAGCCTATCCCAGCTACGTAAGGACAAAGGCGGGGTACACCCTGGACATGTCACCAGTTCATCCCAGGGCTGACATATAGAGACGAACAATCACTCTCACATTCACACCTATGGGCAATTTTAGAAATCAATCAAATCAATCAATCAAATGTATTTATATAGCGCCAAATCATAACAGTTACCTCATGACACTTTACAAATAGAGCCAGAAAGCAGACTCTGAAGCCAATTTACAGAAACCCAACAGAATCCTCTAGGAGCAAACACATGAAACTGGTGACAGTGGCGACGAAAAACTTACTTTTAACAGGCAGAAACCTGGAGCAGACCCTGACTCCTGGAAGATGGAGAGAGAAGGTAAAAGAGAGAGGGTAAAGGAAGAGAAAACAAGAGAGAGATAGAGAAAGACTGGGGGGGAGCAGAGAGATGCATGGATGGAACCGATGTACAGACACCGAAGCGAAACTGTTAAAAGTAGATCAGCTGGTGCACGTACAACTACATCCATGGAACCACATGATGAGCACCACCACAACTACACAGACACGTGATGCTAATGATGATGAAGGCAGGAGAGGGGCAGGACCACAGCAGCAGTTTAAATAACAATAAACTGGTGGAAAACCTATGAATCACCTTTGGCTATGTAAGACAAGAATGCATACCGGCAACACTAGATCTATAACGACAATCAAGAGGAAGTGTTGGCAGTTGCAGTGTTATTTCCACTGTCCTTAACCTTCACACACCAACAAAGCCTCCAATATCCAAAAGCATCTATTGATAGAAAATAACTTTAAGAACTTTGAACCATTCATCTTATCGATACATGCAAATAATTCAAGTAAAATACAGTTTTTCAGCTTTTCATTAGCATTTTGTCGGATGTTCAGAGGCTCTGTCGTAAACACGGAAACTCCATAATCTACTGCAGTGTTTATTCAACAATAAAACCCACGTTTGACAAGTGACAGTGGTTATATACGCTTGTTTTTAGTGATATATTTAGCTGAAAACATCTTTTGTCTTCCCTTTTCTCAGTTATGAGACAGTAACTTTTGAATGTACTCTGACGTTTTACGAGTATGTAAATGCTCAGTAAATTAAATATTTAAAAAATGGACTAGGGCTGTGCAATTCGATTTTGGTGTTAAACGATCTCAAAACTCATGTAATCGAGTTGAAACGATTTATTTTCTGTTTTTCTTTACACAATTTCTGAGAGACGTGCATGCACAATGCATTCCATTCCATTGCAAAACAGCTGTAAAGCACATATTTGCAGCCAAAATGTATTTTCATTTGAATGTTTTGCATAAAGAACCAATAACAAAGTGTTTTTGGAGAGAGAGAGAAATGCTGAATAAATGCATTGTGAAAAACCTAAATTAATTTTTTGAATAATCATGATTTTATTCCTGACCAAAATAATCGTGAAATTGATTTTTTTATTTTTTTTTTTCCATTATTGAGCAGCCCAAAAGTGGACTGATTTTCTCTGAAAAAAGGTGAAAAATGAACTTAGAAATAGCCACAACAACACAACAATAGTTCTAAGTCTTTAAGGGTTATGAGTCAGACAGGTCACAGAGCTGTATGAAGTACCAACGGCTGTAAAACCAGGCAGTAAAATAATTATTACTTTGTGATCTGTCCTCTGTTAGATATGGCCAGAGGGATATATCTTAACCATTTATTAAGTTTGTACACTGACAGTGAAGTTCAAGCACAAATAACGACCATTTGCGATAAGGTTCTGCAGATAAAGGGCACAACGTTTTATATTTCACACCAACAAGAGATATTATGTTTGGTAAGATAGTGGAATTGGGATTTACAGTCATTAAATTGCAGCATTAATTGCCTCAGACAAAGGTCTCACTGTATTCACATAAAGCACGGACACAGCTTGTGTTTATTCACAGAGATAGCGGTCATAACTTGACACTTTGTACGGTAATATACCATCATCTGTGTGAAGGAGGAGGGGCTGTCTCTATGACAGTGTTGTAAAATAGGAATGATTCAACCCTTTCATCTTCTGCTGCTTTCCTTAACCCTTAAAGACCGACCACTATTTTTGTGGTGGATTGAAAAAGTTGTCTTTCTGCACATCTAACCTTTCAGAAGCTGTAATTAAATGTCATTTAATTTGGTTCATTCAACTATTGAAAAAAAATGTTTAAGTTGATTCAGTGTTTTACTTTTTACAGTGGTGAAATGGATGAAAACTCCAGTGGGCGTGTCCACAGTTACCAGAGGTGTATAGTAACAAAGTGGAACCACTTAAGTACTACAATGCAGTATCTGTACTTTTTTGGAGTATTATTTTTTCCTCCTACTTCCACTTTTACTACACTATATATTTTTGATGAATTTATTTCTTTTACTCTGATATATTTTTCATGAGCTGAATCATTACTCGTTCTGATCATACCAAACCCATAGCCTATCAATGCCAGAGCTGTCATCTTCTACAACATTGATTCACCAGTAAAACCCATGGACTTGGATCAATGACAGTGGATGGACACACTTTTTTATTAACTTGTTACTGATATATTTTGTTGAAAAAGTTACGTTTTCTTCAGTTTTCTCTGTTTTCAATAGAATAACCTTCAACTTTAATCTGAGCTTTTCTGAACGTCTACATGATCAGTGAATTAAACACAGGAAAATACAGGATTATCAGTGAAAAAACACAAAATACCGAGGATCATATTATAATAAATAGGGATAAATTGCTTAAATGAATATAAGGATAGTTTAGCAGCAGCTGGAGGGTTCAGATTCAAACTGTGTGAACTATCAGGGTCCGAATACACAAAGAAATGAAGCACAGACTAAGAACAGTGGAGATGTATAGTAATGAAGTAATGAGTGAATACTTAAGGACTGTACCTAAGTACTCAAATGCAGTATCTGTACTTTTTTG
>JAQQZY010000015.1:36722383-36760138 GCA_030068375.1 Ostorhinchus rueppellii
CACAGACACAGAATAAAACTGCTGCTGGTAGTTTGAACCTTTGGAAGTGTCAAATGTCCAAAGCCTCTTATGTCATAGTATTCTGTGTAAGTGCAAAAAACCTTTGGATATTATTTGGTAATAATTTGTTAAACGCTTGATGCTCATGAATCTTAAATCAGTTCAATCGAATAAACAGATCATTACTGTTTTAAATTCAGCCTTGTGAATGAAGCTCACTGCTGCTTTTTGTCATATGAATAATGGATGTATGGAATATTGATAATCATTTCCCCACACTTTAATACAATATGTGAGATAAGGCAGGTGAAAGGAACAATATAATGTTCTGAGCACATCATGACTCAGAACTTGCTTTGCGTTGTTCATGATTCAGAGGCTTTTTGAAATTCTAGTCCTCATATGTCTGATGTGGGCATTCCATGACAACTTGTTTTCAATTATTGCTCCTAAGAATTTATATTCAGTAACAGTCTTTAATTTGTATATTACCAGATATTAGTCAAATGTGTCAAAATCATTTTAGTTCAGTTCCACGTACGGCGCAATATTAATTAAAGTGGGTCACACCAGTAAAATGCTAGCATTTTTATAGACTTGCTTTTATGTGATGCTGTCACCTCGGAATGATGAATTTTAATTTTATCTCGTTTTAACCATTTATTTAGACGTGATATTTTACACTCCTTCGATTGTGTTGCACTTGTTTTACTGTCCTTGTTTACATCTTGCATCCTGCTGCTGTGCCCTTTTTACTATGTATGTAAAGCACTTTATAAACCCTGTTTTAAAGGTGCTATATAAATAATCGTAATTATTATTATTATTGCTTGTAAATAATGACAATTACATTTACAATTAAAATTTTTTGCTTTATGAGAGTGTAAAAAGGTAAAATTGCACGACAATATTTACAATTACGAACTATCCAAACACAAACAAATATGGATAACCTCGAATTAGGCCTGCATGATTTTAGCCAAAAATAAAATCCCGGTTATTATTATTTTTTTAAACTCGATTTTCTATTTCAATTCAGGCTGATGGTGCTGTTTTAGCCGGCGTGTATGCAATGCAACACTCTGCTCTCACTCTGGCGTGTAATGAAGTTTGAGGTGCTGAAGTCGGCTGTGCTGCTCTTTAACAGATACCGCCTTCAGGCCGAGTACGCAGCGAGGAATGGTTTGACCTTCATCGGAAACGTCGAAGCCGTACCAACTCCGCACAACTGACTTGCTCTTACTATTTTTAGTCAAACTTCTTTCTCACTCTACTTCGCAAACGCCATTTTCGTTCTGGTGTGTGGAGACCAAAGACTGTGGCAACCGCTCCCATAGTATGGAGGAGGAGCCTACGGCAGTGAGAAGGAGGAGCTTATGGTAGTGAGGAGGCAGAGGAGCCTACAGTAGCCTGGAGGCACGAGAGAGATGAAATTCGATTTAACGACTACTCTTTATTAAACATCATCTTAAATAATCCGATTTAAATTTAAAACCAATTGTGCAGCTCTGCCTCGAACATCTTAATATATCTGTCATAATGTCCTAATATTCTGCCTGTTACTAAATGTTTAGTGTATTGGATCCACTGTGATCTGCAAGTTGTAATGCAGACACAGAAATGACAAACGGAGGCATAATATTGATAAACTGCCTTTTTTAAAATCCTTTTTAATCCAATTTTTACCTCCGCCAAGGAGGTTATGTTTTACTGTGTGTTTGTTTGTTTCCATCTGACGGTTAGCAACATAACTCAAAAAGTTATAGATGGATTTTGATGAAATTTTCAGGGTATGTCCACTCTGGGTCAAGGAAGAGATGATTACATTTTGGAGGCGTTTTGAATCACCGTCTCGATCCAGGAACTTTTTTAATGCTTCTTTATCATTGTGAGATAGGGCATGGTGCCACAGAGCAGCATGAGGTCATTCACCGCCATCTAGTGGAGGAAAATACAAACACTACCTTAAAAATAAAAGAAGTACAAACACCACCTTCAAAAAAACAAAAAAACAAAAAAACAAAAAAATGAATAGTATAAACACTACCTTAAAAAAAAAAAGATACAAACACAACTTAAAAAAAATTAGTAACACTACCTTAATAAAAAAAAGTATAAACACTAAGTTAAAAAAGTACAAACACTACCTTAAAAAAAGTACAAACACTACCTTAAAAAAAAAAGTACAAATACTACCTTCAAAAAAAGAAAAAAGTGCAAACACTATCTTAAAAAAATAAATCAATAAACACTGCCTTCAAAAAAAAAAAAAAAATACAAAGACTATCTTGGCGGAGGTCTGCGCTCTCCTAGTGCTTTTCTAGTTCATCATATAATTTAACTTTTTTCACTCCAAAACATTTAGAAAAGCTTGGATTTGTCATTATTTTATAAGCTAATATTTTAAAAGGTCTGGGCCATTTGAGATGAAATTGGGCTGAATTTGGCCCCTGGATTAGAATGAGTTTGACACTGCTGCTCTAGGGAATCAAGAGAAAATCAGAGTCAAGCCATCATAATCATGTGCGTGACAGCTAAAAGCCCCAACATGTGCCTTACACTGGGCCGCTTTGCTCCATTAGCCAGTTGTGATGCACCCCTGTAGCCGACGCTTTAGTGGCAGTAGGTATTGAGCGCTAAGAGCATCAGGGGTCTCACTACCTCATTAAACATCAGGGAAATACGATACTACCCTAGAGACATGGGGCCGGTTGTATGTCCTCCACACACACACACACACACACACACACACACGCACACACACACTTCACTCAATCTGTGTCTGGCTTTCGGCTGCGACGGACATACAAAAGACGACTCGAGGCCATCTGCAAAGCTCCGGTAGTTCGAGAAAGGCCACTGATTAGTCGCTCGGGCTGCGTGTAGAGGGGAGGCCGACACCTGCCAGTTAATTATGAGGCGCCTAATCTGGGCAATGAGGATGTTGCTAAATTTGCCAGGAAAGGAAATGGATGGATAAATAGGCTTGTGAGAGTAGAGCTGGATCTACACCTGGGTTACAGTAAAGCTGATGCCGGACACTTCAATAAAAAAGGGCCACAGTGATCAGAACTCCCTGATATTAAACAAAACATTGCATATTGAGAAATTATTTTAGTACAACTATCACAGAAGAGAAATATTTTTCTCATGTCACATTTTATTATTAATTATCAACAGAACCTCATATAAATATTTATAGGGATATCTATTATTTTCTCTGACAGTGACTGATGACTACTATTGACTTAGACTAAGTAACTCCACTTGATGAGGAAAAAAAAACAAACAGGCAAAACATTTAAATTGCACCCAAAATACCTAGATCACCGTTTTATTTTTATCTTTCTTAAAAATGTTGGCCACAGATTTACCGTTTTATGAGAGTTTGAGGTTTCAGCATTGAGATGTACTCATTCACTTAGTTGTTAAGCAACAGTATAAACTATTACTCTTTATTTTAATCTTAATGATCCACTCTGACATTTATTTTTATACCAAGTCAGTAGCTTGCACCTTATGGTCCTTTTCCACTGCACGTTTTCATAATGGCTCTACCCCAATATGGCCCTTTTCCACTGGGGGTTGGACCTGGGACCCGTTACGATTTCTCGTACCTGTTTCAGCGGTGGGTCTAGCCGTGGCGAGCCAGCACTAAAATGTCACGTGAACAGTGCTGTCCACTGACTGGTCAGAGGAAATGTTGTCATACTCGGGGATTTGAAATAATCACCCCCCCCCCCCAGACAGACCTGCGTCTGTTTAGGCGTTTTCAGTGACAACTACAGCAGCAGTACCACATCCAGTGCCTCCAGCATTGTTGTTTACTTTACTGACCACAGCGTAACACTTTATTAGTCACCTGAAAACAATGGCACGGCTGTGTCCACTCCGCCAACTCCACCCACTTCAACTAGTCCCAACTAGTAACAGCTGGCAGTGGAAACACAACCGTGTCGGTCCGACAAGTGGGTAGAGTCGTGTCGAGTCGAAGCGTGCCGAGTAGGGTTCGCAGTGGAACAACGCCATTAGTCTTAGCTCGCCACTAGCCTCCTGTAGCTCCACCCCTTTTGTCCAAATATGGTCATTAATGGATCCAAAACATTACTAGCTTCAAAACAGTAGGTTAGAATCCAACAAGTAATGGTTCCTCCTTTGACTGAATCTAAACAGTCTGTGGTTTAATTGCCGACAACAGTTCTTTCGTTGACTAGCGTCTTCTCCACAGGTTCTAGATCCTCTGATAGAGCTCGTTTCTTTCTTTTCTTGGTAAATTCCGCTAGCATTGTCAGTTGACTAACCTCTCAGCTGGCACATCTGTTCCTGCACAGGAATCCTGATACCATGGCATGGTGGCTCTGTTGTTTACCTGTTGCTAGGTAACCCACACGTGATGTATGATTCCGGGCATAGCAATGGGATTGGTCATTGGGAGGCCATTGTATTCCAAAATTATTAATATCTACCAAAATATTGGCCTTATTAACTTGCCATTTTCGCTAGTCTCTTCCTTGACAAAAAATACCTAAGTGTGACAAACTGAAGCAGTCAGCGCTTTATGGATTTTGTGTGACGCTCAAGACACACAGAGTCCACTTCCCTTTTATAATATTATTCAGACAGATCAAGAAAGATACCAGAGTGGGTGTAACAGAGAAGAACTCTACAGACTCTACATATGTTGAAAAACAAAACAAAACAAAAAAAACATATTAATAACCACTGAAACCATACCATGGTCTTATCCTGGCTCTCACTAAATCACCTAAATCTAAAAAAAAAAAAAAAAAAGGGGGGCACAAACCCCAAAGCCCGACTGCACAGTTACAGTCAATGGTCGGCAACGCTTCAGCAAACACAATAAAGCTCTATTAGGGACCAGCTGTAGTCCGACGTCTACACACAGTACGGTATGTGCACAAACACACAAGCACATTTATCTTGGGATCTCGGGGGTGTGACATGCACAAGCGCCCATGCACGCTCACAGTTTCTTAATCATGGTGCTGCACGAGCCACCAAAGCGCCTCCACACAGATAATGCATTCAAACACCCATGTGCGCACACAGGCTGATCCAATAATGATTCAACAGCATTATTTAAAACTAACAACCTTAAGTTACATTCAACTTTCATATCATCCCAACAGACGATCCGCAACACTTCCCACCCCAACACATTCGTCTGAATTTTCACAACAGTCTGCATTATGTATATGCGGGTAGAAACAGAGCAGTTACTGTCGCAGGGACTGTTTTAGGGACAGCATGTGGTGCCCACATCAGCTGACATTTTACTCCCTGTGTGGAGTTTTACTGTGGGAACTGCTTTTTTTATCCTGTTGAAAATGTGTGATGGAGATCAAAGACAGGAAGAGGATGATTCCTGACCCCCTGTTGTTGGTTTAATTAAAGGCCAACACTGATCTGCTTCACCGCTGGGGGGTAACTGGCTATGATGCCCCTCGGCCGGTTGAGTTGAGGGGTAGCCCTTAAAAAAAAAAAAAAAAAAAAACTGGGTCACAAAACATCAAGAGCTTCTTTTCTGGAATATGGAATACTTTGGGATTTCTGATCTTTGGAACACTGATTTTACAACCCTTCCACCTTTAAAGCCATACATCCTTTGGTGTTCATGTGCATTTCACTAACCTGCAGCCTAGCTTCCATCAGATCTTCTTCGTCATGAACAAACCTTGTTCTTTCCATGACAAACTCTGCATTTAAAGTCAACTCTCGCTGCTCCACTTTGAATACCAGTCAAGTCAAATGTATTCAAATTTCCCCTCTGTGTTTCTAAACTGCAGTGGGAATATGCGTTTTAAAAGGAGAACTGACTTTTAAAAGAACACACTTTTGATTCATGGAGACTCAGAAGAGATTGCTATGAATGTATTCTCTGTGCTAAATGAGGCTGGTGAAGCAGTTAACATTAGTTTGGGAATTACAGCTTATTTGTTCCCGTTCTGAGGAACAGGAACTGCTGAAATTTGAATTGTAAACTTATGCAACGCCATAAAATAAAACCTCAACATTTGGTATCTTATGCTGTGTTTGCACTGATGTCGACATTTTTCTAAACTGGTATTTTCTTTCTCCATTAAGACAAAAACAATATGTCCACATGGCATTTGTTTTACTATACGTCAACAGCGCAAAAAAATGACTCCAAACATTCAGACAAACCACAGTTAATGTTGTCCAATCTGTGGATAATGAAGCGGCAACAGCAAGTTCAGGTGAAAACTTGTGTTTTCTAGAGTGTTGGTTGTGGTTGTGGAAGTGTAATCTTTACATAATGTGGATTTGTCCACAACGCCGGTCTGGTCCGTCTCCCAAAGGTATCAGTGTTGACCCCAATCTACTGCAGGTCATACACTGATTTATACACCTGGATTTGAGGTTTCAGGTGCAGCTTCACTGCACAAACACAAAATAAACATGAACAAAATGGGCTGTGACAGCATCCTATTCCACAATTTGTTTACCTCGAACACACAGATGCACACAAATTGGGACTTTATAAAATCTAGATTTTTAAAATCTCAATTATCCATCCTAAAATGCTATTTATGTGTGTACGAAGTAGAGGAAAATATGCGTTTTGCTAAATATCTGCCTTAGTGTGGACGGGGCATTAGTCACCAACTAACAAAACACATCCCATAGAGGTCTGGGACTATAAATAGGGGTTTCCCCCTGTTTGAGTGTGATTCACCGAGCTAAAACAGGACTGGGTTTTGTGCTCCAGTGCATGGGGTGTATCATGAAATAGGATTAGTTTTATTTACAATAGCTTTTGGAGTTTAGAGCTCAAACTGTTATATAGTCATTTGACTGCACTGACTGAGGACTTGGGGTGATCAATGCAAAGCTCCAAAGCTCAGTCCAGATGGTCTGAGCGGAGGATTAGGATCAATTTAGCATGTTGAAACTCCGCCACCGTTTGACATTCCAGGTCCTCTGCAAGAATTTGTCCTTTTAGTTACATCTTAGTGTTTTTTTTGTTTTTTTTTTAAATATTAACAATAAGGCAAATTTTAATGCTCTTATATAGTGTTCATTTCAGATGATAATAGTCAAAGAATCCATTTTTAATATTCTAGTTCAAAGATAAGACAGGTGAGTTAAAACCCTTCAGTAGAGTTTTAGGAAAAAAAAAAAATCAAGAGTTTGAGATATCTATATATATCTACATCGATCAATCGATCGATCGATCGATCAGGGTGTGCACTTGTTTTTTGGTGGGTGAATGGGGGGGTAACCGCTGGGATCGACTTTCAGGCCAATCAGAGGCCTCCTTTCAAATGGTACATCAATTGGCCAATCAGATCACATACTTCTTGGTGAAATGTAGAAGCAGAAAACAGTTGGTAGTTGTGTACTTGAGACGATCTGTCACTGTATTTTAGTGAAAGAAAGATGGATTTACCCAAAATTAGGAACTGACTAGGTAGGACATAATTACTGTTTTCTTTAGTGCCATTTTTCGCAAAGTGGCCATGAAAATCATGACTGTACGGATCGCTATCTAAAACTATGCCCTTCAGAGACACTAGATATGTAATCAACGTAAAGCATGTTGCTTCACAAGACACATTATTTTGTTATTTCTACCTACTGGGCTCAAGGTTAACAGTTTTAGAATATCTAACCCTGAATGTCAATGTTTTTCAAGTTTCAATTCATCACTCATACTTCAGTGTCACTCTACGGCAGGGATATTCAACTCCGGTCCTCGAGGGCCGGTATCCTGCATGTTTTAGATATTTCCCTCTTCCATCACACCTGTTTCAATTAATGATCAGCTCATCACCAAGCTCTGCAGAAGCCTGATAATGATGTGATGGCTTCCAGGTGTGATGGAAGAGGGAAATGTCTAAAACATGCAGGATATCGGCCCTCGAGGACTGGAGTTGAATACCCCTGCTCTACGGCATCTGTAGGTTTAATTTTAAGGCTCAGACATATGTTTAGGTATCTGGCCTTTAACCTCCAGTCACATGCCTAAATGATGTTTTAGTAATGTAGTTGGGATGGGTGGAAAAAAAAAAGGTCAACTGTCAAGTAGTTTGCAAGAGACACTTTTTCTTTACATGACATATTTCTTTCAAGAAGTGCACTGGGCAGCTGACCATGAGAAAGCCTCTCTGTAGACAGAACCCACCAATGCACAAAAAAGAGGGATGAGATGAGCACTAGAAAACAAAACAGAGAAAAAAAACACAAGGCAAGACAGACCAAAAGTGTCAAGTCAGTTCTAGCTGAGTGCAAAGCCAAGGAGCTTGCTTTTGTCTGCAGGGAGTTCGTCTGTTCTGGGACAAGGGCACTCGCTTTCTCTCAGTCTGTCGTTCTGAGAGACACAGCCGGCTAATTGACGGCTGCTGGGCTTTGTTTTGTCTTGGCAGCCTCGCAGCAGTGCTGACTTAATGTTGCCAGCGGACAGATGGCCTGCACAGTGAAGAATGACCAGCACAAGCAGCAGACGTCCCAGTGCGAGTGCTACTGTCCCTCTGATCCCGGTACCCGTGACCCTGACTGTCCCTGGATCTGAGGTTTGGTTTTTTTGTTTTTTTATTGGGGGGGGGGGGGGGGGGTTTATACTGTATCTTCAGAGACAGTTTGGCCATTTGTCAAAACACGTTCTCGTCTGTTCTTCCGCTCTCACAATCGAGTGAAACATCATCAGTCACAGCCCAAGTACTGTTCCATTTCAAAGCTCGTACAAACCAAGAACGCACGGAATACCCAGATGTTGTTCTCGTCTGCTAGCTTAAACCAAGGATGCACTGGCTGGTGACTTGTGCAGACTTGGCTGGCAAATATCCCAAGATGCATTTCACGCTACTCATGAATGCAACGACAGCTTCTGTGATAACTTAATTCAGAAATTATCTGAGTAGACGACCGTAACGAGATGATGTTCCAACACGTGCCGGAGGCAGAACAGCAAGAAATACACCTCAATTATCACGATATGCAATTCAACAAATTTTGTTCCAGCTGTGGAAATATACAAAATGTCTAAAATGTGATAGAAATATAAATGACATGTAGCCTAAATACTACTACAAATGCATTCCATTCAAAATCAGGGACATTGTGGTGATTTGAAAGAAATATGTTTTGGAGCAGGTGACAGAAATCCAGCAGAGACCGAGAGGAAAGTTCACAAGTACACAACCATTCAATTACAGAGAGACTCGTGTTCAAAGGATGTCTGTTCTTTGGGACCACTCTTACAAAGACTATACTCAGAGAGTTTGCAAGACCGTACTTGGTGAAGCTGATATTGAGAAGTGGCCTTAAGATTACCAAATCTCTGACTAAGAAAGCTGAAGTGCCTTTGACACCTGTTGTTTGGTGCTCAAGGTCAAACTCGACGACTTTCATATGGGTACTATGAAACTGGTCCCTAAAAGCAGAACAGAGGGGCTAAAGTTTTAAAGTTACCAAGTTTGGAATCACTTTGGGTCCATTTTAAAACAAATATTTACTGAGATAGAAGAGAAACTATTTTCCAGATAAAACACATTTTTATTTGACATATAAGAACTCGCATGAAACACAAACACTGAGTTTCTAGAATGAACTACCCTGCCTTTTTCTTTCAGGTTTTTTGCTTAATACCCTCACTATTACACACGATAAATCCAACACAGCGAAGTGATAGAGTTTTCCCCGGAAACTAGGACTTGTCAGTATTCCAGCAGTGCACCGATGTTTCTGCAGCAATGATTAAGCCGACGTAACCCAGAGGAAAAGACGTGGAAATTACGCGCAACTTTTTTTTTTTTTTTTTTTTTTTTTAAATATCTTTTTATTCTCTTGTAGCTTTAGTTTGGAAATCAAAGTAAATATACAAAGCGGAGAGTTTCACAAAAATGGCCGCTGTTGTAAAGTCACTTAGATGTATTTGGTTTCGAATGTTCAGGTTCCACATCCAACACTAGTGGACACAATGCGTAACACACGAAACCTGGAATAAGACTGAGATTGATGAAAAACCAACATATGGATTAGAAAAAACCACTGGGATTGACGCATTTAACCAGTATCTTTATTTATAGTCTAGATAAGCCAGTTTACAGCCATGTTTTCAGATCTAATGCACTTACGCCTAGGTAGCTTTAATGTCCCAATTTGGATCCTATTTTTGGCCCCAATATTTGATTAAAAACTCATTACTTTTGGGGTGGCTCAGACCAAGAGTATAATTTTTGTTGCACTTATCTGAGGTCATCATTAGGTCAATCCTGGGGGTAAATATGTCTATATTTACTTTTTAATATTGGGTCTAAAAAGCCGGAAAAGTGACAGATACCGAAATAAACCCAGTTTCACGGAAAGGCCCCATATATCATTTGTACAAAAACCAGACAGAAGTAAAGAGAAGATAAACTCACATGTGTGGACTGAGCTCATAAAAGTTCCTGTTACGATACTCCTCCACTTTGTCTGGCGTGAAGATGGGCAGGGACCTGTACGGGTTCATGGAGATAACCACACTGCCAATGTACGTCTGGAAGGACGAGGAAACAAAGCCATCAGTTAGTTTTCATGTTTTTCCAACGTAGACAGTTTTTTCTCACCGTTTTTCCCCGTACACACACACACACACACACACACACACGACAAAATCCTATTTCTACAACTTTTCCATTGAGATAGTTATTTGTAAATCGAGTCTATGAGAATTCTGCCTCGGTCAGGTTTTCCTTATACATTGTTGAGACGTGCAGTGCCTGAAGGGAAACTGAACACACGTAAATAAAAAAAAAAAGAAAAAAAAGTAATAAAAAGAAATCTGCGGGCCAAGCAGGAAACACAGACTTTGAAGAGGTCAAGTTGCTGAAGGAGGACTAAGCGAGTCTGTAGGCGAAAGAGCATTTCTGTTGCCACAACAATAGCTGAATAAAGGACCGCTGCAGCAAAAACTTAACCTAGAACCAACTGAAAAACACTTAGATTTTAGTCATTAAAACCTGTGATACTACAAACGTCTTAAATCAAGCTCTGTTTTGCATTTTTATTAAAAACTGCTTTATGTAACTTCAATTCACGTGTTTGACAGATAACGCTTTTTGATTTTTTTTTTTTTTTTAAAGCAGTCACCCCGCTCATCACCCTCCCACGTTCAAACAGCACTTCTCCGACATCAACCTTTCCTTTCCTTTGCTATCTGCTGTAATGGCTGTTGCATAACGCACTCTAACAGGAGCGGAGCGTGGCCTTCCCTGTGGCAACACCTCAGCCTCCCACGGCCTCCCATTCAACCGCGCACAGGAGGCAGAAAGAGGCCGGCCGATTACGCACGGGAAGAGCGCGTGTGATGTAAACAAAGCATCACGTGGCCAGAAGGACAAAAGCAAGAGCAAAACCAATTTGTTCAACACTAAGGTGGCAAAAATGTCTCTTAAAAGCAGCCATAAAAGTGCTGGAAAAGGTGAATCACGAATAAAGGGGAGGTGAGTTCACACAAAATCGCAAAAAAAGCATGTGTTAAAATTAGTGGGAGTACTGAACTGAACTGGGACCTTGACAATCGTAAGTGTCACTCAATAAGAAACCTGTCCAAACTTAGTAATCACGGTAATCTACAGGAGCTGGTAGCATTAACGCAGCTAATTTAACATGTTTATAAGTATGTATACCGGGGACCCAACAGCCCCCCCCCCCCCCCCAAACTATCAAAACATCCATGAGATAGGAAAATATGTACCATGGATGATTCAGAACAGGACTGTCAAACTCATGTTAGTTCAGGGGCCGCATACAGCCTAATATGGTATAAAGTGGGCCGGACCGACAAAATAATAGGATAAGAACTTATAAATAATGTTGACCCCTAAGTTTTCTCTATGTTTTTGAGTGAAAAAGTAAAATTCTGTCATGAAACTGTTTACATCTACGAACTGTACTTAAAGAGAACATTAACAAAGATGAACAACCTGAAATTCTTAAGTAAAATAAGTGCAATTTTAACAGTATATACACCGTACTTTATCATTTACAGATGTGCATCACAACTTACAGATCACAGTGGATCTACAAATACACACAACATTTAGGAACAGAAAGAATATGAGTACAATTCCACAGACTTAAGACATTTTAGGTTGTTCATATTTTTACAGGTTATTCACATTTTTTTCAAAAGGCTAGTCTGTAAATGTAAACATTTTTGTGGTATTTTACTTTTTTTTTTTATATACACACAAACAAATACTTTTTTCACAATGTATAGGTTGTTATGGTTGTATTTAACTGCTCTGTCCCACTTTAGATTGAATTGACTTAAAATTAAAGGATGTTAAAATAATTTTAATATCTTCAGTGTAATTTCTGAGTTTCCCAAATTCATCCCAGGGGCCAGATTGGACCCTTTGGCGGGCCAGTTGTGGCCCCTAATCCGCATGTTTGACACCTGTTATTTAGAAGGTATATCATGCATATCGAGCAGCACTGCACCAATTTCTATTTCCAGTTTCACTTAAATATCGCCTTTCATTCTAACTTTGTAAATATAATATTTATGGACGAATCACAAAATTCTTGGCTAATACCAATATCTAAAATAACATTTTCACCAATATTACCTATATTACTTAGTTTATTTTGTTTTTGTTGTTATATACCCCCTTAACAAAAAGATCTTTAAAAAGAAAAAAAAAAAGTTAATATTCTCTAAGACAAACAAAAACCCAATGCTGATGTTTTTATTTTAAATGTCTCATCCTGATGAAGAGTAATGCACAGCATTCAACAGGCAAGGAAACAATATTCACCCAATGATAAGGTTAACTTTTATTTGACTCTAAACTAAAATGAGCCGTTCATAAATTCAGCTCACAGAGGCATTGAGGGAATCAGTGCAGAGAAGACCAATCAAGGAATATGTGCTTGGTAGGATAACTGTAAAAACAGGGTTGAAATGGGACCGAATCTGCATTGAAATGAACAATAAAACAGGAATGTTTGGGTTAAATTGTCTTCTTTTGTATGACTAATAATCAGTAGCTATTGTTGATGAAAAGGCAAACACTGTAATCACAAAACATACTTAAGAGAAAATCTTCAATCTCAAAAATCAACGAGAAAAATCACAAGCCGTGTGCAGCTGCAAGATGGAAGACTCACATTTTGATGCCTTCTCCCTTAGAGAAATGACTGAATTACCAGAGATGCCTTTGTTACCATGCATGCTGTCATACTTCAAACCAGAAATGTTTTGTTTGTTTCAGACATCCTTATAGTGATACATCAGCATCTTTCCATACTGAAGTGTTTGGGTTTAGTCTATGTTGACTTGCAAATGTGTGTCCTTCTACAGCTGGTGAAGAACTGACTGCTAAACTGATAAAGAATTATCATAAGGCGGCGAGCAGTCAGCCCATCTTCGGAACTCTGCTTTAGAGCAGGGGTGTCGAACTTATTTTAGTTCAGGGGCCATATTCCCCCTAACATGGCCTCCAGTGGGCCGGAGCAGTAAAATTCTAACAGTGAAAAAAGTCCAATTATGTTATGATCATATTTACATCGACAAAGTTTCCTTAAAAATCTGAATAATGTGAAGTTGAAATGTCTTAAGAAAAACAAATACAATTTAAATAAACAATATTCTGCCTCAGTTTATCATTTACACGTGTGCATTAAAACTATTACAAATAAAACATTTAATAACAGGCAGAATATTGGTAAAATTGCATCTACTCCTCTTAAGACATTTCAGGTTGTTCATATTTGTTCAGGTTATTCCCATTTTTTGTAAAAGGAGAGCTTGTTAATGTCAACATTTTCATCTAATTTTACAATAAAGCAAAGAGAAAGTTTGAAGCGGTCATTATTTATAGGTTATTTAAATAGTATTCTACTGGTTCTGACCCACTTTAGATCATATTAGTCTGTATGTGGAACCTGAATTAAAATCATTTTGACACCACTGATTGTTCATATCTTCAGTGCCATTTCTGCATTTCACAAATTCATCCCTGTGGGACGGATTGGACCCTTTAGTGGGCCAGATTTGGCCCCTGGGCTGCATGTTTGACACCTTAGCTTTAGTGTTACATTAGAGAGTAGAGACAGTTTGAGTTCACTATAAAACCCCACTGGGACAAATTAGGCCACAGTCGATGCATGTTTACCTCATCAGCTGCTATTAAAATACTGCAAAATGATGCAAAAATGCCAAGTTTCTAGTGCGATGCAAGAACAAAAACGCCATCACACACAGTCTAAACTGCAGAAACCAGAGGAAATCTTGCTATAGTTTGGTTGCTGCTTGGTTTCCTTCATTGCTTCTTTGAAAACTCCTTGTGCTGAAACACTTTTACTCATCACCTGCTTGGGTGACACATCAAGTATTCAGCCACTACATTAAAAGGATGTAATAGTCATTTTCAGTCTTTTTTTATTCCTCTGTATGTGACTTGCTAATGGAAAAAAACGGGTGAATACATTTCCTAAGAAACTGAGACGCACATCTGTTAATTAGACATTGAAGAGAACGACACTCAGCCGAGTGAATTCTAATTAAGAAGGTGCGACTCATCACCCTGCAACAGTGTCGGTGTTAAAATAAAGCACTACACCTCATCAGACAGCCTACGAAGCACATTTAATGGCTAAAGAGGGCCTTAGGACTTAAGTAAACTTGTGTGACTTGCGCAGATTTCGTGGATGATTCATTGGGCTCAACAGAACAGGAAACGTCTGCCGGCAAGGAAGGCACTATTTAACAAGGTCATTTTTATCCTCTTAGAATTTCCACATAGTTATTAGATACATGATGTGCCGTCTCTCCCCCCCTCCCCTTTTGGAAAACAAAGCCATGTTTCTTCTGCTGTGAGGTGTCATGTGATAGTTTTGGGGTGGGGGATGGAGCTATCCCGTAAGGAATGATGCCACATGAGGGGAAAAAGACATTTGCATTCAGGGGTTGTACACCACAGATTTATTGGATAAGTATAGGCTTCAATGCTTTTACTGGTCACTGGTCCTGAGAAATAGCTTATGCCACTGAAAATCTTCCATTATGGACTTTAAAACCATGTGATTTACCTTTCCATGAAGATGCTGCTCTAGTTCTACTTTACATGAATAGTTAAGCATGTTTAGATTCATATTCTCTACTTGAGTAATAACTTAAAAAAAAAAAAAAAAAAAAGCCTGTTGAATTAGGTTGTTTAACAAAATTAAAGAAACATGCGTCTACGATATGTAGGTCAGAACTTTTCGCTGTGCGTTGCTGAACTCGGATCACATCAGTCATGTAAGGCTGACGACTGAAAGCATCTGAAATGTGACGGCACCATTCCAGCTCCTCAGCAGGATGTGGGCTTCATCGCGACAAAATATCTAGCAAAGCCACTGAGAGGATCTATATGGGGTGGCATGATCCCCTGGGTCCAGAGCCCTGACAGCAGACAACCAGGCTAGAGCTGTAATCATCTGGGCTGCAGACGACCTGCTGAGCACAAGAATTGAGGGGTGTCGCAGCTCAAAGCCAGTAACCAATTGTCTGATGCAGCAAGGACAACAGTCTTCTATTAGAGATAAACAGCCGGCCCGCCATCCACTCCCTCCTTGCCCCTGAGCTCTGGATTTCACGGCTCATTTAAAGGCATCATCTGCATTCCTCAGTGATGTGATTTATTGATTGGCTGGTTACTGTGGTCTCTGTATCTGTGCCACTTCTGTGGCCAGGACAGAAATTAGTGAGTGAAAAGAGGAACAATGGAGATATGAAAAGTATCCCTTTATGTCCTTGTGGGAGCCTTTCCACTGGAGGCGGGGCTAAACACCATCACACTGCTGCACAGAGGAGGCTTGGTTATATTCGTATCATCATTTTTTTAACCCATAAAGACCCAGTGCTACTTTTGTGGCCGTTTCCAAAGGGATTTTTTCTCGATTTAACCTTTCTTAAGTGATTTATCACCATTTACTGTAATATTATCCTCTGTGTTTTGCGTTTTTCAGTGCAAATCATGTGCTTTTCCATATATTTAATTAGCTGATTATGTAGATGTTCAAGAAAATTCAGAGTAAATTCAAAGGTTACTGTCGCAAAACAGAGAAAACTCAAGAAAAAAAATGACTGAGCAAATCTATCATTAACTGAACATAAGCCCAGTGCGTCCATCCACTGTCACTGATCTGACTCTGTGGGTTTTACCAGTGAATCAGTGTTGTAGATGACTATGTTTCCACGGTAACTACAGAACCTTTGAACATCCAAATGGGTCATATCTGATGATAAACTGCATTTTACTTGAAATATTTACATGGATTGAAAGGATTGGTGTTAAGTTATTAAATAATATAGATCAAATAAATGCTGTTTGTGGAGGGTTGGCAAAGTTGAATGGAACTTTTTTCCATGTAATGTGGTGTAATGTGGTACAGTGCAATTAACACCTATTATTTACAAGGACTGATACGATTAGTGGATCAACAGGTACTAAAATGTTTTAGATCAGTTGCTTGTTTTGGTCATCAGTGGTGTTTGGGTCTTTATGGGTCAAACTTGACATGGCGGACACTTACGTAGATCTCATTGTGGTCAAAGCGTTTCTGCAGGTTCTCCAGAAACGAGTCTTCGGACAGGGGTTCGAGGAGGACCATGTCTCCAACCCCGATCATGTTGTCGAGAAGTGACGTTTTCACCTCCATTTTGGCTTCGAGTGCCCCCCCCTGCACAGAAACAAAAGAAGGAAGAGATTAGAGCTGGACAGCCTCGTCAGCTCATACACAGAGTACATCAGGAGCTATTATTTTGGATATGTTGGCAATCATTTGTGAGGTCTACAGTTTTAAGAGGCATTCTCTGATCGCCAAATAAACAGTTCTAAACTTAGCTAATGCAAATAAACTCTGGGGTGGACATGTTTGTACAGCAGTGGTATGACTCCAGGGGAGGAGCGGGCCTTCTGATTGGCTGCTCAGTTCTCCTTTGGTATTTGAGAATGTCCCATAGGTAATTACATAACAGAGCAAGGAACTTTACCCTTGACCCCTGGGTGTTTGCTCTTCTGGAATCCACCAATGCTTCAGTGCTTCTTATAAAATCAAAAATCACCATATAAACAGTAAACTAGTACATAGTTGGAGGGGTTTTTTTCCTCCTACTTGCTTGTTGCAGCAATATAATATTTGAGGCTGGTTAAACGGATCTGGGGCTGGAGCGTAACGAAACAAAGACACTGCTGGGGATGGCAGTTTTCAGTCCAGTGTTGCCTCCCTTCTCCTTTGGGACAGTAATCCCAATGCTATAGGGCTGGAGATAAAAGAGGGGCCTAGACTATATTCAGGGCCTGGATACAGGGCTTTGCTGTACCAAAAAGCCAATGTCTGCTGTTGTGACAGTCCGCATCGAGCCAAGGACGAGGACCAGCCCATGCATTCATCTATTGTTCACTGCTCTCTTAGTTCAATGTATCTTTCTGCATAGCAAGTGTAGTAAAGCAGAGCATAGTTTCCACTAACTTTTCAAAGTTGGTGCAGAATGAAACTATAACACTGCTTTATATCTATAAGCACTCTGATGTATACGATGTGGTTTTTAATTAATGGATAGAATGACTTAAAAGGCCTTAAATAAATAAGTTATCCGACTACTCCTACACTAATCCGCACCAAGTCGACAGAATGAAATGTTTATACTACGCTTCTGGAGACTACTGATAAGTATTTGGTCAATTTAATTAGCAATTTAAAGAACTTTTTTTTCCTGTCCTCAAACAGTTGCTTCATAGACAAAATCCAAGACTTTGTAAATACGTAACGGAGTTCACAACCAGACTCCATCTAGGTTTAGGCAGCGTGGTCAGAGTCAGGAAACAGTGATGGTATGGATACAATACTAAAAACAGATTCTGGATCATTAGAACATTTTTACTGTCTTTTTTTCGGAATTAAACAAACCACAAACAAACCAAACAACATCAGCTCTGGTATCATTCTGTAAATCTAACCAAGCGCTGTCAGCATCTGAAGCCTGGACTGTATATAATCAGTGGACAGAAGAACTACAACATCACCCAATGGTGTCTCAACTGCAGCTGTGAAGACAGTAGTTTGCAATTTAGCTGTCCCCATGTTGACTTTTTGGAACCACAAGTGACCGTATTTAGGACCACAAGACACCAAGAGGTCAGAGGTCAGCTAATGCGGAGTACTAGCTTAGTGACTCGGTAAAACTGTAAACATCATCAAGCATTGCATAGTATTTTACAGTTTGGTTAGTGGAACCTGTTTCTGCCTGTTAAAAGGAAGTTTTTCTTCCCCACTGTCACCAGTTACAACTGTTTGCTCCTGGAGGATTCGGTTGGGTTTCTGCTAATTGGCTCCAGAGTCTGGTTTTCACCGACTCTATATGTAAAGTGTCATGAGATAACTTTTGTTATGATTCCGCGCTATATAAATAAAGTTTGATTTGATTTGATTTAACCACAGCTACATTGGAGCTGTCTGTCAAGAAAAAAAAAAAGACTATTAAACAACCCAAACCTATAGTCCAACTTGGCAGGTGAGCAAGCCGTCATACAGACCCGTCAATCAAAGCTGGACATAGCCAACATAAAAGGTTATACTGTACTTGACCTGAAATCTAATGAACGGAGGAAAAGTTTACAGATGAATCACCTAATCTTAGAAACGCAGAGGTTCCAAATAAACCGCTGAGACTGGAATGACTCTTGGAAAAAAAAAAAAATGACTTAGTATTTTGGTATTTTTAGAGTCTAGTCCAGTGAAAGTCTAAGGGAGCCAGTGACCATCAGTGGCATTACAACTTGAAGATATTTACATGTTGGCTTCATTTTGGAGCAGGGTTCATTACCCTATGGTCAAAATCTAATGCAACTGCAACCATTAATAAATGAGCAATTGACTATTAAATGATTTAGTAACTACTTGGATCATTAATAAATGGTTCAAGTATTTCTTTTTATAGAAAAGCAGTCTGAACCACCTGATCGAGACCGTTTAAATTTTATGATCGCTTTCCTCCTCTGTGACCATAAACAAAACATTTAAGGATGTTGGTTTAGCCTTAAGGGATATTTTACAGCCCAAACAATGAACTGATGAACAGACAATGAAATTAATTGATAGTTGCAGCCCTAAGCACCTGGCCATACAAAAAAAAAAAAAAAAAAAAGTTAAATTCTGATACACAGCTGAAAACTGCCACAAGTTATAAAACACCAAAACATTCTGCTGAATAAGAGACCTTATAATACTGGCACAGATATTGCGTGTTCGTTTGAATTGGAGGGTAAATTTGATCTAAAACAGCCAAAAAAAAAACCCAACATATGTCTCCAACATTTCAAACAGAAAAGTCACTTTGATCCCAGAGACATGACCCTCAATCAGGCTCCAAACTAACTTTCAGCAGTAACTTGGAAACAGCATGGTTTCCTGGAGAAAATGGATCTCCTGTGTAGACCACTTCATTTTTTCACTGGCTTCTGTTCTCCTGCAGGGCACAATGTTATTGGCCCATAAAGAAGTTGCCTGGCTCTTGGTAGGAGGTATGACTGGAGTTCCAAACCCAGTCGTTTTCATACTCCTCATGAAAACAGCAGTGCTTTTAAAAAAAAAAAAGGTGGGCTGAGACAGATGGGGAGATAGTGAAAACTGATTGATGCCGGTTTGCAATTAAGACATTCTGAAGGGGCTGTAATGCTGCAAAGATGCCAACAGCCTCATTGTGCCTCAAAGGGATGTATGTATGTATGAAGTATGGGGAGAGATATATTTGCTTATTTGTCAAGGAGAGGCTCAGAGCAGTCTGTTATTGTGTGCCAGCTGAGTGGTGTATTGTATCGGTACTGGGTGAGATGGCTGTACGCCAGAAACATTTTCTACCAGCTGCTTTGGTTGTCTGGAACACAGTTTTAAATCAACTTACTTCCTTTAGAATGTCATGCCCATTTCTCTTGAGGGAAGAAACCAGTATACTCTGATCTCCTGACATCTATAATATTTCTGAAGGGTTCCATAATGCTGCTACTTTGCATTGGGGTTTTTTGCTTGTGACAGTGCAGAGTATTAAAATTTCTCAGCTGCCATACATCGACCTGTTCAGATGATAACAGGCATTTTGTCCACAGCACTGCACACTGAACAGGTATTCACAGTGGTTGAATTAGATGTAGGTTATAGGCTGCACAATATATCTCAAAAATATCATTATTGTGATAACGGAGTGTGAAATATTCATTTGGCAAAGACATGCAATTATTGTTCTTATTTTCTTTGTATTATCTTTCTGTTTTCCACACCATGGGGTACCACAGTGGTTTTCTCTATCGCTCTAACATGCTAGTTTTTTTCTTTCCAAAAAACTGAACTAATGCTACTGCTGCTGGTGGAATGACAGTTTACATGTTATTAATGTTGAAAAGATGTGAATATTTTCAGAGCACAACTTTGTCCAAGGCCTGTTCACTTGTTTTTACAGATTTTATTTTTATCTGCAGTATTTACTAAACCAGGCAGCCAAGGGAATATAATTTAGTTCAAGCTCTTCCGTGGTGGTACTCTGGCACTTTTGTTCTTATTAAATCCATCCATGTCATTTACACATTGTTCTATGTGAATGAAATGACTAAATATGTGCCTGTGTCTGAAGGTCTGTGGTAGCAGCATCAGCATGTTTTTGGACAGAATTGTGGAACTGATTTTGTCTTAAATTCTAAATAATTGAGTCAGCATACTAACAAGAGGCTCATTTTAATATTGTTAAGGAAAACTTTTCTTAGATGAAATTGGTATTTTTTTGTTAGGTGAACAAGAAATATCACAATATTATTATTATCATCATCATCATAATGCTGTACGTCCATACCACAAGTTTTGTAGATATTGTGCAGCCCGAGTAGGTTTGTCAGTTCCATTGATCTGGTTTGTCCATGCTGGGCTTTCTGGGACAGTTAAAAAGAACAGATCCATCATTATGTTATCAGGATCACATGTGGTGTACCTGCTGAGACAAGCCAAAATGTCTGCTGTGAAAAAGGTCTCTTCGACGAGTCACCAGAAGAGAAAGCACAGGTGGAAATGATAAAATTAATGGGATGCATTTCAGGATCCTGGTATCGCTGTCTCACGGTTGCCACATACCTGGACACAGAATATTAGTCACAGGCTGGTCGAAATGCTTTCCAATAAACAGTGGTTGAACCAAGTACGACAAAGCACTTAACTGTCCAGCTCCTGCAAGCTAATTGTCTGGCAGTAGTGCGCAGCCATGCAATACTGAAAGTGCTGATGCTGGTGCTCTTATGTACAAAACAATTTTGACAGAGCCTCCTCCTCCTCCTCTTCCTGAGAGAAAACAGATGCTAAATCGTCCCGTCGACCTGGGGGAGAACACTATGTCTCCATGTCGCCTGAATGCCTGTACCATCCTGACCAGCAACAGCATACTGCATGTGTCTGCTGCTGTGTGGATGCAAGATGCCCTCAGCTCCTCTGCTGATAACCCACTACCCCAGATTTGGAACTGGCTTCCAGGCAGCCAATGACACAATCCCATTAATAAGTGTCGCTGCCTGCTGCTAACTGCTGTACTGAATCCAAAGAGAGAAAATGAGAGAAAGAGCGAAAACCTGACAGCCTTGATTAAACTCCAGGGATTATCCTCACTGCTGAATGGTGAGAAAATAGGGACCAGCCTGGATAGGTCAGCACTATAAGACAGATTTTTGCAGCACACCTCACAGTACACAAGATTTATGATAAATTTAGAGTTTTAAATGTGATCAGTCTGAGCTAAGACGATTCCACAGTACCTTTGGCAAAATAGTGGAGAGAGTAGATTAGAAGTGCTCTGCTTTATCAATCTCTCTGATGCAAAATGCATCAGAAAGATTGATGAAATCCCTCTGGTGCATGTTGCCCACATGGCTTAGCTGCTATTAATCTCGCATCTAAATCTCACAAATCACTGACGTTGCAAAACTTAGTCAAATACCCTCATCTGGATGTATGTCACCTTAACTGGTGCACCATCCAAAACCTCCCTGGCGTCACGCCTGTGTGGGGCAGATGGGAACGTATTCAACACCATTTATATTTGGTACGTTTAGAGCAGCACGCCACTTGTACTCAAGCATGGAGAATAGTCCATTAAAACATAATTTGCATGGCTGGGTTGGAATTAGAATGTTCTGGAACTGTTTTTACAATGCTTCCAATATGCTGAAAGACGAGCCGATGACTCCATTGGGTTTCCTAAGTGTAACTACTTTTCATTCACTCATTCTGGTACAAGAAAAATCAGTTAACAGTCATGATCAGCATCATAAAATCAACAGAATATCTATTGCTGGCACTCCCCATCCCCCCAAACTCCTCCTTGACGTCACGTAATACACAACACGATGGCACGATCAAATGGAACGCACTCTGAATGTCAACTGAAGGGCACGGTTCGGTCACGGTTTGATCCCACATAGAAAGTGACAGAATTAAATATTACTTATGACCATCTATAATTCCTACAGATTAAAGTGTGCTCTTTTGAAGAGACAACTTGCTCAAGAGACAGGGGGGGGGGGGGGGGAGAGCTTTTATTATTGAAAATCTGATAGTGATGAGTGGGCCGGACTTGGATTTCTATGCATGTCACCAATAATATTACCAGACATGTTTTGCCTCCTGCCCCTGACATTGACCCAGATTTTCCAGCCAAATCAAACTATATATGGAAAAACACCAACACCAGGACATGTACATATATTATTTAGAAGCCCAAGGCTGAAGTCACGTGATGTTCTTCTGTAAAAGTCTCTCACACAAAGGTCAACAGCCACGCAATCGCTCACATGCAAGTACAATGAAATGAGCCAATAAATCAGCGGTTAAATTAAAAGCCGTCACAGAATGGATGTTGGGTTTTAATTGGTCAATGCTTTAATCATGATCAACAAAGAGAGCCTGACAACAACACTGTGTTCGTGAGAAAGAAAATGTGTATTGTGCAAATTTCACCGAGAGATGTCTGGCATTGTTGTACCTCGGGAGCGGTTGTTTGAGAACACAGTGGCGTCTACGTGTAAACAAATGTGATAATAAAACCCATTATGGTGCGCAATAGTCTGTAAATTCCCTACAGAGCGAGCCAGTTTTTTCATGGAATAGAAGAGTCAAAGAATCTCAATGACAGCGGTTAACCCTTTTAAGACTGAAATAACAGGCCGCTTACGTGTCTTCACGTTTTCTTTGCAATGAAAGTGTCAGAAAATGTGGGTTTTTTTACCAATGCTTTTGCGCCTTTGTTTTCAGGAAGGACTTAACTTTCAATATCTGGCCATTAATTATCATTATTATAAATAATAAATGCTTAAAACGGTGTGTGAATATCCATAACAACACCTTCTGAGATCGCAGAAATAAACTTTCAACTCTTTTACATCTGCTCCGACACACTTTTTGGTCTTGAAAATTCAGTCCCCATGTAACAGCTTCATATTTTTTGTTATTTCCATGCGTTTTTTAGCCTGTGTGGAAGTCTCTGAAAGAGCTCCTTTCTGCTTGTAATGGATTCCTACAATACTGCCATAAAGTGTAATACAATATCGGAAAGCTCAGGATCTCAGCTTTCCGATGCCATTTGAATTTTAACAGTTCAGGAGTCACAGGAACTTGAATGCTGTAAAGTCCAAAATGCAGCACCAGAGAGATTAAGGATGTCGCGATGAGAGATTTTGGTGCCTTGATAATAGTCAGAGAAATAATCACGATCACAATTACTACGATTATTTTGCAGGGGTTTATATGTGGCGGTGTGGTCTGGGCCTCACCCCCATGAAAGTGAAAGTGAAACTTAACATGCGTGAATAATTCCTCTATGTCTCCCACTGTTGTGAAGCATCAGACTATTTTATATCATTGGCCTGGTGATCAACAGAGTGAGTTAACTGCATCAGTTCACAAGTTCATCCTCCCAAAGCTTGTATGATGGTCTGAACTGGAGAAGAACGGTCTGTCTACATAGCTTTGGTAGAGTCAGATTGTTGTGAATGGGTTGTGCAATGTTAGCCAGACGCTGCGTAGATGACAGTAGTGAATGCCAACTATACTGAAACGAAGGTGAGCCCACATTGAAAATATATCTAGCTGGTTCCTACTGTCATTTTCACTCGTGGAATGCTGAATGCGCTGCTTCTGTAACGTTCCTTTCGTTCCGTACAGGGCGCGCTAATTGGCATGTCTCTGGGTCCGATCTTCCTCTACTGTACTTTATGGCAGCTTTTTGGCAGCCTTGATTAATTAGCTGTGAAGTTTAAAATAACGATTAATCGTAACACCATGACATTGTTACAACCCTAGGAGAGATCGAAGTTGTTAAAAGGGTTAAAGTTGTCCTTTAGAGTCAACCAGCAGCAGCAAAGGACAATGAGATGTACCATAGAAAACACAGGCTGGGTTACAGATCCCCATCACTGATCCAGGGGACACAGATTAGATGTCAGCACAGTGACAACATTTACATGCAGAAAGTGTTCTGTTTATGCCCCGATTCTAGAAAAAAAACGAAAACATCTTAATGAGCCATTTACATGGCTAATGAAAACCAATATTCCACTAATATTCCTGTTTACATACAGCCAGGTCAACTCTGATCATAATTAGGGTTTTTACAGTTTTTTGCCCAGGTTGCAGACATTCCCCTGTGTAAACTCAGCCGCTTTGTTTTGCTCCTTCAAACTAGTGAATTTTTGCCACTCAATCAGTGTATTTCAGCGTATTTTCCTCTATCAGAACCCAGAAGGGCGCCCTGGTGACTCATCCAGTCGATTATATACCACATATCACAGCGCGATCCAAATAAACTGTAAACACACTAAAAACTATCTGTCGAGCTGGAGCCAATAGTTAATATCAGGCCTCTCTATTGGAGATATTGATTTGAGGGGATATAATGTGTAGCCTAAGACTTAAAAGGTCGCTCCCACGGAGACTCTTGTGTTGTGATGTGTTCACTCCCTGCTTTCAGTTTGATGTTCAGTGATTCAGACTCATGTCGGTATTAGTTTCTTTGACCTCGTGTTCAGTACAAGAGTCAGCCTTTTTTTAATAACCTGTAGTCCATTTCAGAGACGCTTAACATGGTTTCACTGTCAAAATTCCAGTGGGGGCGGGGCAGGATGTCGGTCAATTAATAATAATTGGCTTTGTCCTGCTCTTCACTAATGATTTGACAATAATGACCTTTAAAGTAGAGAATGACTTTCATCTTTAATTTTTCTTCAGATTTCTAAAACCCCAGTGATATCCTAATTATCTCTAATCCAATGGTCTTTCCCAAGCAGTCCATATATTTACATACCAAACAGATACATCACTTGGACCTTTTTTTTCTGGAAATTTTGTAGCAAATTGTATTGTGGTAATGGAAATTAGATGCAGCCACAGCAGCAACAAAAATGGAGACAACAAGCAATGAAACCATGGCTGCTCCTCAGTAAGAAGAAATGGAAGGAATCACTGGGAGTCAAATGTCATCTTATAATACCGAGTGTGTGATGATGAAAAACAATACTTAAGACATGGGTTTTATGGCATTTTCAGAATGTGCCATTGTGTAGGTTTATCATAGACAAGCATACAGTGTGACTGGGCCGTCACCGTTCACTCGCTCCTCACAGTTCATGTAGCGGACATGCTTTCATTTCTTGTTGCCTCCATGTTTGTTGCTGCTGCGGCTGCGTGGAATTCCCATTCCCACATTGCACTTTGTGACAAAATCTCTGAAGAGTCCCGAATGACGCATCTGTTTGGTATGTAAACAAACAGACTGCTTGTGCTGGAGTCACCTTCGCAATTGCTCACCGTGAGGGAAGTGATTTAGATGCATAAGCGCAGAAAGACTAATGGATTAGTGATATGATTAGGATATGACTGGGAATGGACACATTTGAAGAAATATTAGTGATTAAAGTCATACGCTGCTTTAATAAATTCACCTCAAGTCACCTTCAACTTTCAATATTGTCCATATCCAAAAGCCTGTTGATATCCTCTGTGATAATGTTTAAGAGTAGGTATGTTCCTGGTTCAGAACATTTAGAAATGTGGTCTTTTATTTGGACTCACCCGTCTTTACCAGAGGATCTTTGTCTTTACTCCAACTGACTGTAAACATGTGCTGAGTGTCACAGCATGCATCATAATACATAATATTGGATGCATTTTCAAAACATCCAAATAATGTTCCCAAAACCAGAATATTATTGGCATATTCCATGTCTGAATCAGAAAACACTCCATTGATAAAAAGGCCTAATTCTGAATATGCTGCATCTGCTAAACTCAGAATAATAGTGTAATACTAGCCTGCCTGTAACTCACTAAACTGCCAACTTTCACCATGATTTGTCTTCATGTGCTCACATTCAATTATAGCAACATGAAAACATAGTCAGCAGTGAGCTTCAGAGCTCTACATTAGACAAGTTAAATTGTGTTTTCCTGCCAGACAACTATTTCCCCTGGTTAAATATGACCCTACCCAACAAACGCGCACCCTCCACTCCCTCAACAATGGTCTTTATTTACAGTACAGCTCTAACTACTCAAAGACATTACGACTAATAGATTTACCGAACTTGACCCTGCAGCTGCTCGTCAATATGACAAAGGCTCAAATAACTGCAATACAATTAATCCACTGGGCAGACAATTGAAAAAAGGACCACATGACCGTGAGGAATAAGTGGCCATTGCATTAGTTTTAAATGACTCCGGTCTAATTTTATAAGCAGTGGCACAGAACAGATAAGGTGTGCCAAGGTATCCATTATGCACACGCTTATTTCCCCTAGAAGTATAAACGTGATGAAAGCCCAACAACAGACAGGGTAAATGTTATAATCCTGTGAAGTACCATTATCTTGTAAAAACACAAAGCAAGATCGTATGTACTCATAAAGTCGGCATGTAATACTTTAAATGGATTAGAGGAAGTAGATGCAAAGATCCAATACTGGCATTTTCTAGACTGAGATCTCTCACTGAGGTTGGAGCCTGGTGATGGGATTTATTTAGATGATTAGGTTGGACCTTTCCATGAAAATGCTGCCCATGAGGTTTGCTCTTTTGTGTAACTACTACAGTTGATGTTCTTTCGGAAACACTCAGGGTGTAGAATGCTTAACAGGTCCAACAACTTTAAAGAGATCTCCCCAATTATCAGCCATCGGGTAAGCTCATATGAGAACTCAGTAGGGTGCAATTTTTCACTGATACAGTATACGATACACTAAAATGTTCCCCAGGCTGCTCGGCATTAGCTGCTTCAGCGTTGCCTGTACAACAGGCAGTCAAACACTCGGTCTGGCTTAGTTTCACTTAACTGAATGGAGAAAACAGCTGTTCTAGACTTAAAGCAACAATGAGCTGAATCAAAATTACAGATTTACTATTATACCGCCAGAAAATGTGGAAAATATACTAAATTAAACAGCACAGGGGGAAATTACAGAAGGAAAAGGTGACATGGAAATACTTGTGTGTGCAACTAGGGATGAAATATGTGCAAAATTATGTATTATTGAGGCTTAAAGTGATAATTTTATCTTCTATTTGTTTTGTTTCCATTCTCATTTATGCCCCATTTGTGCCACAGAAACCAAAAAAAAAAACCTGTATTATGAAAATACTTAACCCAGTTCAGACCAAAGACTGTGACAAGACAAGTTGGAACCTGCAGCTACTTGCAACACTCTGAAACCCTGTAGGTTCAGACCAATCTAACGAGACAAAACTATATATCATTTCAGTAGAAATAGTCTGTTCACTCAATAGTTATGTTGGAACTGCAGGCTTTTCAGGCTTCTATCTTAAACTTTGACCGGGGACATTGATAGCGAGTCATTTGCTGAAGCTGCATTTGTGGTATTTATTTAATTTATTTATTATGTTAGTTAAGGAGTTGATATTGTATCTAATTAGGAGATAATACATGGAATTTACCCAGAAACAGCTGATGGTAAAACTTCCTCACAGGTGAACTACAGCTGCAAATACTGACATAATAGATGTGTTTCCATTAAACTTCTGAAAAATGTTAAATATGGCATTTCTGTGGTGTTGGTATAAACTATGTATTATTACTCATGGGTCTAATAAACAGAAGAAGAAGAGGCACATTATGTTGTTATTTTCTAAAATGAAAGCTAGGAATGATCTGGTCTTGTCATCAGTCCACGTTACTCGTTAAACCAGCCATGTTTTCACACTTCAGCTGAATATCTGGAAGGAAATTTAAGGCATGTGATTCATCAGTCAGCTGTACAAGGCAAGAATTCTTCTGTCAAAATTCACATCAGCCACGCAAAAGTTTGGCAACTTTTCTTTTTTTTTTTTTTTTTTTTTTTTTAAATTGTGCCATTTCCATGACTTTTTCCCAGTGCAAATGTTCATAATACTCATTAAATGCATTTATCAAACTACAGACTACAAATAGAGACGGTCTAAAACCAGCCTCTGACAGTTTGACAAACACTGGCGACACAGTCAGACAGTTCAGCATTCAAAAAAGGTTTTGTCTCATCCCAAATCTCTGGTCTCATCATTCACCACAAATTCAATATTAAAAATGTACGGAAAAACAAAGAACAAAAACAATAGATGTATTGAAACATCGGGTGGACATTGGCAGTGTTATGCATGGATCTGTCAAATTACACTAAAGGTTTTCTTCACCATTAATTTTTGTGTAAATCTAGGTTCATTTAAAGATAATGTGATAAAAGGCTGAAGGCTTTTTTTCTTCTTTTTTAATAATGGAGATGTCTCTGGGGGCATTCATACATACTTTATTTGGTCCGTTCAAAACAGACCAGAGTTCATTTCCTTGAAAAGTCTGGTTTGGGTTTTTTTTGTTGTTTTCTTTTAAAAAGGTATGAATTCAAACACATGAACTCTGATTCAAACCAAAGTGGACCAACTTAAGACCACCGTTTTCAGGTGGACTCTGGTCTGGTTCACTTCTGATGTGAATATAACCAGCCTAAATCTGAAACAAACCAAGGCACCTTGCACTTTTTTGTGCTTGATGAGCCACTGTACCCACATGGCATTGTGGGTAATCAACATTGTGGAAGTACCTGAGCCACATTTGTAGCCAGAGCCAACATCAGCAGCCATGAGCCGTGGACAGACATGGAACAATGAGGAGACTGAACATCTCATTGACATTTGGTCCATGGTCACAGAGGACCTCCATGTTTGTTTTCATCAACACCCGCGGTCTCTGACCCCGCCCTTCTCTGTCCAATGCCAGTGCAGTTGATCACATGTGTACTTCTCTTTACAAAGTTTGGTCCACAAGCAAAAAGTGCAATGAGAATGCGATCCAACCCAAATGAAAAAAAATTAAAGGTGGAGTCTGAGATGTTGTAAAAACGGCTCGAGCAGGCTACATTTTGAAAAGACAATTCAAAAGTCCCAATTCCTGTCTTCAGACTCCTCCCCCGAAGCCACCCCTCCACCCTACCAGAACTTGCAACGCTTGGGGCGGGACAAATGGCAGTTGAATTTGATAGACATATCAACGTTCAATCACTTCAAGTGGGCGCTCAAAATGATTGGATGTTGTTTTTTCAGTCCTGTCCGTTCCACAGGTGACTAAAACTTTTCATTTTTGTGTCGGAACATTTAAGTAATTGTTTGCAGTTGGGGTATGAAGGGGATTTTTTATCAATATAGTAAAAAATGTTCCAGAAAAACATCTCAGACCCCACCTTTAAGTCTACATTCAATCTGAACAAATAAGTGGACCAAAGGAGTTCCCGGGTGCGAATACGCCCTTAGTTAAGGGGACATAAATAACAATCAAAGTAAAATAAAGAAGCTGAAGATAATGCCAAAATTAGAATCAGCTATTGCTCAAATTGTCATTTTAATGATTAGTAATGGCCAAGTATTTTGTAACCAATGCAAAAACAGATAAAAATCACCCACTGCTATCGGTGTGATTTCATCTTATACACCATTACCAAAGCTCAGCGCACATATCGATGCCAAAGACTAATGGACAAAAAAGTCCCATGTGAGCTCTGCTTTGGTGTGATACTATTGAGGCAGTTGACAGTATCAGTCAGTAGATTTCTAATATTCCATGGCTGCTGGATTTTGAGGGTCCATTCTTTCTGTGGAGCTCCACATGTGAGCCCCCCCCCAGCCTATCTCTGTTGATGCAGACGCACGCCTCACTACACTAAGCTGCACGGGCAGACAAGTGCAAACACCATTCATCACCATGGCACCAGGCGAGGGACTTTGGTCCTCTATACACACACACACACTACCACGACAGCGCCTCACCCCGCACTGTTCTTCAAGAGGCTTTTGGCACATTAAAACAAGCAGTGGCAAATTAAAGCAGGCGGGCCAACAAGACAGGGTTCAGACATTTTATAAGATCAAATTCAAGCACTTTTAAGGGTCATTTTACAGAAAAGCACCATATCACTGGGGTCAAATCCATATCTACAGAAATACATATACTCAGGATCATTTTCCTCACTTTTTAATCACAATGACGTACAATGTATTATGCGATAAACATCTAAAATACTTTTTCGTCATAGCAAAAAGTTTAGAAATGAAAGGAGAACACAAAGTTTTATCCAAAAAAAACAGAAGCCAGTTGATGTTTTACAGTCACACTCGCACCGAGACAAAGATTGAGGCTACGTTTAGAGGGTACGATCTAAACCCAAAATGGAAAAGTGGTGCTGCGTTCTTACTTGTAATTCCATGTTTAGACATTTGGGGGGGGTTTTTGTTTTGTTTTGGGGTTTTTTTTTTTGGGGGGGGGGGGGCACGCAAAAATGTGTGAAATTTACGATGTATCGATATAGGATGCACACCAGGTGGCTAGGTGGCAGCACCAACACCAAGACCAAGCGCCTGCGTAGAACCATTCTACTTCTCTTCTTGTTCTTTCCTAGCACCAAATACACAAAAAGGAAGGGAAACACTGGCACACTACATAACGCAGTTCTGCATTTTCAACCCTTTGGATCACAGGTGTCAAACATGCAGCCTGGGGGCCAAAGGGTCCATTTTGTGAAATGCAAAAACACTGAAGATAATAACAATCAATGGTGTCAAAATCATTTTAACAGACCAATTACATCCAAAGTGGCTCAGACCATTAAAATACTATCATAATAACCCATACATAATGACAACTGCAAATTTTCTCTTTGTTTTAGTGTAAAAAAAAAAAAAAAAAGTAAAATTTTATCAAAAAATTTTTAAATTAAACTATCCATTTACAAAAAATTGTGAATAACCTGAACAAATATGAACAACCTGTAATATCTTGAGGAGTAAATGTAATTTTACCAATATTCTTCCTGTTACTAAATGTTTTGTGTATTTGTAGATCCACTGTCATCTGCAAGTTGTACAAGATGTACATGTCTAAATGATGAACTGAGGCAGAATATGTTTAAAACTATAGCGCTTGTTATTCTTAAGACATTTCAAGTTGTTCACGTCATTTAGATTTTTAACAACACTTGGTAGAAGTAAACATTGCCATAATTTGATTTGACTTTTTTCATTGTTATTTTACTGGTCTGGCCCACTTGAGATCATATTGGTTTGAATGTGGAACCTGAACTAAAATGAGTTTGACACCCCTGCTTTAGACAGTGACAAGAAAGTAGAGCGTTTACGATTTCCACTCTGGAAGGTGGTTTCACTTTTTTGCATTTCCAACCCCCAAAAACACCAATTCCATCTAAACAAAGCACATCTAAATCAAATATTTTGTCGTTTTCACCCGAGAACGTTGTCGTGTAAACTGGGCCTTAGATAGAAATGCACCTGGAGTCGACCCGAGAGCATCCGGTAGTTTTTGTTTTTGATATAAAGTTAGATTTTTCAGAATGTCTCCCCTCTCTTTAAGTAGCTTTGGCTATAACTTCAAGCGCCTTCAAGCATTTTTCCAAGCTTGAAAACACAACATATAAATTCAAACTCTTTCTATGATTTCCTGCACCCGTATGAACCCTACAGGAGCGCTACTAGACTGGTCATCTCTCAAACCAAGCCCACACACTGCTCTGTTCCAAGACTGAGCTAAATGGCTGTTACTTTTTCCAGGAGCCTCTGCAATTTTTTTTTTCTTTTTGTACCACTCACTACATTTCACAGTCACCTTACATCACTCTGTTTGTTTGATCAGTCCGGGGTAATAAAGTTCCCATCTGGCTCCCTGACTGAGATGCGAGCCAGTAAAAGGTGGGACATATTTGTAAAAAAAAAAAAAAAAAACCACAAGGAGAACGAGAGGGAACACACACGGAAAAGTTTTATCTGATCCTGTTGGGATTCAACAGACGGTAATAAAGGGTTAAAAGTCGAACCGCTTAATCAGAGACAAGAAATAGAGGAGAACATGAGCAGTTTCTACAGGTTTTCCTGTTAGAATAGGCAGCCACATACAAAATGTACAAATATTCTCACACATGCAAGTAAATATTACATGTTCAGGACATATCCACCCTTGGCTACTGTTCCATTCAGCTTACAGATATATGCTATCTAGGGTTTTGTACGTGCATTATTTCTGCTCCAGCAACAACATTAAATTTTAATCTTTCACATTATAGCATTGGAGGCTTCAGCTGAAGCTATACCATACGTTAGATCTACCCTTTCCCTGGCTGACGCCTTTGATATTTAGTTTGGAGACCCTAACAGAAACAAAAAAACCAACCTGGGAGATGTTTTTCATTGAGAGTAATCCTAGTGTTCATCCATGCCAGAAGTGTAAAACTATCTGAACACCAGGTAAGCACAGAACAAGGCTGAACTGAGCAGGACTTGGATGACTCTGACACATCTGCTGGTGTCTTCTGGGTTAGTGTCTGCAGTGGTTTGACTCCCTTTGAGTTACAAAGATGATCCTCAAGCCACAGATGCAGGCAATTAGTGACCGCACTTTTGATTCCCACCGCTAAATGAGCCTTGGTTTGGGTTAAAAGAAGGGGCTATACGAAGATGCAAGCTCAGTCCTGCTGCTATGTTTCATCCTTTAACCCATAAGGACCCAAACAACCACCAGTGATCAAAACTGTCTGTTGATCTAAAATGCTTAATGCCTGCTCATCCACTAATCCTATCAATACATGTAAATAATGGGTGTAAAATACAGTTCTTCATCTTTTCGTGGTCATCAGATATGACCCATTTGGACATTCAGAATCTCTGTAGTTACCATGGAAACACTGTCATCTTCTACAACATTTATTTTACCAGTAAAACCCATCAATGACAGTAGACGTACACACTGGGTTTATGTTCAGTTAATAATAGATTTCACTGAAAAAGTTACTTTTTCTTCCATTGTCTCTGTTTTTGATAGAATAACATTCAGTTTTCATTTTTAGCTTTTACGGACATCGATCATAATCTGTACATTAAACACAGGGAAAATACTAGATATCGAGTTCACCTCTTAAGACCTAGCTATGGTTTTTCTGTCATCAGTTGTGGACAAGAGTTTCACAGCTTTACAGTGAAAAAAAGCAGCCACAGAACACTCACAATCCACTGACTGATACTGTCAACTGCCTCAATAGAATCACACCATGCCAGAGCTCACATGGGACTTTTTTTCTCCATTACTCTTTGTCATCAGTATGTCAGCTGAGATCTGGTAATGCTATACAAAATTAAATTTCCCAGATAGCAGTGGATGATGTTCATCACCAATTGCAAAATACTAGGCTGTTACGAATAGTTAAAATGACAATTTGACTAAGAGCTGATGCTTCCAGTGCTATCTTCTCCTTTATTTTACTTTGGTTGTTAATCATGTCCCCTTAACAAAGGCATATTCATTTTAACCTCCTAAGAGCCCAGAAATAACAAAAAAATGCATCTGGAAAAAAAAAACTGTTGCATCATGTTTCCAATGTTAGCAATTATTTAATTTTTTAAAAAGACAAAACTTGTACTTTCCTGGGTCCCAGGAGGTTAAGAATGTAAAAATACTGAGCGTAGTAATAGAATAAATGTGATAAATCAATTATGAAAAGTTAAAAAACAGAAGGGAACGGCAACAAAAGTAGCACTGGGTCTTTATGGGATAAAGAAGGGGACGAATAACGATGCAAGCTCAGTCCTGTTGCTGTTTCATCCCTTAAAGGCCATTTCCATTCCTTTGGAAAAATGAGGAAAGATACACAAAAAAATCCCCCAACCCCCTCCTGCACGTAAGTGAGGAGGAATGAATGAGTTAGTTAGGAGGCAGACGGAGAGACTGAGCCAAGTGAACTTTGCAGAAAAGTTCCCAGCATGTGCAACAAAGTAGGAAAAATCAGCAACTATAGGAAATGTTCACAGCTGCTTGGATTTTTTTTGCACCAAGTAGCCTATGTGAGGATGTCAAACTTGCCTCTATCTCTGGAAGAGTAGCTCCCTCTCGTCGTAAATCCTCTCCACAGACAAAAGTAGGATCACAGAGGAGATTGTCCAAGTGTGGAGCGTCTCCCGGAGCCCGTCCCCGCTGCCTTCACTGCAAAGCCGCTGCTCGCTGCGCCGTGCTGAGCCTGAACGTGGCTCTCATCCGAAACCCAGCACTTTGAATGGAGCTCTGATTGGGCTTGGGAGTGTAGGGTCCACCGGGCGTAGGGAGTGGCTGGAGCGGCGTCTCCGGCTAGTTCAGCGTCCCCTAATCACCTCCAGCGTGGGGGAGGTGGGGTTGTGCTGCCTTCACGTGTCATCGGAATTACTGTGGTTTAACACATTGTCTGCTTAGACGGACAAATACACCTACGTTTTTTCATTAAATCATGCCAGAAACATCAATTTATTTAGGTTAATCTTATTTTTAGTTAATTGGGAGAATTTTAACTACAATTCCAGACACTCCGAGTATGTTGTGAAAACAGTTAAATTAAATTGAAGTTACATTACTTCTTTGTTTGTTTACTATGTGTATGAAGTTCTTCAATATTAAAAGTTAAGATTATATTCTATATACTCGACCAAACTTTTTTTGGCTTGTACACGCTTCTGGGATGACCTACACGATTTACGAGCTGAACCAGAACGCAACATTAAAGTTTTCCCCTTGTCCCGTCTCGGCTTCTCCACACCACCCGACAGAACAATATCCCCCTCCTGTGTCTTAATTCTAGATAGCAACGACTTGTTAAATTTCTCTTTGGGAAAACCTACTGTGCGTTATTTAATACCAGAGAGGGGTTTAACATAGTTTTTGGCGCCCAGGAACAGTTTTTTAAACTCCGAAATATTTTTTAATTCATGTACCGCTAACTGTAGAAAATAACTTTTACGTAGGCGGTAGGGGTGTGTGTAAGAAGAGGTGTAATTATTTGTACTTCTATGTGCAATAGATAGGAAATAAATGTATCCGAATGACACTATTTGGTTTATTTCTTATCTTATGTGACATTATTTTGTGTCTCTCCTTATTTTTCTTTTGTTTTTTTACAGTTTGTGACGTGCGCCCTCCCCACACAAGTGTAATGACCCAAATAGCATTAAGCGCATGCGCCCTCGTCACTGGCAGAGTCTATTTCCTCTTCCCTGGAACTGTGTGTACTTAAGTCTACGGGCGATTACTTGTTTCACGGATTGTTTTTGCTACAATAAAAGATTTCGGTAAGTTCGCGTTGTTTTAATGTTTCCGTGACACAAGCAGCCGTTCCCTAACGTATTCAAGTCAGGCGTCAAGTGTTATAAAGATAGCTTCAAACTGCTACCGACGCTAGTTAAGGCTACACAGGTGGGTCTGTGGTTTTAACGAAGGTACATGTCACATTTTGTTCCATTTTGTTAAATCTACTTTTACAAGTAATGTACAATAATCTAGCTAAACGTCGTAGTTAGCGTTGTTTTTTAAGCTGATATTTTAACCATACACGTTACTAAATCAGACGTAATGTTAAAGAGCATACGTACAATAGTCAAACACTTACTAGGATGTAGTTAGCTTAAATGGCCTCCTTTGTTGTTAAAGTATGGCCTTTATTCTCATAACACTGCTTAATTTGAATGTCCTCTCTAATAACTCCAAACACATGTTTATAAAGCAGGCTTTGGCAGAACATTGTAGTATGTAATGTGTGTTAGTTTTAATTATCTTGTGTTAACATTAGCATAACAGCTAGCACTAATATCATCATTACTGTCATGGAGGATTGATAAGCTAATGATTCCTTTGTTTTTCTTAGAGTTTTTTATGAGTAATCAAAAGCAGCAGAAGCCAACGCTAACGGGACAGCGTTTCAAAACTCGGAAAAGAGGTGAGAGGTTTTAAGACTTGGCCTATTCTTGCATAGTATACTAGAGGTTACTCAGTTTACATCGTTTTTAACAGCTAATTGTGTGTCCATCTATACAGAGGGAGTACATGTATAGTTACTTTTACCATCAGAGAAATACAAATATGCACGTCCTTGCCTCAGAAATCAGTAATTGTATGTAATGACTGGATCTGGCTGTCTTATGTCAATTCAGAGTCACTCATCTGTCTTTCCTACAGATGAAAAGGAGAGGTTTGATCCTACTCAGTTTCAGGAGAGCATTGTACAAGGTCTGAACCAAACTGGCCCTGATTTGGAAGCTGTCGCCAAGTTTCTTGATGCTTCTGGGGCCAAACTTGACTATAGACGCTATGCTGAGACCTTATTCGACATCCTGGTGGCCGGTGGAATGCTGGGTAAGTGGGAGGTTTTTGTGGTGTTGTTGTTTTTTCTTTAACTAATTTCTCAAGTAGTTTCAAAATTGGGTCATTTTTAGAGTGGCAATTTGTATGGTTATGATTAGATCAGTTCAGTTTATACTGGGACACCATGCTCATTTAGCAAAAACATCTTTTATATTTGCAACTGGATTTCATGAAACTTTTGCAGTTGTATATAGTGTGACGTGAGACTCATATTTAAAATCTTTCTCAGCCCCAGGTGGGACCTTGTCAGATGACGTGACCTGCACTGAGTTCTGTCTCTTCAAAGCACAAGAGGACATGGAGACAATGCAGGCATATGCACAGGTGAATATAATTTATTTCAGCTTGTATGCAAGTTAAAAATCTACTTATTGAGTTGTTACAGAAAATAAAAGCTCATTTCTGTGTCTTTTAGGTTTTTCACAAGCTGATCAGGCGTTACAAATATTTGGAGAAAGGGTTTGAGGAGGAAATTAAAAAGGTATGTTTGTATTTGTGCTTCAAAACTTTACAGGAGCATAGATAAAAACTTCAGGTTTGTTCTGGATATGACTATTTAATGCAACTTAGAGTTGATAAAATGATATGGTCTGTGCTTAGCCTGCAGTAATGTGTCTATGATTGGTTTTTGCAGCTCCTGCTGTTTCTTAAGGGCTTCACGGAGTCTGAGCGCAACAAGCTGGCCATGTTAACTGGAATTCTACTGGCCAACGGCAGTATTTCTTCATCCATTCTTGGCAGCCTCTTCAATGAGAACCTGGTCAAAGAAGGTGCCTATTTCTGTATTTTATAAATGTGCAAATAGTTAAGGCATAATATAGCCTACTCTAGGTGGAAATGGAAATATATCAAAATAACTTGATTATTTGAGTCTGAAACTTGTCAAAAGTTATAAAATTTAGATAAGTACTTCTTTCTGGGACTTTACTTAGAGAACACATAATCAGAATGCAGCCTTTTTCTGTATGTTGTTTTATTTATTTATATATATATATATATATATATATATATAT
>JAQQZY010000015.1:36784299-36797350 GCA_030068375.1 Ostorhinchus rueppellii
TATATATATATCACTTTCTACTGGGATCTATTAAGCGTGGTAAAAAGGGTTTCCAGATTTATGTGTAATCCAGCTGTTTACAATAATTCTCAGTAGTGGAAGCTTTTATGTGGTGAGATAGGTGCAACTAAAAAGCCATTCCTACAGCTCCACCGAGCGAAATAAAGCCCAGGGAACCCAATAAATGTTCTGCCACCCACAAAAATACACCGTGGAAGAGGTTTTGATTCATTCTTTTACAGGAGGTGATACTAGACAGTAACGGCTGAAGACTTCTGCTGCTGTAAAGTTAAATACTCAGCTTAACAGGAGATACATTTTCAGGCAGAGACAATATCAACTCATTGTATCAGACCTGGCTTTGTGCATAGACTGGAGAATAAAACGCAGCGTTATCACTTCTGCTACCACTGCACCAATACAGAAGAGCAAGTCATGGCTCTCTGTAGTCGATGCATCACTGCGGTCGTCAGATATGTGGCTAATGTTTGGACGTGTGTGTGTGTGTGTGTTTGCAAGGCGAGTACATACCGCCGGACTCGGAGAACCTTCCCCTGTAGATCTTATCCTCCACCACATCTGTCCAGTAAAGAAGGCTACGATTAAAGTGGAAGTCTAATGCGATGGTGTTCCTCAGCCCGGGCACCAACAGGCTGTAGTCCCGCTTGTGAAGGTCTATTCGTCTTATCTCGTGGCGGATAGAGAAAATGATAAAGGCCTCAAAGGGATCTGAGCAAAACCAGAGACAAGAAACAAGCACCTTATTTTTTCAGAATGTCATTCACGGCTGATGGATGTTTGGAGCAAGTTGTTCCATATAATGTGGACACGGTGACTTTAACACCGACGACTAACACCGTCAGTGACAGGAATGTAGGTATGAATGTCGAAGTTTATTTTACATATTCTATTTTATTTCCTTTAGGGACCCTCATGGGGACGAAGGATACATTCACACAGCAGGTCTTAAAGTACAATTCCAATTTTTGGGTGAAATCCGATTTTTTTAATTGTGTGGTCATTAATATAAAACGTTAGATGTGACTTCTCAGTTGTTTTTTGTTTTGTTTTGTTTTTTTATATATTTCTATTTAGGTTTTTCACATTTTAACAGAGATACATATTCAAATTCTCGATTTTGTTGTAGAGTTAGAGAGAAAAAGCAGATGTTAAGTAAAGAAACCGAACAGTTCCAGATATGTATTAAAATAAGGTTCCTACATGCCAGTCTGTCCTTCAGTATGGCTCACTGTGTCCATTTCTACCACTTAATCACAAAGACACTTTCTCTTATTGTAACATTGCACATTTTCTCCATGGTGTAGACTTCTTACGATCACTCGCCCCTGAATTGTAGTGAACGGTTCAACCTTGCACCAGTTCCTCGTTAATAATAATGGCTTAGATCTACATATACTACATATATTTAAATAAACTATATATGTATCCACAGTTGCCCTGGGTCAGTTTGCGCTATGGCCCCTCCGACCACCACCGAACATGCATTCACATTCATACGTGCATATGATACATACACTAGTGTGAGTAGCAGCACTGGAGGGTGAAATGTCTCGCCCAAGGACACAACAGCACATGCACCCTGGCCACGCCCATTTAAAAACATTTATAAACATTTGTCTGTTTTAGAATGACATAAGTCACATAAGATGATGGAAATGTTTACATCTACAGACTATCCTTTTTAAGCCTTTATTGGGAAAGTGACTATTTTTAGCAATAGCAATATTTACAGTAATGATAATAATAATAATGGATTCGATTTCTATGTGGATCCATTATTCAGTCACTCTCACATTCCCCCTCTGGTGCTGGCGAACTACATCTGTATCCACAGCTGCTCTGGGGCAGACTGACAGAAGTGTAGCTGCCACTACTGAACATTCACACACATACATACAGACACAAAGTGGTAGCACTGGAGGGTGAAATGTCTCGCCCAAGGACACAACCCCACATGACTTGGACAGAGCGGGATTCGAACCGCCAACCCTACGATTACTGGCCAAGCCACGGCTGCCCCATGTTATTCCCCACCTGTTCCTCCAATCATTTTAATCTGCAGCAGACTAGTGTTTGTTTTATGACCAACGTGTTATTTTGAATCTATGAATTTTAGGACTGTATTTTTATCTGTGCTTTTATTTGCATTTTCTTGACCCTTTGTGAAGCACTTTGTGACCTCCTTTGTATGTGAAAGGCGCTATATAAATAAACTTTACTTACTTATTGTTTTTTTTTTTTTTTACATGTGACCAATAACTTGTATCAGTTTTGAGGATGAACTGGATGCATCGTAACATGTACTCATGCAGGCACACACCTTGTTTACTCAAGTAAATATGGAGGAAATTCATCTCGGGCAAAAGAATCGGATTAGGGCGGCATTTGCCTGCAGTCTGAGTGGTTAAGAAAATCGAGGGGTCAATGGATATTTTATTTCCATCTGGGTCAGTCCACCTAAATCACCAGAGGCCTCCTGACCAACCGTCTCTGACTTGCTTCATATTTTCTGAAAATGATATTATCAATCCCTGTAAACAACGTTCAAAACATTAGCTGTATATGTCCATTAGTTTGTGACATAACTGGGCTTAAATATTGGAAATGAAACTGATTTTACAGTAAAAACAAGTCATCAACAAAAATTCATCAGTTGAGTAAGTCGTTAATTTTGAGCTACTCATGATGTATGACATTTTCAAGAGTTGATCTGAGGTGCGAGATGTCTAACTTCTGCTGCTAAAAAAGATCCACAGATGGATGTTTGCCTAATTATAATTTGTTTGAAAATAGCAAGAAAACAACATTTTTCATTTGCGTTTTCGAGCGGCTTTGGCCCTGGTGTGTCTCTGCTTTTATGCACATCAGATCTTACAAATATTGGTGCTATTTCTCAGATTCATGAGGCACTGAAAATGACAAACATGCACACCTGTACTGTATATCCAGTGCATAAGGATTATCTATGACAATATCTACCATAAAATTATTACATCACCAGAAAGAACATCCATTAATACATACACAAAATATGAAGTTGGTATATTTAACCCATAAAGACCCAGTGGTACTTTTGTGGCAGTTCTCAAATGAATTTTTCTCTTTGTTTAACCTTTTTAAGTGACTTATCACTATCTATTACAATATTATCCTGTGTATTTTGTGGGGTTTTTGTCGTTGAAAGTCATGTATTATACTATATTTAATTCACTGGTCATGTAGACATTGATAAAAGCTCAGATTAAAGGTCATGATTAATATATCAGAAACAGAGAATACTGGGAAAAAGTGAGTTTTTCCAGCAAAAGATATCAATAACTGAACATAAACCCCCAAAATATCTTTTTCTCTCTATTTATCATCATTTATTATAATATTACCCTCTGTGTTTAGTGTTTCTTCAGTGTAAATTCTGTATTTTCTTATATTTAATCTGCTGATCATGTATGTGTTCATTAAAGCTCAGACTAAATCCAAAAGTTATTATATCAGAAACGCAAAAAAATCAAAATAAAGTGACATTTTCCACAAATATATCATTAACTGAGCGTAAACACACACACACACACACACACACACTCATTTAGTTTGATGTAAGTGATGGAAAGGTGAAAAGGATAGGCAAAAAATAAGCTTTTGCTTCTGACCTATTGCTTTTCTGGTTTGTTTTTTTCTTGTGTTTGTTGTGGTTATTGTACTGTGCACAGTGATTAATGTACAGACCAAAATAAACTATTCATTCATTCATTCATTCGTTCATTCATTCATAAAACAAGTGTGTCCATCCACTGTCATCGATCCAACTCCATGGAATTTTACTGGTGAATCAATGTTGTAGAAGATGATGGTGTTTCCACAGTAACTACGGAGCCTCTGAATGTCCAAATATGGTCATATCTGATCACCCATTTATGACGAATTTACATCATAATCTTTAATAAATTCAATGTTCTAAATAACTACAAACATATCTTAAAATATTTGCAAACATCTATATAATGCTGTTTCATTTTGTTTCCTTTCCTTGAGATATATTCCAATATTCTCAGATTACTAAATAGTCAGACACAGGCCTTCATCCACATTAATAAAGACTTAACATGTTTTGTATATGAGCCAGCGGGCTTTAGGGTCAGGTGTATTTCTGAAGTGGCTCTGTTTGTTTAAGTTTCCTTTCTTGTTTTGGTTCATCAGGGTTACACTCAAGATTTCCAGATTACTAAAGATACAAAGATTTCAACATTTAATGCGCTATTTTGTTCACATTTTATTGAATTGAGATGAATGACCTTGCTTCTGTTCAGCATCTTAATGGTCCTCTGCTTGTTTTCGGTTAATCCTTGGAGTAGAGGACATTCTTTCACAGATCAGATGAGTTTCTACCAGCAGAAAGACACGCATGAAAAGTGACTTGTAATACTCTTTTTTTCTGATAAATTGGAACTGTTTGTATTGTCTGTAAAAGCACAGAGACTAACTCTGTGAAATGCGTCCCTTAAATGTTTGCTAAGTCTGGTGACAAGTCCTAAAGCTGACGACAGTGGCTGCACACTGAACTGCTGTGACCTCGCCCGCTGAGCTTCAGCTCAATCAGGAAGATTATTTGTGCCTCCAGAACAGTTTTGCTTCTGTGAAAAATGTTTGTGCAGCTAAAACTTGCTGCATGGATACTTGAACACATTTAAACTAATTCAGCAACATGCAGAATGCTCCCTCCTACACATTCTGCCAACATAAAAAGGTGTTTTTGCAAGTCTTCACAGCACTCTAGAGTCCATGGTTGTTCAGGGAATGGAAGTGTTTGTCCAGGAATGTAATTAAAACCGTGTCCTTGCATCTACACTGTAAAAAATCTAAATCTTACCAAATGTATTTTTTCTCATTTTTAGTCCAAATATCTCATCACACTTAAAATAAGACTTAGGCTACATTTACATGAAAACCATCTAAACCAAAAGTGCAAAAGTGGCGTTTCGTTCTCACTTTTAACTCCGCATTTAGACGAGTGTTTCTGGGTGAAATCTGTGCCAATGGAAACGCACAAGTGTGTGAAATGTCACATATATGGATGCAGTATACACACCAGATGGCTAGGTGGCAATACTCCAACAGTGGCAGCTGTGGCCTAGTGGTTAGAGCGTTGGACTTAAGATCGGAGAGTTGCAGGTTCAAATCCCACCCTAACCAGTAGGCAATGGCTGAAGTGCCCTTGAGCAAGGCACCTAATCCTACACTGCTCCAGGTTGTAACCAATACCCTGTAATAACTTACAGTTATTACAGGGTATCTATTATTTGGATAAAAAAGCGTCTGCCAAATGCATAAATGTAAATGTTTACTTCTCTTCTACCTGTTCACGCGTAGCGCACGAAATACAGTAAACAGAACAGTAGAAGTCCCCCCAGGTCACATCCACAGCTGTCTACGTCGCCTCCTCTGTATTGGTGCGTCAAGAATTTGTAGGATGTAGTTAATTCTTGGTCTCTTTTCTCTTCTACTCTCTATCAGGATTCTTATCAGTTGTTAAAGGACTCTTGGATGTAAATTCCAGCGGCTAGGGTAAGTTGAGCCTCCATCGCAGGGCTCCACATGTTGTTTACTAGTTTTTCTGGTCCTGTCACATGCTTTCCACATGAGGAGAAATGCAGTTTTGCGCTTTTCATCCTTTGCACAGTGACACGAGGGTGGAGCGTTTTTAAGATTTCCATTCTAAAGGGTGGTTTCACTTTTTTGCATTTTCAAGCCCCCAAAACACTATTACCATCTAAACGAGGGGTGTCAAACTCATTTTAGTTCAGGGGACACATTCAGTCTAATTTGATCTGAAGTGGGCCAGACCAGGAAAATGTATTCATTCAGTCATTCATTCATCTTCTGAACCTGCTTCATCCTCACTAGGGTCATGGGGAGACCAGTAAAATACTACAGATAATAACCTTTACATAATAATCCAAATTTTTCACTTTGTTTTCACGTGAAAATATGACTAACCTGAACTACCGTGTATAATCTGACATTAGTTAAGGAAAATAAGTAAAGTTTGAACAACAATATATCTCAGCTTATTATTAACACCATGAACAGATCACTGTCAATCTATTATTTTGTTAAAATCTGACTTTTCTTTCTTAAAAATTTACAGTTGTTCATAATTTTTCAGGATATTCACATTTTATTGTGACAATAGTGTCTAAATGCAATGTGACATAATGTCTTCCGTTCAATTTTTGAATTCTGTAAATTCATCCTGTGGGCTGGGTTGGAACCTTTGGCGTGTTTGACACCCCTGATCTAAACGATATGGACATCCGATAAAATATTTTGCATTTTGCAGGCCTGAACTTTATTGTGTAAAGTGCCCCTAAATCACCTAAAGAGGAACATTTTTTAGCATAATTCAACCAAAAAAAAAATCTGTTAAATCAGTTTTTATATCTCACTGAAAAGTTCCTCATTAGGTGATTGTCTTGTTTTAAATGTGATGAGATATTTGGACTAGAAATGAGACAAATACACTTTCATGCAGAATGCTCCCTCCTACACATTCTGCCAACAAAAAAAAGGTGTTTTTGCAAGTCTTCACAGCACTCAAGAGTCCATGGTTGTTCAGGGAATGGAAGTGTTTGTCCAGAAATGTAATTAAAACCGTGTCCTTGCATCAATGACGTGTCGTCATTGTAGCCACAGAGCTACAGTTGAAGGTTTGTGCTGAAGGTTTTTTTTTCCAAACAAATCTTTTATTACAAAGACGTAAAGGAAAAGGAAGCGCGGCTGTGTGCTTGGGACTTACAGAATCTAATAGCACCTCCTCAGATTCAATTGGAGTGTTTGTGTGCCAAATTTGATTTATGAAGAAGCTGCTGTATTCTGATGTGGTTTCAAAGAAAACTGTGTATTCTTTCCCTGCATTAATGTAAGATTAGAGCTGCAACTGCTATCAATCTCAGAGGGAAATAGAGACAGCGAGTAATCAAAATGAGGTCCATAAATCTGAATGTGACAACGGTATGTGCGGATAAGTACAGTTACAGAGCGGCATCATCAAATTATTCAATAACAGTAATCAGAACAGCGGAAAGCTTGAGTTTAGGATAGAACGACAGCGGCAGAACAATTGTGTGAGAGTGGGATTAGGCCTGAGGTGGACGTCTACGCAGCCCAATGAAATAATCAAGCTGTGGTGTGTGGCAGATCGGAGAACAGGCTTCCTTCACTCAGCATCAGCGCAGATCGAAGCAGACAGGACTCATCGCCCAGATGCCTCCTCTGATTTGAAAATGATTGAATTTGACCTGGCTCTACCCGAAATCACCATTTATTACTATTCTTCAGACCATCTCTTCACTTTCTCTGCACCGGGAGACCCTAACACAATTCTGCTGCTGGACTTTAATTGTTTTCTAGTGTAAGTCTTGCGTGAATCCCTTTACTGCCTGCATTTATTTATAATTATATACAAAAATAATACATCATTTGTGTTTTTGTTGTTGGACAAATGCTAAATTAAGTGGATACTGTTAATTTAACTATAGAACATCCAGTTGTTATGGTAAAAATTAGTGGCATTAGGTGAAATTGTCATAATAGTAATTAAACAGTCTCAGGTGGGTAGATGATTTTATTGGTGCTTCTATTGATCTGTTCCTCCAGTTAATTCAAACAAAACAAAAATGATCCAAAAATCAGTAGGATGTCATGGAAGTTACCAAGACTGAGCTAATTGTTTGAGCACTTCTAAATCTTTAGACTTAAAGATCTTTAGAGATCTTCAGACCGTCTCCACCACTTGCGTTTGTTTTTTCTTAAAAGAGTGATATTAGTCTGTTTTTAAATGTAATTGTTCTTTTTCCAGCATGTCCCTGTGGTCTCCATAAACTGTAAATGTTCTGCATGGGTCTGAATTCTTCATTCATTCAACTCCACAGGTCCATCTTCAACCCTATTTCTGAGTTTCAGATATGACCCATTTGGATGTTCAGAGGCTCCATAGTTACCATGGAAACACCGTCATCTTCTACAACATTGATTCACCAGTAAAACCCACATTGTTGGATCAGTGCCAGTGGATGGACACACTGGGTTTATGTTCAGTTAGTGACAGATTTGATTGAAAAAGACACTGTTTATTCAGTTTGATGTGTTTCTGATAAAATAACCATCAACTTTAATCTGAGCTTTAATGAACAACAATAAATGATTTATAGGAATAAAATAGAAAATATAGAGGATGACATTATAAATCACTTAACCCTTTCACCTTCTGCTCAACCATATGGTAGAGCACACTTTGACTCACTATATCTTATTGAAAAACAGGTTTTACTTAATTCCACCTGTTTCAGCCATCTCTAACATTTGGATAATTCAGTAGAGTGGTAGAGATGAATACATTTCCAGAACATATGTCTAGAACATCTAGAATAAATATTTATAACATATCTATTTTCATTTTTTTTAAAAAAGTGATTGTTGCTATTAGTGTCCCAAGGAAATAAAAAATGTAAAGAAAAACATTTTCATTGCTTTTTTTCTTGGTGAGGACTTTAAAGGGTTAAGAAAGCTTAAATATGGAGAAAATTTCAATTGGGAACTGACATAAAAGTAGCACTGAAATGTAAATTATTTGTTTTTTACCCAGACAAAAAAAACTAAAAAAAACCTGAGATTTCGAAGTGTTAGATAACTTTTACCTTGTTTTTATTTTGAAGTTAATTTCTTATTTTTAGTGTTCATACATCTGTAGACATGCTTATTTATAGATATAAACACCTGAATTCAAGAAATCTTGACAAGTGACATTCTCCTGCTGCATGGACAGGTATTTCGTTTATATTCCTCTGATTTTTAAAATTTTTTAATTTATTTTGGGGCTGTCAAAATTAACGTGTTAATGCAGATTAATCCATAATCATGACTAATCTGATTAAAATTTTAACTCAATTAACTCATCTGCAGCGCATAATGACTCTGAACGTCTCTGCTAATGCATTTGAGGCAGTTTTCTACTTTTCAAGCAGCGTTAGCGTCACTCAAGAACAAATGGGCAGTTGATCCAGTAGTGACAGGCAGTAGAACCAACCCATAAAAATGGAAGACACTAAACAGCGCGTTGGCCTCTGGATGGAAATATGAGGACACAAAAACAAGATGGAACAGTTTTGTTGAAACTGTTGAAGGTGTTTCATAAACATGGTAAGTGCATATATATTCCCTTGCTTCTTGAGTCTGTTCACTCATACAAAACAAAATCACAAAAAACCCTCGATTAAAATAGATTAAAAACGAATATGTAATTGTGATTAATCAAAATTAATCCACAGCAAGCCTGTGATTAATCTGATTCAAATTTTTAATCGTTTGTCAGCACTAATTTATTTTTTTAATCTTGTTTTTGGTTTTGGTCTTTGAGTTCGGGGCCAGATATTGAAGGTTAAGTTCTTCCTGCAAAAAAAGTGCAAAAACACTGATAAATCTCAGGTGCGTGTTATAATGGCAGGTGTAAAAGGTTAAACCAGACACTGCGGTCTACAGGGGGTTAAGGTGACACTCGAGACTCATGAATCCTCATGAAGCAGGAGTACAGAAATGATCACAATTCACAAAATAAAGGTTGAGGGGGTGCTGCTCGGCCCCAGTACAGATTCTGACATTGTGTAGACTCAGGCTGTCAGGAAAAGTATGTATAAATATATATATAAACAGTAAAACATTAAAAAGGTAGTGTGTGTTACCTGTGCTGTGACAGCTGTCTCCATCTGGGTCAAGCGTCCATCCTGGATAACAAGAACACTTCACTGTGGTCTTGTACTGCTGACACACCTGACTGCACTTGAGGTGGCGGCTGCAGTAGTCCACCACTTCGCAAGTCTTGTTGCTGGAGTCCAGGTGGAGCCCAGGGGGGCACGAACACACCACCCCCTTCCCTGGTGCTACGGTACACTGGTGGCTGCACCCCCCTCTGGCTACGAGACACAGATCTGGGGTGAAGAAAAGGCCAAAGATTTCTGGGTTTAGAAACTGGAAGAAAAAACATAAGAGGTTTAAAAGAAAGTCCTGACTCTGGAAGGAAATCTGGCTCCACTACTGCACTAAAAAAAGAGATTTATTTACGTGTATTTAAGCCCATAAAGACCCAAACGTCCACCTGAAAGCAAAACCACCTACTGATGTAAAGCCTTTCATACTCAAACTACTGGTTCTCAAACTTTTTACAGCGGAGTACCCCCTGAAATAAACTTTTTTAGCCCCGTACCCACAACTCTCACTTCAGCATTTTTGATTGAAAAAAAAAACAAATTGGCAATATATATGTGTTTGTGTACCAAATTAAAACAGACAACATACAGTTAATGGTAATAAATATTTAAAAATAATAACACGTTTTTTAAATAAATGTTGTGCAAAATATAAACTGAAAAGTGCCATCTTTCATTGATAAGAAAAAAATAAATTGGTCATTAATTAATAAATGAACTTTTCATGAACAAAAACTGAAATAAACAAATTGTTGATTTTTTATCAATTTTATTCTTTATTGGGTTCATCTTTGTTCATTTTATATTATATCGATTATTATGTTCATGTTACTGATTACTTTTTAATTTAAAAAAACTGTTTTCTGTGCTTTTTTTGTTTGTTTGTTTTGTGGGGGGGGTCTTTTTCTATAATAGCACTGAGATTCACTGAATGAAAAGTGCATTATAAATAACATGTATTATTATTATTATTATTATTATTATTATTATTATTATTATTATTATTATCATCATCATTTTTTTGTTGATTTTAATTGATTTTATTCTTTATTTGGTTCATTTTTGATCATTTTATTTCATTCTTTTGTCCATTACATTCATGATTATGTTCATGTTAATGATTACTTTTGACATTTTTGGTTGACTTCATGAATTATTTTGGTCATTGTTCATTCATTTTATTGCTTCTTCAGTTCGTCTTTGTTCATCTTATTCATTCTTTTGTCCAGTATGTTGATCACTGTTCATTTCATTGACCTCTTTTTTCATTTTTTGTCTATTTTAAGTGTAATAAAACTGTTTAATGCATTGCAGAACAGGAAGTCCTTCCCACACAGTTGTTTGTAAATCTACCTGAAGGTGAATGAGTTTTATTTCTATCCACACCTTTAAAAAAAACTCATAGAGAAAAGAAGAAAACTATGTTTAGTTCTGGTTCTTTCAGGTGTCGTTATCCCCTTTAACCTCTTACTGCACAAATATATTTACAATTATATCCAAGACTGCAGCAGCTCTCTTTTGCCATTTCCTTTCTTATGTATTCTTAGTATCTTTTTTCTTTGTTTTTCTCCTTTTTTCTCTAAATATTCATATGTTTCTCAAGTGTATATTTCATATTTATGTTTTCCATCCTCCCTACACTTTATTTTTTGTGCTTGCTGCTGTAAACTGTAAAATTTCCCCATGGTTTGATCAGTAAAGTCTCATTTTATCTTATTTTATTTGTGATATTAGGCATCGTGTCCATAACCGGACTTAAATCTCAGGCATGTAAATCAACTCCTCCAGTCAACAATCCAAAAAAAAAAAAATCCAAAAATCAGTGGAATTTCACGAAATTAATATCCCTGTCACTGAAACACTTTGAAACTGATCCATGAACGTCGATAATAGTCCACAAAGGGTTAATGTTAATTATGAGGTGGGGTTTTTTTCTCTTTCTACTTCCTACAACCTGGTTCTTGTTAGAAACCACGGGTTCAAGACTGAAGCATTACAGTGGAAATGAAGCTGGTGAGGTTTCTCTTCTATCACATGGATCCAGGCTGTGTTTTGGAGGTGGGCAGTGCGGTCCCTCGGCGGGGGGGAAATGGAGCGTGTGGTCACAGTTGTTAATAGCGGGTGTGAGTCCTGCTGAGCTGGGCAAATCAATCACATACTCAAGCTCCTTCTGAGTGTGGGATAATTGTCTGTGAGCAGGCAAGAAGCCCACTTTTCCACCACGGTAACGCGAGGACTCGAGGGTCCTATAGAGCCCCCTCCACCCTCCCCTTCCCCCTCCCCCCAAGGCTCAGTTAGTGGCGCTGGAGAAAATGAACCTGGATGTTTACACTGCTCACTTTAGGAGATTAGATGGAGTCACATGAGATCCTTTAGTTTCCTCTGAAGGCTGCTGGACAAACACTATTTCTTTATGTTCCGTCCCTTCGGCCTCTGAGACAACACGTCCTTTTTTCCTCATCAGCCTCTCCGAGAATGAATAATGGTGCCTTCGTGTGCTCTGGGAATTATGGTAAATACTAGTTACACTGTAAACTAGCGATGGAAATTCTGGCTTTTTAGAGCGCTGGTTCTTTTGGCTCAGCTCACTTTTGGCTCCCAAGTCGTAGGTTTGATCATTAAAACTGAATTTGATATTTCTAAACGCCATCACATTTAGTTGCAGGAAAACGTTTATATTTTTATTTCTCAATTAAATGTTTGGGCCTGAAAACAAGTTTTGATCTTTGGTTTCATTTTATAAAAGTGTCCTTATTTTTTTTTTAATCTCCAAAGGTTTGAAGCTTAAACAAGAGAGAAATGTGAGAAAATGTTAATGCCTGTCTAAGAAAAGTGTATCAAGTGTGTGATGAGGGGTTTTACAGCCTTAAAACATACAACGTTGTAAAAAAATAAAGCTACTTCGCAGATTTCGCCTATTGCGGTTATTTTTAGAACGCAACCCCCCACGATAAACGAAAGACCACTTTATTAAGTAAAATGCATTACAAATGTCAAAACATTTATTATATCAAATGTCTGTTATTTAAATCCTCAATCAACTGCATAATATATAATAATATAATAATTATATAATAATATAATATAAAAAAAATACAAAACAAAGACCCATCTCAATAGACAAGGTCAGATCTCTGCGTGCACATTTCCAACTATGTAAGGTCAAACAACACAACAGCAACAATATGGAGAAAGATGACTATCAAAAATATTTATCCACGATTCTAACCATTCGTATTCATAATGTTAAACATTTGTATGTCAATAAAAAACTT
>JAQQZY010000015.1:36797450-36808488 GCA_030068375.1 Ostorhinchus rueppellii
ACAACCTCCCCCCCCCTCCCTCCTGTTCGTGTGCTACTTTGTTGTGCAGTGTGTGTTTAACCCTTCCCCACACATCTTGACCAGTGACTTTCGCCTTTAACAGAAAAAAAGGATGAGAATAGTTTGAGATTTAGTTTGAGAATTAGTTGATGAGAATAAACTAATCGGCTCCCATTTGGCTCTGAACAATGGGAGCCAGCTCCTGACGTTCTCTTTAAAGAGCCGATTCGTTCGCGACCGACACATCACTACTGCAAACCCGGAAGAGCTGAGTTTACTTTCAAAAAATGAGAAAATTCGTTGAATTAAAAAAAAAAAAATCAAGTAATGATTAATGAACTTTTTAAATACACTTTTAAAATGTAATAACTGCAATTTTTTTCAGATTTTCAAGATTTTAAGTTACTGTCTTCACCCATAAGTAGCTGGCATAGACTCCAGTGACCCTCACAACCCTTAAAGTGGGTTCAGATGATCAACCAATGAAGATTTTAAGTTAAATGTGCCTTAAAAGTTCATTAATCATTGCTTAATTTTTTTTAGGCAACCAATTTTATCAATTTTTTTTAAAAAGTCAACTCAACTTATCCCAGCTAACGGTGTATAAACTCAAACAATACATATGAACACCCCCATTTTATATTTTCCACTGGAGAACTGAGGTCAAATTAAATAAAATCTTTAATTTGATTTTGTAATGGAAATTATATGTTTTACAGTCATATACAAATAACATTCTACATTGTTATTTGTCTACATTTCTTTTCTTTTCATAGAAGAATAAAACTATCTGTACATTTATTTTCTTGAGTATATCTCTGGTGTCTTCATTTCTTGTTTTCTTCTCCCCCCAAACAGAATGGTAATAAAATAAATAAATAAAAGTAGAAACAACAGTCCCATAGTATCTAACCAACATTGGGTGTCATGTTTTGTTCCTTTGTAGTGTTCATTAAGTTTGTCCATGGTTTCCATCATTCCTGTTCTAGTCTTATTTACTTTTTTTTCCTCTTTTCTCTTTTTTTCCCCATGTTCTAGTCTACCTGTGAAATATTTTCATCCACGAGCTGCTGAGATGAAAATAACCTATGAACTTTGAACACTGCGGAGAGCGGCGAGTTATTCATTGCAAATCATAAGCATTATCATGATATAATTTTAATATTTTCACGTATTATTTCACTGGTCCGGCCCGGCCCATTTGAGATCACATTGGGGTGAAAGTGATGAATAAAATTTAAAACAGAGAAAAGTAAAGAAAAATATTACTTTTTCCTGTAGAACACATCAATAACTCAATGGGTTTTACTGGTGAATCAATGTTGGAGAAGATGACTGTGTTTCCATGGTAACTACACAGCCTCTGAACGTTTGACACCAATTATTTCCATGTATTGATAGGATTAGTGGATCAACAGGTATTAAACAGTTTAGTTCAGTAGATGGTTTAGGGTGGATATCTGGGTTTTTATGGGTTATGTCAGTTTTGTAAATTCAAGAATTTACAACTTTTTAAGACCCAAGCAAAAAAAAAAAAAAATCCAAAATAAAAATGCTGTAGCAGATGAATCAACACGTCCAAACTCTTTTACCCGAGTAGCAGCTTAAAGATAAAGTGTGTATCAGATATTATTCATTTTCCTACGGCAACAAAAGCGCTTGAACGCAACATACTTGTAATTTCAAATTCACAAGTGGAAAGGATCATCTTCCCGACAGCACGTGAAGGCAGGATGAGAGCAGGGCCTTGTGGGAGATGTTACATCATCCAATAATAAAATACCAAAGATGAAAAATGAGCTTGGCCCTGTGCTCTGGGAAGACATTTGCTTTGGGGTTCCTATCTTTTTTTTTTTCTTCAGTTCTGAGCTGATAAAGACGCACTAAAGCTACACTGAAATCCAACACAGCTGCACAAAACAAGGATCCTTTTGCAATGTAAATGCGGTTCATTTATTTATTGTGCTTTTGTGTTTTGTTTTATTTGCTCCTGTAGTGAAGTCAAGCTCCTCCGTCTCTACCCTTGGCAATCAGAGAAGCTCAAACATAGTCAGCGCATCGCACCATCCAAATGCCTACCAGTCCAAGGAACTCATTATTTTTGACATGTTTTCCTTGTCTTGGCACTTTAAAGTGATTCTTCACCCAAAATATATCTTTTGAGTATCAAACGCTCACCCCCTGTAGGTTTGAAAGGTGGCTATAAAAAGTTGCTTGCTAAGAGGAGCAGCTATGGTCAGCCTGGATGTTGTTCGGAACAACGGGTTTTAATGTTGACAAGTTTTTACATCATAAAAAAAAAATCATGTAAACTTCTCAAACTTGTCAAATCTTTGATGTCGGGCCTATTCAGAGCTCAGATGTTCAGTCAGTGGTATTATATTTAGATCTATATTAGCAAAGTGGTGACTGTTTGGGACACATAGTGCTGACAGAGGGGACATTTTGACTTTCTACCGGATCTGACAACATGTCGGATGGAATTTACAGAATTGACAAAATTCCACTGAAGTGCTGTATAAACCTACTCAACATTTGGAGACATTCTGTACACTTGGAGGCTGTTCTTTACTGGTCAAATATAAAAACAGAACTAATGATAGGATTTATAGTTACGCTGTCATTCAAAAGTCGTCGAATCCAACCCCATTTTTGCACCTTTGGATCAAAGAAAAATGAACCAAAGCCATGTAAGAAATACATTTCCTATAGTTAGCCTCAAAGCATAATTGCCTGTCATGCTTTTTCACGACGTATCCAGTGATGAAAAAGGAAGCAGTGTCAAGAGGGTCAGTGTATCTGTTGGTAATTGGATTTTATTTTCAGAAACCAAAGAAAAACCAGAGGTTAATAGGTTTTCATTTTAAAACTGAAGAATTAGATATAGAAGAGTTTTTCGTTTTCAGTGTCAACACAGATAGGCTGATTTTCATTTTCACTAATAAAAAAACAAAGTTACGACCTGACAGAAGTGGAAAAAAAGACCAAAATCACCCGTTTTTTTCTTTTTTTTTTTCTCCATCATAGACATGCTCCCTCCATGAATATCTACGAACTCCAGATTTCATACAAACTGGAAGATTAGTACAAATGGGTTCAAATTCAAACTTTATGAACAATTAGGGTCCAAATACGCAAATAAATGAACCAAAGCCAAATAAAAACCGGTTTAGACAAATATGAGCCCTTTACGAGTTTCAGAGTTTTTAAAGGTATTAAATGCAGATTTGTCAATTCAAGACTTAAGACTTTTTTAAGACCCTGTGGAAACCTTGAATAATCACAACTAGAACTACAACGAATAAACATCAAAGCCACTGAATCCATCACATCTATTTTTTTTCTAATTTCTAATTCAAGCACCTGAAACATCCAGACAGGTGAGTCACTGATGGGAAAAGTTAGCATTGGTACCATTAGCAAACATATTTGGCTTACCATCACCTATCTAATGTTAGCTTGCTACTACTTAAACTTAAACTAGCATTTCATTAGCATAGCATAATTATTCAAGTCGTATGTTTTGTGACGTGTGTAACTTTACTCTCCAAACACTTCTGCTTTATTGTGCGTTATTGGCTAAAACCTGAAAAAAATATAACTTAAGCAATTATGCAACGACGCTAACAATTTGTTGAATATTTTTTCTGGATAAACGAGTGTTTCTTGACACACAAAGCACTGGTTTTACCGACATGGAGGACTGACTAAAGAAACCCAAATGTTTCCAGAGCCAGTTCTCTAAACTGGGTGTTTGTTTCTCCATCGAGTGTTTGGATAAAGACAAGAGCGTGTCTCATTGTGTTCATTCATGTTATATATGAATATGTTCATGCTAATCCAGTTTTTAAGTTTGTAAGGAAAGCTTTCATTGTTTTGTTTTTTCATAACTACTCCGTGCTGCTACTATTTGGTCTTGGATAAAGGAGTTAAAGTCTACAATTATCTTAAGAAAACCAACAAAAATGCCACAGGAGATTTAAAACATGACTTGCAAAAAAAATCTTTAACAGTAGTTGCTTTTTCATTAACCCTGAATTTAACTAGCGCATTAAAATTTGCCTAATGGCCAATGACAATTACGGCCAAACTCTCATTTTCTGATTAAAAGTTTTTGTGTTGGCAAGAGGGGTTTTTTCAGGCATAGCGCGAATAGTATATGACAGAAAACTGCAATGGAAAGACCTTTTTTTATAACTAGAGTCGTGAATAATCATAATAATATTAATAAAAGTAACAAAAAAAATAAAAATGGATGTTGACAGACCTTACAATAACCAAGAAGAAGAGTTTCAAAACACACACTTGCGCTGTATGTAAGGAAACACCAGGAAACCCAATCAATTTTATAATTTAGTCCAGAATAGAGGGGTAATATATAATAATATATACAGTATAATAACATGAATTTATCTGTAAATCAGCACCGTATTTATGTTGGACACTATTTTTATGGAATGACTCCTCATGTCACATAATTAATCATCGCATTTGTGATTTCATGGAAAAACCGACATTAAACCCTTCTGATTTTTTGACATTTAGTAAATATCGTTGACTGAAAAGAACGTTTTAGAAGGGCAACATCGATATAATCATTGTCTCTTTCTTTATCTGTTCTGTTTTATTTTCTTGAATGATTAAGGCTGTAATCAGTGTATGTAGCGGACATTTGCCTTTCTAATAAAAGGATAATTGCAAATAAATATCGTTAAAGTTTTTGCGCAGATGTCCAATGGAAAAGTGACTCATGATACTGTTATTGGCTGGAGGTATAAACTTACTGCCAAACATCCACACATCTGAGAAACATCCGGAACACAGTGAAACTAAAGAAAATTAGCAAATGCAGGCAGAATTCACACTCTAAAAATAACTCTGGCCATTAGTAAATATCACATTAGTATAAAGGCATACTACCTTAAAATCACTTTAGTGCTAACTGAAGTTGGACGTACCCAAATAAATGTTGAAAAATCCAACAGTTAATTCTGTCTTATATTTACATCTATTATTTAAATTTATTTCACAAAAATAAATGAGTACTTGAGTAACTAATTATATTTCTAAGATGTCCATATTATTTTCTGTAAATACCAGTGAGAATATTTGAGCTGCACTTATAGCGATCAGTTTGAAGAACTTTAATTATTATTTATTCATCGCTAACAAATAAAGAAAGTGAGTATGTTTTGTTATGCAGAACGTGATGGCGTGCACCGTTTTGTGGTCGAAGAGAATGGATTAAAACCCATATATTGACCTGAAGGACTCCTAGATTAAAGAGTAAATACATTTTTAAGAATATTTATTCTAATATTTAATAACCCAGGATGAATTACATTCTGTTAAAAACATGAAGTAAATGTAGCAGATTTGTTTTGTTAATTAATAATCTCATTTTCAGTTGCATCTTCCTGACATTTTAATTATATCTACTCATTTTTCTGGTGGTTTAAACTTCGGGTTACTGTTGCATCGACTTAAATTTTAATTATACCAGCTCCATTTTATATTTCATGGTAGTCAATGTAGTTATTCAGCTGTGCTTCAACTTTTTAATGACATTTACTTAATTAAGGTAAAGCTAAATTACTTCACAGTTTTCAAATTTGCAAAGTATTTTTAAGTGTAAAAATGTTGCATAGACTAAACTGAGTAAAGAATAGCTAAAGTTCTTAGAATTTAGCATCTCTGCAGGTAAACAGACCACTACACACAAGCAGAAGGTCACAGGTCATGACTGGGAGGGTGTTTTGTGTACGAGTCTAGAGCTTTCACAGGAAAATGATGCAAAAAGTGTCCAAAATATTGATGTTGTAACTGTAAATGGACCACAGACAGAGTATTTAATTCAGCTCACTCACTATGCATTTATTCATTTTCAAGCCAAACCACAATCTTGTCCTAACGCCAACCAACATGCTGTCATCGCCTTAAATTCCTGGATTTTGTAAACCCACTATTCGCTCTTGTCTGTTGAGGAAAAGCAACAACTGTCAGATCAGGCACCAGTTGTATTTGTGGCATTCTATTGTAAAAAAAAAAGGGAGGAAAAAAGGAGGAGAAAAAAAAGAGAAGTTTGCAATTTAGTTACATAAGAAGCCAATTTGTGAGAGACTGTTGGCCCGACCTTATCCTCCAACCTCAGGATTCAATCTAATTAATGCTCTAGTGGCCTAATAAGAGCAATGCCTCGCAACCAAGTTTAGGAAAGCCGCTTTAGCAGAGCCTGTTTTAGCATCACGCAGCGTTCCTATCCTCAGAATTGATTTTTTTGTGTCAAATAAGGAATGAGAATGTAGTGAGACTATGCACAGACAAGACAAACATTACCGCAAATGGGGCCTTCGTCCGAGCGATCGGGACAGTCCACTTTGCCGTTGCAGATCTTATCAGGCGTCAGACAAACAGAGGAGTCGTTAGCGCAGGGATATTTGGGAGGTTTACAGATGGCAGATTCACAGGATTCTTCATCTGAGCGGTCTTCACAGTCGATGTCGCCGTCACACACCCAGCTCTTGGTGATACATTTTCCTGTGAAACAGAAAACGCACACATGTATGACTTCATATTTGAGAAACGATGCACTCAGGTCGGTGTTAAGAGTAAAGCAAGGCTCATTTATTCATACAGGCCTGATCAGCCTCTGTAAATGGACCTGTGTAGTACCATTCAGACGAGGGATGCAAATGATTGATTAATCCATTAAGCATTGGTTGGTTGACCTTATTGACTGTTAAGAGCAGTGTTGGGCACGTTACTTTGGAAAAGTAATTAGTTATAGTTATTTGTAACTATAACCAAAAAGTAACTGAGTTAGTACCTGAGTTACTCCACTGTAAAAGTACAGTGGTACCTCTACTTACGGAATTAATCCGTTCCGGAAGTAGTTTTGTAAGTAGATAATTTCATTAGTAGAGACATGTTTTCCATGTAAATGCCCTAATCAGTTCCAAGCCCCCCAAAATTTAGACATAATTTTTTTCTAAATTATAAAAATGTATCCAAACCTCTAACAAATTCATAAATAATAAAAAATTCAAATGTGTTAATTAAATAGTGAATAAAAGTGAACTAAAGCTGAGGAAAACGTGTCCGCACTTCCTGCTTCACTATTCACTCTAGTGTGAGACAAGTATACACACAGAGGGACCTCCCTCTGTGTGCCAGGGGGCCGCGCCATGGCCAATGCCGGAGCAGCTCCGAGCGCCGACTGGAACAGTACCGTAAAGTATGTAATAATTATGCTGTTCATATCCTGAGCGCCAAGTGGAAGTGTACTTTACCGTTAAGCACGTAATAATTGCGCCTTTCGTAACTTGAAATTTCTTTCATTACTAGAGTCAATATTTTACTGTAAAGGATTTTCGTAACCTGGAAATTTCGTAGGAAGAGTCGTTTGTAAGTACAGGTACCACTATAAATAGTTACCAGAGGAAGTAACTATTGCGTTACTTTTTTTTTTAGTTTAATAATATCTAAGAACTTGGATCTCCACCGAGGTTCCAAAATGTTGGAACCAAAACCAAAACGTGAATATAAACACTGCAGACACTGATTGGTCAGACAGTTTTCTCTGTGACTGTTTTACAAACACAAATGCAGAAGTAGACGGTAAATACAGCGGTACATGAATCCACCTGATGACAGAACAAAACTGCACCATGGTCAGTGCAACAGATTCAGTCTGTGGTGGATGATGGAAACATTCAAACGAAACAACACGCAACGAGCGAGTATTCAGCAACTTTCTGAGCAGACGACACGGAAATAAATGCGCCACATCAGAATACAGACTAGCGCTGAGCCGGTTCCACATAGAGGAAATGTAGCGAAGGAATAAGGAGTGGAGCCGGTACCTTCTTCTTATCCTTTCGGCTTTTCCCTTCAGGAGTCTCCACAGCCGTATTAGCGTCTCTTACCCATGGCTAGTAAATCTGCCAGTGCGCTTTGTTTTTTTTTTGTTTTTTTCGCTCTCTCCATGTGCACGCCCTCCCCTCCTAATACAAAACACACATGTGCACATGAGAGTTTTCTGGATGGGCGGGGGGAGTGTGCTATTCGCCGTGAGGAGCCACAGGGGAGTAAAAGAAGCGAAACTCCAAAGAGAATTACATGTGGACATCTTAAACATTTACGTGACAATTTGTATTCGATGTTCGCGATATAGACATTTCGTACATCTCACGTGACACAACCCGCGATATATCGAGTATGTTCGATATATCCCACAACCCTTTGAGTGGGATTGTTTTTCTTTTATCTTTAGAGAACAAATGAGTTGCAGGTGTGGTGCTGGAGTGCTGTCATGTGATTGGTTCCTCAGCTGTGAGCGGGAAATATAAAGTTGGCTCATCCCTACTTCCTGTGGACTCCTCTCTTTCCATCACCCGCATCTTGACCAGAAGCTTAAGACTTTGTTTAGAGAATTCTTCGATTTTGTGTTCAGAGCCAGATGTTGGGAATCTTTTTGCTGTATAAGTTTTCTCCTGTTTTTTTTTCTGTTAGGACTTTAGGTAAGAGAAATGTAAATGTATGACATGTACAAGGCATAATATTGGTAAAACTGCACTTATTTTTCTGACAAATTGCAGTTTTTTTCTGGTTATTCACACGTTTTTTTGTAAATGCAAATACTTTCATAATTTAATGCTTTTTATTGCACTAAAACAAAGATAAAAAGTTGTCATTACTTATAGTATACGATGCTATTACTTTACTGGAGATCCAATTGAGCTGAATGTGTCCCATGAAAGAAAATGAGTTCGACACCCCTGCTTTACATGGTCTGTCTATCAGTTACGGAGGGTTTTAGGTCTATTTCCCGCCTATTTTGAAGTCGCTCTGTTTGTTTGTGTTTTGGTTCATTATCCCATATAGGATTACACTACGCAAAGAGCAGCAACAGTTCATACTTAAGACGCTTTTTAAAATGATGAAGATAATGAAATGAGGAACCAATGTGTGCATCACTTTTACATATTTAAATCTAACATCAACGTGGGATTAAACCGAAACTAGAAAAAAGTCACAGCGTTAATCACATCCTTGTAAAAACTACGTGAAACAGCAGCTGTGTTTTTCCCAGAGCTTCCATCAACTCTAACCGCTGAATGCCTGATTCATGCCAAAACCCTTCTGTAGAACATCTGATTCTGTCTGTGGATTGGAGGTATGTGGAATCCCTGGAAGCCAAACAACGCCGATAGCCTCTAGTAGGATGTGTCATCGTTTTCGCCATCTCCAAGGTGAAGATGAGGTCACAGCGTTTTCCAGTTTACACTTTCTACATCAAAGCTACATCACAGAGTGTCGAGATCCCACTCATTTATGTTCGGTGTCAATCAGTGCAAACCGACGTGGGAGGATGAAGAAAGCCCAGACAGCACATATACATGCAGCGTGAAGTTCTGTGGGCTGGTGAATAACTTTAGCTTCGTGTCACTTCTACAAGTACATGTCCAAAAAAAAAAAACTAGAAAGGTGTAAAATGTAAACAGTTTTGGCAGCTTATACAAAGTTATGGCGCGTATATGCTTTAAATTTGCATTCACAACCCCAGTGTGACTGCTCCAATCTGACTTTTGTCATTTTGCTGCTCATATTATTTCTTAAAATGTGGCCAATATCAGAATCCAATACCAGTGAGTCATGATCACGAACTGTGTCACATGCAAAAAGCAGAGGAATTTGAAGTGTTCGGCCATTTTCTTGTGTAAAATCCCTCATACATTGAGAGATAGTGATGTACGGATTAAAGGTGGAGTCTGAGATGTTACAAAAACGGCTCAAGCAGACTACATTTTGAAAAGTCCCAGCCCCTTTCTTCAGACTCCCCCCTGAAGCCATGCCTCCAGACTCCAAAATGCACAGTGCAGGGAGCGGGGACAAATAGCAGTTGATTTTGATTGACATATCACTGTTCAATCATTTCGAGTGGGCGCTCAAAATGATTGGATGTTGTTTTTTTCAGTCCTGTCCATCCCACAGGTGACTAAACCTTTTAATTTTTGTGTCAGAGCATTTAATTATTTGTTTGCAATCAGGGTGTGAAGGAGATTTTTAGCAACATAGTAAAAAATGCTCCAGAAAAACATTTCAGACCCCAGGGTTGCAAAATTCTGGGGGTTTTCAAAGTTGGCAACTTTCCAATTTATGGGAATTAACAGGAATTTACAGGAATAAAAAAGAAATTTACAAATTTGAAGGTTGGCCCTCAACAGGGACCTAAAATATAGTTGGGGAAATATATTGTAGCATAATCTTGGCTAAAACAACCAGCTTTAATGCAGGTACACTCCTCAATCACATGCACACAGCACTGTTTACTGCAGGGCTATTGAGGCCACGCCCCCTGCATGCACTGTGCACTCCTCCATCACATGCACAGATGATTGTTTAAACCCTGGAGGCCACACTTTAAAGCCCAAAGCACAAAACTATTGAAGCCACACAGTTGAACCTGTGGATTATAGAAAGTCAAGCAAGTTTTTTTTTTAAATATTATGGGATAAATATATGTGATCTATAATGGTATTACTGTTTAACCTGCAAAAATTAAATAGAAATGTATTCATACAGTAGCTAGCTAGCTGGTAAGTTTCCAATTTGGTATATTTCCAAAATTACCCAGCTCAACTTCCCATGGAAAGTTTCCATAAAGTTGGTGGAAATTTACTGGAAATTTTCCGCCCCTTTACAACCCTAATTAGAGGTAATGTATATCAGAAACACAGTGGAAAGTAGCGAAACTATTGAGATGTGGTTCAAATGATTCGTGATTGGTGGGAACTACTTCTTCTTCCGCCTGGGTAAGTGTGTGCTGCGTCAGCCCTTAGATCCCTGTGAACTTGTGCCACTTCTGGACCAGCAGAGTCTATTCATAGGCAGGAGTGGATCAGAGCAGAAAACGGAACAGACTAAAGGGAAAACAGTAAATCTGCTGTTGATCCTGAACTAAAACTAGTGAAAGAAAGAAAGAAAGAAAGAAAGAAAGAAAGAAAGATAGAAAGAAAGAAAGAAAGAAAGAAAGAAA
>JAQQZY010000015.1:36823029-36839660 GCA_030068375.1 Ostorhinchus rueppellii
CAATTTAATGCTACAATTACAGGTATTTAAACTCATGAACCCTATTGTAAGGTTGACACAACTGAAGGTTTTTCCTCCTCGTTGTCATTTGCTGCTAAATTGATGCTGTCCTCCTTCGAGGTGCATCTTACCTATACCCCTCTCACATTCGCTGGGGACGGGAGGGGTAGGAAGCTCTGCGCCTTTGATTGGCTGCAGTCACGCCCCCTGCCCCGTCCCCCAATTACCCACATGTGCTTGTGGTCCTGTGTGAAACTGTTTGTCTTTTGGGCTTCATTCAAGAGGCTATTTTTACACAAATTCCAACACATAGAGCTTTTTGACTATAGGTTGGTATTTGTCTTTTTTCTCACCTCAAACCTTAATGTTTTCTTTCCTTCCATCTGCGAACACAGAGTGCATTCATTTCGATTCGTCAGTTGCAACTGTAGCTGCATTCCTATGTGCGTCCTGTGTTTTTCTTTGTGTGACCTTGGTCGGTTGTAACTGGAAGGACATTTTTGTGGCTCTGAAATATGTGCAATGACAATCACGAAATCTATATTCTGTAACAAACACCTTAAAAGGTTCCCATATCTTTTCAAACATATCCTGCCTTCCTGTTCGTGTGTTCGTCAGTCTGTCCAAAGGAAAAGTTGTCAACATTTTTTCTAAAACATTGCAATGGATCTTTTCACGTGTACAAGACGCATATCTGTTCATGTTTGTTCACTTCTGTTGTATTTATGACCTTTTGGATAAAGCCCTAAAACAAAAAGTACAGGATCCATTGGAATGTTTTTGAAATTATTTGTTCTATTGCAATTTTAACCTCCTCCAAAAAACATTTTATCATACCGCATCACCACATACAGTGGAATCCTCTGTACTGATAGTTTACTTTTTCATTCTACTTGACTGGAGCAACTGGAACACATAATAATTTCCCCGTGGGATTAATAATGAATTCTGATTCTGATTCTTGACAGTACGTGTCGTCAAACATCCCATAAAGCCACAAGGATTATTAATTAGCCACATTATTCTTATATTTGAGACGTGTTTTACATTTATTCGTATTGGAATTCATTCTAAAATCTACGAAACCTTGAAAGATTAGAGCAAATACACAACTGAAATATTCCTTTGTAGAGTTAAATCACTATTTACAGTAATGGGGAAAAAAAACCCACAAAGCCAATAATAAAAAAGACTCAAACACAATTTCACTATGGTAAGCACAAACATAACATAGTGAATAATTTAACCCTAAAGACCTAAACAGACTAAACAGATCAAAATCATCTTCTGATCTAAAATGTTTAATAAATACTGAACCATTAGTCCAATCAATGCATGCAAATATTTCAGTTTCTCAGCTGTTCAGTGATATTTCAGATGAGTCTTTTTGGAAGCTCAAAGACTCCATAGTGAAAGTGGAAACACCATCATCTGCTAAATGGATCCACTGTTAAAACGTGTAGTTCCACAAATGACAGTGGTTGCAGACACTTGTTTTTGTGATATATTTTGCTGGAAAAAGTCCTTTCGTCCTCAATTTTCTGTTATGATACAATAACCTTTGGATTTACTCTGAGTTTTTACTGTATGAACGTCGATATGATCAGTGAATTAAATATGGGAAAATAGCTGCTTTTCGCTGAAATATGTAAAATTCAGAGTAAAACATTAGAATAAACCATGATAAATCACTCGTAAAAGGTTAAATTCTTTTGAGAGTCGCCACAAAAATAGTCACCGGTCTTTTTGTGAACCACACAATGAAGCATTCAAGGTTAAAGACACAACTGTCTGTCATTCATTTCTACTTTCCGCTGCATTCCCTGCCACCTCTGGAAATATTCCCTGTTCAGTGCAAAGTTTCTTCCTGTCTGAGTTGGAAACGTCAGCCTGGTCAGGCTCTGCTGCTCATCTACACACATGCTTTTGGGCTGTAAACACTATTTAAAATTAACTTGACAGTTTGAGGTGGGGAAAATAAATTACCACCTGTGTCATCAGCCAATATCAGATCTGACATCTATCACTTCAGTCAAGGAGACCTCGAACTAAATTGGACTATTTTGTTCCATCGATATTCCCTACCAACGCTGCAGCGAGTGTCGGAATACAGATTCTACTGCACTCCGAGAGCTCATGACAATGTCAGAATTGACATTTGTGCTGCTATCAGATAGCATTCTTGTTTCTGATTTTGAGATTCGGTTGTACTTTCCAAAAATCCTTAGTGGACGCCCGAAGCTTTATTGACTTGAGTATGAAATGCAAGTCTACATCTGAATTGATTTGTTGGCATGCGTAGCTGCTGCCTGGAATACCTTAGGCACTGTCGAGAAGACATATCGTATATTTATCAGGCGTGTGTCTTCTATATTTCCCTCAAACGTGTTACGTCTTGCTGACAGCCCACGACTGGTTTGAATTTAACATTCATTAAAAATGAAGGACGAACATCCATAAATAATGAAGGTTTGGAGTAAACAGTAAACAGTAAGCCTGGCTAAAAATGAAACACAGGCATCCATAAATAATCGCAGCTTCAAGTGAACAGAGAGCCCAATATGAGACACTGTGTGACAACTACTAAACTACTGACAAACAAAATCCAAATTAGCATCAATCTCTAAGGCGGCCACCGCTGAGCTTCAGGTGTTCCAAAACCCACAGTCGCTCCACTGCAGCTAAGTGAGCTGCCAGAGCTGCACAGTGGAGCGCCTACAGAGAAGTAATGCCTGAGGAAGCTCAGACAACAGTATGGGAGAGAATATGTTTTGCTGCACAGCTTGATTATGATTGAATGAAGCCGAGCATGAACTTTAATTACTGCTTACACCCTGGCTGTTTGTGACTGCGTATTGAAGCAGCTTAGGACACACAAAGGGAGGCTGAGGCAATACGGTACACTGCAGCGTTTGGCAACCATCAATCACTGGAAAAACCCGATCTAATATAAATAGTGACTAAGGAGAATCTGAAAACCTCCACCCCTCTCTGTTCCATATGGGTCTGTCCATGAAACTGGGTTTAGTTTAGTATCTGGGACATTTCCATCTGTTTACACCCAAAACTAAAAAGTAAATGTAGACATATTTACCCCGGGATGGACCTAAAGATGAGCCCAGATAAATGCAAAACAATTATACTCCTGCTCTGAGCCATACCATAATTAATGAATTTATTATCAAATATTGGGTCCAAAAATAGGACCCAATATTTGACAGACACTGTGTTTAAATGTGTCGATCCTTGTGGTTTTTCTAATCCACACATGTGGGTTTGGCATCAGTTTCAGTCTCATTCTGGGTTTGGTGTGGAACCCATCGTGTCCACTGGTGTTACATACAGAACCTGAACATTTAAACACAAATAAATCATGAGTGATTTTTACAACAGCGCTCATTTTTGCTAAACACTCTGACTTAAATATTTACTACGACTCTCAAAATGCACCTGTAACAGAATAAAACCATATTTAAAAAAACAACAACAGAATAACATCATTTTTGTGTCCTTTTTACCATGTTACATGCAGATCTGTGTTTTTATCTTAGTATTGTATCTTTTTATTATGTTTTTATTGCATTTATTTTTCTTTACAGCACTTTGGAAACCATTGTGTTTATTTTTATTTACTAAGCACAAATTGAAACAGATTAGATTGGATTTTTGTATGAGCGTCAAATACAAATGTTTTATCTAAAAAAAAATAGTTTCTCTTTTATCTTAGTAAATATTCATTTTTAAAATGGAGCCAAAGTGATTCCAAACTTGCTTCATAACATTTGTCTACATCTGGTTTGAATGTTTAGCCCCTCTGTCCTGCTTTAGGGAGCAGTTTCATAGAAGAACCCATTTACTGGTTAGTCATTTAGGTCAGCGTCATTACTAAAAACATTTCCAACAGCTGAAAATGCACTTTTTCCCGCTCATAAAAGTGGTAAATTCATCTTTAAAGGCTTAAAAATGCTCAAGTCATCATGCCGTTCCATGTAATTTTCTCATTTATGTTTTCCACGATTAATCCAAAATGCAAACTACATATTTTACTTGGCGGAGCTGACAGATTGTATAATACCACAGAGGCATGACGAGAAAACTGCAAACTACTGCAAGAAACTCCACGGTTTCTATGGCATGGCCCCGCTACATGGATGCCATCAGTGAGCACATGTCTGGCCCCGGAGCCAAAGAACACGGAGTAAATAATGTAGTTATGAATGTTTCAATTCAATGAAAGAGGAAATATTTGAGTAGGACACATGTGGCGTCAGTTTCCCAATGAATTTTAAGAGTCACTTGAATGTTTGGAAAGCGGTGCAGCCAACCTTTTGAAAACTAGAACTAAATGTGCTGTTACATCGGCTTCACTCGAAATAAAGAACACTGACAAAAGAAAAGCACTGCAATAAAGGGGGTCTAAAAACAAGATAAAGACACGAAAGCATTTCTCAAAACCAAGAACGCAGAGTACGGTTTTGGTCAGAACAAGCCACGAGAACGTACTTCCTAAGAACGCAAATCTATCTGTAATTGAACGGCTGCGTCCTGGTGACCTTTAACCCTGTCTCTGCTGGATTTACTCCATTAGCTCCAGAACTTATTTCCCTCACATCACCACAATGCCACTGATTTGATTTCAGTACATTTGTACTAGTGTTTACATGTCATGTGTACATTTTGTATATCTTCTAAACTGTCGTATATTTCGTCGGTTCAGTCGCGCACACACTCACCCAGCTCCTGGCCACGGCGGTGGGCTCACTGCCGGGCCAGCATGAACTGCATTTTGGGAATTATTTCGCAGCCAAGTCTGCATGAGTCACCAAGGAGTACATCCTTGGTTTAAGCTAGCTGACAAAAACATCTGTATATTACATGCCTTCTTGTTTGATGCAAACTTGCAACTGGAACAATAGTTTTAGGCGGAAATCGGAGTTTTGGGTGTGCACAAATTTATTTTTTTTAAAAAATCAGGATGTGCGCTTGTTTTCCTGGCAGTCAAGAAGCAGGGTGGGTGCACTTGATTTGAGTGATCCTGGTTGGATCTGTCAAAGGGGGGGCTTTTCCATTGACCCTCAAGTTGCATGAATATTACTTGAGAATAAAAGTTTACCTCATGGAAAAATGACAATTTTGCTAAAACTCTTTTTTTTTTTTAATGAAAAGTGTTTTCCATTTTGTAAGAGGTGGGCTTTTGGGTGTAGCACAATTGGTATAGTATGCATAACTGCAAAGGAAATAACTTTTTCTGCAACTAGTCACATGAATAAAAAAAAGATGTTGATGGATGTTACAACAAGAGAAGAAGAAGAGTTTTAAAAGAAACGTGGTGTGGTATGGGAGGACACACCAGGAAACCCAATCATTTTTAATATAGGATGAGATAGAGGGGTAATATATAATAATAATGAATATATCTGTAAATGAACATGATATTTATGTTCCCCCTCATGTTTATGGAATGACTTCTCGAGTCATCCTACAATAATTAAAAAACAAATCATTGCATTTGTGATTTAACAGAAAAACTGACATTACGCACTTCTGTTTTTAACACATTTAGTAAATATCAGTAAAATTTAGTGCATATGTCCAATGGAAACGCGACGACTGTTGTATCAGTGAAATTATGTAAAAGTACAGAGACTTTAGCTTCATGGAGTATCTTTCTAGCGATCACAAGTGATTGTGAGAGTCCATTTCTATGCCTACTTTCAGTTTCTTTCACAGCTGACAGCCTATCCAGCTGATAAACATTGTGATCTAAATCTGGGGGAAACTGAGCGGTGGAGGGTATGATTTGTCCTGGCGAGGCTGGCGTAGCTATCGTAAAAGATGGCCGACAGAGATAAATGCTTCTACACGTGCATGACTCACATGATCCCTTGACACAACCCATCCTAACAGACACTGCACCTAGCATTAGCATTAGCACAGTAGGAGCATTGAGCTGCCGTTGAAGGTGCCTGTGAACCAACTCCAGATCTTCATCAGTACCCTGGTCAAAGGTACCAACAGGAGAATGAACCGATGTATTCCTGGCAGGTTAAATCCTGAACCCCCCACCACATGCATCAAAATTAATCACAGATTTTTAAAATACAGTAACAATACATTTAATTGTATACTATGTGTACCAATTGTACCGTATACTATTTTCAAGGCACTCGAAAACAATGTTGCTGTTTTTTGGTTTTTTTTACTTATGACAGGATATAGTCTAACTGTAGTCAACAAAGACATGGTCAGAGAGATGAATAGAATCGCTGGATTTGAGGTGTGTTTTATGCTTTGAATATTTAAGTTTACTTTATATTGTTCTAAAATAATCCATCTTAAAAGATTTTGTAGCAATACTCGGCCTGTACTTGTCAATTCAGTCAGCCTTACCTGTTCGGAGGAAGCCTCACTACTGTTCAATTTATTTATTTTTTAATATATGGCATCAGAAAAGCCACAGTTGTGAGTTCTGTGATGGTTTCAGTGACATGCATGCATATTTATGAGAGTGAAATACAGTTAAAATCATTAAAAAGCTGCTCTATGTGACTCTATGCCTCGCTCCGTGTTCTCAACCAGTTAACTTAATTAAGATCCATGGAGCTCCGGCATCATTAGATCCAGGGGGTTGTGACTCAGAGGTGGTCTGGTGGTGGTGGTGAGTTTACCTCCGTACCCCTGTATACTGACAGGTGTAGTTCCACATGGAGTGGAGAGCAGAAAACAGATGGCACATGCAGCGTTGGCCTCGCACCTCTCCAGGTGAGTGGAAAAAGGGAATTTGTTCAGAGGTCGGCAGCATTTTAACATGATACGGCCAATTTACTGATTATTCCTGTGTGTTCAGGTCTAAAATAAGCACTGAATAACCAGGAATGTGTGTTAAGAAAATAAGGACCATACATCCCGACTCAGAGGTCTGTAAAGAGTCCACATTCGAGTCTCTTAATGAGAAAAAGACAAAAAACAACTACTTCTGCTTGTTAACTCTCTGTTTAGTCTGTTACATAGCTATCATACAGAGCTCAGGTAAGGTAGGTCCACTCCTGATAAATGATGGAAAACATTGATTTTGGAGGGCAGCCCTCATAAATACTGCAAAATACCGTAAAAATGCTGGAATCTTACAAATACTGTGACATACATTTTTGCTCTTAACACCCAGCACTAGCACAGTCTATCGTCTGAGCAATAACAACAATAGGATTTTAAACTAAAGCTTATTTATGAACATTTGTGTAGAAAATGGCATCAGTTTATCATATAATAATAATTATCCTATTGCATTGCTCCAACCAAAAAAGAGGAGTAGGTGTGTGTGTGTGTGTGGGTGTGGGTGTGTGGGTGGGGGTCTTATGGTCATAAAATATTAACCCTGTAAAGCCTGAACCATTCAACTGACAGAAAATTCCAGTTCTTTGAAGCGGGAGCATTTATTGGTCCTTCTGTACAATCAAATATTTGTTTTTCAAATGTCAGTTTCGATGTATGAGTTTAAAGTTTGTATCATATGTGAAACAACTGGTATTAATGCTTTTGAACAAACATGTCTAACAAATTGGTAATTTCTTTTTTGAATGGTTAACATTCTTCCTCCTTCGTTATTAATGACAGTCTTACAGCAGTGATACTGGAAAGGTCTCTGCTGAACAAAGTCCTCCCCCGTGGTGGATTAACTGTGTATTGCATGTGTTTAATTGTATACATCAGGTCATATCAGGAAACATTGATCATGTAGATGGCTTCAAAACTCATGTATCAAATATGATACATTCGGTTATGGGGTTAACTGTCCTGACACTGGGCCTGTGATTAAACAAATCAGACTGTACTGATATTCAAAACTCGTTTGATTCATGTATTAAATTAATGATAAAGGTGTAAAAGCACTTAAGGGGTAGGATTAAATAAGTTTGTACTTCTTCCTACTCTTTAACAACCATGTGCATTCAAATACGGACTTGAAGATGGAGTCTATATATTTAACTGTTATTGTGTTTTTCTTATTTTTTGCTTTTTGTTTTATTTTGTGTCTTTGCATGTTCAAAATAAATAAATGATTGTAATAATTTTTCAAAGCATACGATAGTAGAAGTCAAAGTAGAAGAAGTTCAATTTTACCCCTCATCTCGCTCTGTCATTTTTACATATTGCACTTTTTTGTTTCATCACATTGTTTCCTTCTTTGTATTTTATGCATTGACTATTTTATCTTCTGCTGTACAGTGTCCTTGGGTGTCTTGAAAGGTGCTTATAAATAAAATGTATTATTATTATTATTATTATTATTATTATTATTATTATAAGTCCTACATGTACATTGGATAGATCAATGGGGAAGTTTAATGTGGTATGGCATCTTTTTAGTACCTCTGCCAAGGAGGTTATGTTTTTGTTGGCGTTTATCTGTTTGTCTGTTTGTGCTCAAAATAACTTGAAAAGTTCTGAACGGATTTGGATGAAATGTTCAGGAATTGTTAGAAATGGGATGAGGAACAACTGATAAAATTTTGGTGGTGATCTGGATCACCATCTGGATCCAGGAATTTTTAAAAGGTTTCTTTATCATTGGGAGATAGGGCATGACGGTGTTGAGTTGCATATGAGGTCATTCAGTGCCATCTAGTGGAGGAAAGTACAAACACTACCTTGGCGGAGGTCTGCGCTCTCCGAGTGCTTTTCTAGTTTCTCATGTAAAACAGCTGATAATGTACCTTGACTCTGGATAATATGTGCTGTGAACAATTATAATAATTACACTGTGTGTTTCTGTATTTGACTTTGTTATTGTTTATTTACTTATTTTTCTGTACAGCACTTTGGTCCATTGTGGTTGTTTTAAAGTGTTTTACAAATAAAGCTGGATTGGAATTACACAGTGGAACCCTTTGATTTTTTTTGTTTACTTGTTTGTTTGTTTTGGAGTTGGTTATTTTTTTGTTTTGTTTTGTGGCTTCTTATACCTCAGTGTTTGTCTTATTTTTTTGTATGTTTGAAAGGCATAGAACCAGAAGTACTACATGTAGCTCTTGTACAGCCGAGTGAACCCTTGAGTCAAACCTGAACACATTTCATCGAGGCCTTTTTCAGACACCACGGTACTGTCTTGGTTATTTATCACATCTGAAACACCTGACGTGTACAGTAATGAAGTCACTGATGTGTTTTATTCTGTCACCCTTTAACGAACCTGTTTTGTCATTGTGGCTTTCCATGTCTTGATTAACCACGACATTCACTGTAATGAGTAAACCGGTGATTGGCCTCAAATTACCTCATTTGTACTCTATTCATTTCACCGAGGCAACCCATTTTACTTCTGTGCCCAAACAAAACAACACACACGGCGGCAGCCGTCAGAGGCGCTGACGGCGACGCTGATGCTTGAATGACATGTGGAAAATAGCCATGTGACTCACTGCAAGATATTTCATCAGACATATCGCCACAGTCATCTTCCTGGTCGCAGCTCCAGGCGCTGGGTATACATCGTCCGTTCTGGCAGGAGAACTGGTCGGCCTGACAGGGCTGGGCTGAAGGAGAAGGAGGAAGCCACTTAATTCAATCACACGTACATAAGTCAATGCAGGATGTGCACAACACCTCTAATGATCACTACATCACCGGGATGTCAATGTCGGCCCACTGCAAACTCTATCACTCAAGAGCACAGTACGGCGTGGAAGGTCTGAGTGCTACGGGAAATGGGCCGCCGCCTGGCAGTTCGTCAGTTATACATCGCACGTCCGTGGTGAACATGCATTTATAGCCTACAAGTGATCTCTCGCTGATTTGAGATATTCATGTCAATCTGGTGATGAGGGAACATTCATCATCCTCAGCCTAATGTTCACTGATTGAGCCTCTGAGGATAAAAATACCCCTAAGAGGCACCATTGAAATCTGGGGTGGGATGGCAATGAGATATACGCCGTAAGTGCTTCTGACATGCAGCTGCCCCTCATAGGTACCCCGACTCTTTGATTCTGAAGAGACCTCCCATACAATGAGACGCGCTACATTGTATTTGAGCTACACCAGAGCCACTTCCATTAAGCACTTCAAGATTAATACAGCCTATATGGAGGAGAAAAAAAGGAAAATACATATAGAGCAAGTGCTTATAAAGATCATTCGTGAACATTTTGGGTGTGAAGAAAGTTAACCTGTTAAACCTCGGGCCCAGTGGTGTACGGAGTGTATGCCTATTTATTTTTTCAAATAAAAACACCTCTATCATCTGCGTAAACATCAGGTCATGTGCACACAGGTGATTCCACGTGAAAATGACCAAACCGCACCGACTCCACACCCACCTGAGCATGTGACATTGGCCTCGTCCTCATTGTTTCCGCAGTCGTTCATTCCGTCACAGAGCCATCTTTTGGGGATGCAGCGGTTGTTGTTGCACTTGAACTGATCGGTGGGACAGGTGTGATTGTCTGCAAATGATCACCGAGAAAGAGCCCATAAATGAAGAAATAAATAATGGATTTCATTTCATTTCAGAGTTAATGCATACAGTATTCGGTGCGGGTGTCGGTGATCTAATCCACAGTGTTATGGGGGAAGGAGTTTTGCATTTATACATCGGAAGTTCTTTACAGAGTTCAACTGATACGAACAGAAAACAGGAGAACGAGCCGCATTTTAGTCGAATTTAATGTTTATCATCAGCAACCGCATTCATAATATCAGCCTGTGTAATTACATAATCACACAGCTTCCATTTAAAGGTCTACATTTTGGAGGATGTAAGGTGAACTAACTGTAGGCTTAAAAAAAACAATAAATGTCACAATAAATGCACTATTGTGTGTTGATATTTTGGATTTAGTGACATTGAACAGAGGGAGCTGCATTATAAAACATAGAAAACACAGTACTGTTTATGCAAATTAACCCAGAAAGGCCCAGTGCTGCTTTTATATCAGTTCCCAAATGAAATATTCTTCAGATTTAACCACTCTCAAGGGATTTGTCACCATTTATTCCAATATTATCTTCTGTATTTTGAATTTTATCAGTAGAAATCAGGTATTTTCTATATTTAATTCACTGATTGTGTAGATGTTCATTACAGGGTGGCTATGGCTCAGGTGGTAGAGCGGGTCGTCCAATATCCGAAAAGTTGGTGGTTCAAATCCTGCTCTCTCCAGATCAGCCGTTGTGTCCTTGGGCAAGACACTTCACCCTCCTTTCCTCCAGTGCCACTCACACTGGTGTGTGAATGTTTGGTGGTGGTCGGAGTGCTTCCGTCAGTCTGCCCCAGGGCAACTACAGCAACAAATATAGTTCACCACCACCAGAGGGAGAATGTGAGAGTGAATGAAGAATAATAAGAATAATGTAAAACGCTATAAAAATCTAATCCGTTAGTATTTAAAGCTCAGATTAAAGCTGAAGGTTAATATATCAAAACTAATCAAACTGAATAAACAGTAGCCACGTTTACATGGACACAAATAATCGGAATAAAAGACCAATCAGATTGAAAATGCTTCATGTAAACATATCAATTAGAAGATTCTGATCTGATCGAGTACGTTTGGAAAGCAAAATCATTCCGAAAGAGAGGGGTGGTTTATTCCGATCATTATTCCGATCGGTGTCCATGTACACACCCGTTCGGATCCTGTCTTGGATTATCTTGACTGCGCATGTGTACTATGTCTGTATGACGCGTTTCCGCCTTTGCAAAACAAAGTTGCAAATTATGCATTCGAACAAACGATGCATGTGCATAATTTAAAATTTGAAATCAAATTAACATGCGCCAGAAGATAAGAAAATACAATATGAAGGACGCAAAAAATTAAAGCTCTCGCATCGCACAGACACGCAGCATTTGTTTACATCGGAGGTAGAAATACGGCTTCTTCTATTATTTCCGGAAAATTGGACCTATCCGTGCATGCCCAAACTTTTTTTTCCGATTAAACGATCCGTGCATGTATACGCACGACATGATCGGCTCGTGTTATTTAGTGTCCATGTAAACAGTTGATTAAGATATTCCGATCATCCAAGATTTTGATTGGATTGGGAAAATGTGTCCATGTAAACGTGGCTAGTGACTTTTTCAGTCCATACTGTCATGAACTGAACATAAACCCAGTGTGTCCATCCACTGGCATTGATCCAACTCCATGGGTTTTACTGGTGAATCAATGTTGGAGAAGATGACGGTGTTTCCATGGTAACTACAGAGTCTCTGGACATCCAAACGGGTCATATCTGATGACCATGAAAAGATGAAGAACTGTATTAGACACCAATTATTGACATGAATTGATAGGATTAGTGGTTTAAAAGTTCTTAAACAGTTTAGCTCAGTAGATGGTTTTGGTCACTGGTGGTTGTTCACTGCAAAAAGGAATATCTGCTCTACATTAACTGAATGTAAACCGTATAAACTGTATTTTCTATCAAATTAAAACAATCATCTCTGGTTTTCTGTGGTCTATCAATCCCAAATAAAAACCGGGAGAGTGTTTCAAATCTGCACTTTTGAGTAAATTTGATGACAGCGCTCCATGTGACAGTTGTTTTTTTTTTTTTGCTAAATTTGCTTTAAAGACACCACATGATCTGATCACACTGGCATTATCCCAACAAGGTTAAGAAAACTTGATGTGTAATTTTCTTACCAAGACATTTACTTTAGGTTTAGTTAAGGCATATAGCACCCTATGATGTAATAGTTTCCTGAAAATGTAATAACGTCTGAAAATGTAATAAAATTTGCACTTAACTCAATCAAAAATATAATAATACCCAATAATGTAATAAAATATCCTGACTGATTTTGTAATAAAATTTTTACCGAAAATGTAATACCTCATTACATTATTGGGGATTTATTACATTTTCAGGTGGGTCTTTTTTTTTTTTCCAAAACTGATAGTCAAACTTGACAGAATGTGTACCGACCTGAAAATGTAATAAATCCCCAATAATCTAATAAGGTATTGCATTATTTTATTACAATATCAGTCAGGATATTGTATTACATTATTGGTGAAGTTATTATATCACTGGGTTTTATTACATTTTTGATTGAGTTAAGCATGAATTTAAAACATTTTCAGGAAATTATTACTTTATCCAGTGCTACAATGCATTTGAACCTAATAATGAGTTTCATTTTCTTATTTTCTTACTCACCTTTTTTTGCAGCGTTTAGGTCTTTGAAGGTTAAAGGTGATAAACCTCCTACTCCAGTGTGCAGTGCTTGTATACGTCTTAATGTCAGATGCTTACTTATGCTCCGTGGATTTGGAATAAATACAGATTAAGCTCCTTTTATCCACCTGAAATCTCCACTTCCTGGGCTTTCTTAATCCTCAAATACAGTAAAAATACAAAGAATATTAATAAAAATGACTTGAAGTATGTAACATCCCACTAGAGCGGGAAATAGATCATTTAATTTTGACATATTGATTTAATTTGTTGCTTTTCTTCTTTAAAAAAAAAAAAAAAAAAAAACCTCAGCTGCATCGGAGTCGTCTCGAGATCTGTTCAAGCACAAGCGGAGACGGCGGCGTGAAGGAGGAACACTTTTCACCCCTGTCTTTGCTCTGACATTTAGAAACACTGCATTTGACTTGAGCCTTTTGAAATCGACTCGTGCAAAGCGTCTGCATGACCGCGCTGGCCTAATTTTAGGATACTCACAGCAAATGTGGCTCTCCTCATCACTTCCATCCAGACAGTCATCATCGCCGTCACACTTCCACAGGGCTCGTACGCAGCGATGATTATGGCACTGGAACTCATCACTTTTACAACGCTGGGGCTCTAAACTGCTGCTGGAGACGTCTGCTAAATAATGAAAAAAAAAAAAAAAAGTCACATCACTTCCATGGCTACGATGGGTGACTTTAACTGGAAAAAAAGTGTGATTTGGCTTGTATTTGTGTTTAAACTCAGCATGATTTCCCCATTTGGGTTTATTTACTTATCAGCAGACACTGAACTCAGCACAGTCCACATATGTTTGTTTGTTTACTGTTTATTTCAGACATGCAACTGCAATAATAAACCATAAACAGAGCAATAATCGTAATGATAGTCATGTCTGAAAGAGAGCAGGAAGAAGTCTACACTGTAAAAAGTAAAATACGTATCGAATCAACTTAAAAGTTTTTCCTCAATAGGTCACAGATAAAAAAAAATGAATTGACTGAACCACAATAAATTGCATTAAATTACATTCAATACCATTTAATTTGCTTCACACAATTATTTTTTTTTTTTTTATGTGCGATCTATTGAAGACATTTTTTTTTTAAGTTGAGTCAGTGTTTAACTTTTTATAGTGTATATTTATACGGACCGCTCCGAAGACAAGAGTAAATTAACTGACCTTCAATTAGACTTACACAGATATACATACACATATTTTTTTTTCACTTCTGACCCCGTTATAACATCACAAATTTGTGGCAACTCCAGACATTCAAATCAGAAACCGTTTTTTGTTTTTTGTTTTTTTGTAAAATTAATTTGTTTTTGATCATGTCATAGTTTTACATGCTATGTTTCAAATAAAGGTTAATTTTAAAGAACATTCAGTCTATATAATGTATATTATTAATGGACATTCCATATAAATCCATTAATTAAATAAAATAAAATTATATCAATAAATAAATGAATGAATGAATGAATGAAGGAATTTTTTTTTTTTTTTAAATAATGCTGCATTAAGCAGTTTCCAGTCAGTCATATATTAGAATCCATTATTTAATGTAAAAAAAAAAGTCACAGCTTTTATTCTGAGGGGTCTCAGGAGAAAATATACACTTCCTGCACATTCCCTTATGTGCAACTTTGTGTGTGTGCACCATCAAAATATGATTATAACAATAACATTATTCTTTTTAACACCATTACATATATATATTACATCATATTACATTAATAGAATAATTGCAACATATTAATGCAGTTATTATCTATCTAGTGTCCCCTTCCTAAAATAATAGCCAAAGTCATTTTTGTAAAAAGCCTAAATCAGTTCAAGTTCTTTTGATTGAAATCTGAAAAAAAAAAGCCTTCAGTTATAATTTTAGGAAGTTGACGGTGTCGTATGTGGTTTATTATTTGATCTTTGTCTCATCAGGTGAAATCAGGATTAAACCAATACTGGGACAAGATGATGTTGTGCACCTCTGTGTCTGATTCATTACATCCTCCTACCTGCACAGGTGACATTGTTCTTCTCCAGAACCTGGTTGTCAGCGCAGGCACACACTCTGCCTCCTGGGATGGCGAGGCACAGGGTACTGCAGCCCCCATAATTCACACTGCATGCATTGTCACCTGAGGAGATAGATCTCAAATAAGGTGTCTTGCTCATTTAAAGCATTTCCTAAGCCAACATTAGTCGCCACACACTCCTGCTGCTGTTGTTGTTGTGTCTCTTTATTTTATTTTTACTTTTTTTTTTTTTAGCAACACTCCCCCTCCAGGAATAAGTTCAGGGGTCACGTGAAATTCTGCAAAAATAAATCACCTCTCATTTCCCACAAACGCACGTCAAGTGAATTATTGGGAACATGCTCGGTGAGAGACATTTGACATTTTTATCCTTCGCGGAAGAATAATTTGTCTTTCTGGACAAAGCCGACATTCTCTAAAGGGGAAAAAAATACTGTCACATATAAAGTTAAAGCATAAGACACCTTTGTCACTTTCATTAAACACAGAGCCCAAAGGCAGCGCCTGAGCCAATGAGATAAAGCTTCTGGTTTTGTAAGAGCCAATCAGTAATACTCAGAGGACCGGACAGCCAATTAATCTATTCACTGACATGAACAATGGAGGAATGTCCAGGAAATATTGGGTGCGTGGTGTGATCTACTGTACACTGTGCACCGGCTGCCACACATTAATGTGCTTTTGGACATTTGGCATCACGCTTTGTTAGTCACAATGTGTAGCGTTTATGGAGGCCCGTCTCCGCCGCTGTGACGGGACGTATCTCAGATTAATGACTTCGATTCTCCCAGAGTGACACAAATCATTTTCTCTAAGTGATGACTTTGTAGTATCTGAAAATAACCACCCGGCTGAGAAACTTTCTCCTGTTACCATCGCAAAAAAAAAAAGAAGACTTGGAATCATTTCGTCTCTTGAAATAATGGCGTTACTTTCTCAAACATAATGACAGTGTATCTCAGATGTATCAAGTCCCACAAACAATGATGCGCATATCCAACAGTCATGACACTCGGAGGCAATACCCGGCAATTTGATTCATTTATTATTTGGAGGGAGTCGGGTCATTCTCATGAGCTCCTCCTCCTAAATGTGCTGCACTTCTGGAACCTTTCAGTCACTGTGGAGTCTGAAATGAGCTTATAGTCAGAGCCGCTCACACTAATGAGACAGTTTCCTCAAAATTACACATTATTAGTCCGACGTAATCTCTCAGTTCATGAAGAGATTGAGGAAGTTTCCAACTTTCTCAATGTAACGACTTAGACGCTTAAAATAATGACAAAATAACTCGGTCGATTCTCAAAACAACTATGTAATAAAAGAAGAAGAATCTATCTATCTATCTATCTATCTATCTATCTATCTATCTATCTATCTATCTATCTATCTATCTATCTATC
>JAQQZY010000015.1:36887911-36897966 GCA_030068375.1 Ostorhinchus rueppellii
TCGGTTCGATTTCAGCTCGACTAAGGTGTTTACATGGCATTTATGACTCCGACCTTAGTCGAGCTAAGGCAATAATTGGATTTTCTCACCATGCATGTAAACGCACTGACTGAAGCTGTAGTTTTTCCTGCGGTTCATACTTCACAGGTTTCAGATGGACAGGTCAGGACGCTGACTCTTTTTTTGTACTTATAAATGTGACGGTTAAATCCATTGAGGGTTTATTCGGTGCAAATGTAAGTAAAACATCGGACAGAACCACTAATGAGATGGTTTACATGATAAAGAAATAAACTGTTGAAATAAATGGGAACATAAACAGTTCTCTCACTGATGGGAAACACGTGAGGGCTGAACATGTCAAAGCAATTACTAATCCAAGGTCATGTTGAAGAGCTGTTCTATTGAATTTTCACTGGAAATCACTGGTGGACTAGTAATTATTTCCAGAGCTGTGTAAATATAGACATTTCAATAAATAAAACTGAACAGGACTGATGTAATTGCTTGTAATGGGAGGGTTGGCATCTGTTTATAGCAGGGGTGTCACACTCATTTCAGTTCAGGGGTTCACTTGTATGATCTGAAATGGGTCGGACCAGTAAAATAATAACATAAATAACCTTTAAATAATTTCAACTTCATACTTTTATCTATGTTTTAGAGCAGGGAAAATGTTTACATATACAAACTAAGCTTTAAAACCAAAAAAAGTGAATAACATCCTGAACATCCTGGGTGTAATTTTAACAATATTCATTCTCCGTTTATCATTTACACGTGCATTATAACAGATCACAGTGAAATATTTAACAACAGACACAGTACTGTTAAAATTGCATTTATTTGTCTTCAGAGGTTTTCAGTTGTTCATACATATTCAGGTTATTCACATTATTTTGTAAAAGAATAGTTTGTAAATGTCAGTATTTTTCATGTAATTCCCTTTTTTTTTTTTTTTACACTAAATCAAGGGCAAAAATGTGCAGTTTTCATTATTTATAGGTTCTTACGGTAGTGTTTTACTGCTCTGACCCGCTTTAGTTCATAATGTTCTGAACTAAGCTGAACTAAAATGGTTTTGACATCCTTTATTACCTCCGCCAAGTCATGTTTATGCCAGTGTTTGTTTGTTTGTCTGTTTGTGTTCAAAATAACTTGAAAATATCCGAACAGATCTGGATGAAATTTTCAGGAATTCTTAGAAATGGGACGAGGAACAAGTGATTACATTTTGGTGGTGATCCGTATCACCGTCTGGATCCAGGAATTTTTGAAAGGCGTCTTTATCATTGGGAGATAGGGCATGACAGCACTGAGTTACCTATAAGGTCATTCAATGCTATCTAGTGGAGGAAAGTACAAACGCTACCTTGGCGGAGGTCTGCGCTCTCTGAGTGCTTTTGTAGTTGTTCATGATTTAAGTGTAATTTTTGCATCTCACAAATTCATCCACATGCCAGATCGGACCCTTTGGAAGGCCAGTTTTGGCCCAGGGACCACATGTTTGATACCCCTGATTTATTTATTTAGATCAGTGTATTTTTATTAAGTCTTTCAAACATACAAAAAGACAAACACAGACATGTAGCAGAGGAATAAGATGCCACACAAAAAAATAAATAAACTAGAAAAGCACTCAGATAATGCAGACCTCCGCCAAGGTAGTGTTTGTACTTTCCTCCACTAGATAGCAGAACTTTTCATTCAAATTGAAGGGTTTCATTGTATAATTACCTAGTCACTTTGTTCACACACACATTACCCAGACTCCAGCTGTTCCACATAAGAAATAAAAGGATGCCACACCACATTAAACTTCCCCATTATTCTGATCAATGTGTATCTAATCTGTTCAATTTTAAGGAAAAACATGACATTACATATTCATCTGCTACCGGAGAGGGGGTTATATAGTGTCTGAGTAACATTTAGTCATAACGTGATGTTTTTCTCTTTTTTTTCAGGGTCTTAACAACATCATCCACATAGACTTCGACTACAAGAAGGAGTTTATCTACTGGGTGGACTCGACCAGGCCAAGTGGTCGGAAGATCAACAGAATGCGCCTCAATGGGAGCGACCTGAAGGTATGACGGAGGGAGTGGCTGTGGACCATATGGTGTCATGTTCCACTGGCTTTACCTCCAAAACTCTGCTGCACACGTGTCAAACTTATTTTCTTCCAGGGGCCACATTCACCCCAATTTCATCTGAAGTGGGCCGCACCAGTAGAATAATAACCTAGAAATAATGACAACGTCTTCTCCCTGTTTTAGTGCAATAAAAAACATCAAATTATGAAAACACATTTACAAACTATCCTTTCGCAAAAAAACACATGAATGACCTGAAAAAACCTGACATCTTGCAAGAAAAACAATATTTTACCTGTTATACATTTTGTTTTGTTAAAAATGTGGAGTTTGGAACTAAGATAAGAAGAATGTCTCATTTGTCCGGGTCATTATTCTTCTTGGTAGTTCTTTGAGGTTCAACTGGACTAGTTTTGCTCTTTTAAAGCTAAACTAGTCCAGATGAACCTGGAAGAACTACCAAGAGAAAGGGAGTTTTTTTTATTATTCATAGATTATTGTATTATTTGACTTTAGATTATATAGGTCTGTGAAACCTAAACTAAAATGAGTGTTCAAATCAAATTCAATTTTATTTATATAGCACCAAATCATAACAAAACTTATCTGATGATACTTTACATACGGAGCCGGTCCAAACCAGACTCAACTTACAGAATTACTACTGACAATTTACAGAAACCAGCAGAATCCTCCAGGAGCAAACACTTGTTCATATCTTCAGTGTAATTTTTGTGTTTCTGGATTGGACCCTTTAGCCGGTCACTCAGTCTTTTATTGTGATACTGAACAAAGGTCCAAACGGCTGTCCTCGTGTCACAACACATTTGTGTTCATCCAAACGGATCATTTCCACATTTTGATCCAATATTGATCCTAGTCGTAGTTGTACATCAGAGCTAAAGCCCTGTGTTTCATTTAGGATCCATTTATGATGTGAACAGCATGTTCTGGACATTTGAATAAAGTCAGTAAAATCATGTTCATTTTCAGTCCCAGTGTCACGCAGCAGGAATTTAATATTTTTACCCATAAATGTTCTTTGTGCCAGTTGTACCATGTGTCATGTGACAGGACTGACTCAGACCTATTCATACATGTATTAAACATGAACATCAGTTATTGAGTTTAACACACACTATTGGACAGGACACCACCACCACCACCAAGGGCTATTGTTATTGTTTTGTTTTTTTTTTTTCTGTCAACACTGTAGCAGGGAAAAAAAAAACAAAAAAAACTTGATTGAATTCATACCAAACTGGGCCAGTGACCCAGAATACATCTGATTACATTTTGGAAAAAGTAGGTCAAAGTTCACATTTTTATGATTTTTTTCTTTTCTTTTCACCATTTACTTATAATGGGCGAAATTTGAAATGTCTGAAGTAGCAAAACTATTCGTTGAATTCATACTAAATTAGTTTTATAGATTGCCAGTGACCCAGAATAGATGTGGTTTAATTTTGCAGAAAGTAGGTCAAAAGTCACATTTATTGTGAATTTTTAATTCTTTTATTTTTTTCATTTACTTATAATGGGTGAAATTTCAAATGTCTATAAAAACATACATTTTGTTTCCATTCGCTTCCAACTTGGCACATATACAGTATAGAGGTATTTGACACGATGGCATCAACTGGATTGATGCCAAAATAAGATACAGTCCGTGCGAGGGGCGGGGCTTGTTGTGCCTGGAACCACTTGTTGAACATAAAATGTGTCCCCGCTGGATCTGGCCCTTTAATGCCATTTATTCGGTTTTTATTTAAGGATGGGTTAATCCTCAGTCTGCTGTTTTTCTTTGCTTTAACTATGATTTGAATAAGGATGTATTTCTGCCTTCTAATGATCTCTCATTTGGAGGAAACAGAAGAACTTGTGTTTCTGGAGTTGATATTTCTGTGACTCTCCAGCTGCCCATTTTCCACCAGGCTGTAATCCCTTTAACTGGTCAATATTTATAATTTTGCTCATATTGAGGCGGTTTAAATTTGTTGTTGCATTTCTCGTTCTGTTCCAAATCGTCTTTTCTATTTTGTAGATGTGCAGTTTGATTTTGGAAAAACTCAATGTGCTGCTTAAGTGGCTTATTATCGCCGGTCAGCTGCTGATGAGTGGCCTTTCTCCTTTTATATGGACGGCACAATGGATCTGGGCTCTCAGCAGCCAACAGTCTTAGCTTCACAACAATGAGTGTGTGTTGGCGATAATAGGGATATTACAAGCGGCTTTCAGATGAATGTAACTGGACTAATGACACGATTGTGCTCTTTAGTATAATCGGCGAGGTTCGTGCGGGTCATGGGATTGCAGCCCAGACGCAAGGGACGCTGGGACGTCACCAGACACCTGCTGGGCGCTGGTCTCCCATTTCATTAACAGTGGTGTGTGTGGGGCATGAAGCTTATTCAGCTCAATTACTTTCACAGTCTCTGTTTGAGCCCGTGCCACAGCTTAGCAGAGGACAAACTGTCTGAGACACACGTTCACATTGTGTTAATTAAATGAGCCGCTGAAATCTACTGTCACGAGTGCAGGCGCTGACTTCTCTCCTGGCCAGAGGAGCGTATTTATCTGAAAGAGACAAAAGTAATTGAAGTACACAGAGTTAGATTTTTTTTGGTCTTTCATTTATGCCACTTTTATTTCTTTGTTCCAAACACAAACTGCTGCTTCACGCTGAAACGAAACATTTTCTTGGGAAAAAAGTCACCTCCAGCTGAGATGTCACAGCAGGTATTTTACAGCTGATAGCGGATGTATAACACCCACTGAGACATTAATGACTGGTGTGATAAACAGAGAAGCAGCAGTGATTTTCAGTCCTTTGTGATTCGGTTCATCTGAAGGTGAATTTATCCATCCGTGCTGGTTTGTAGGATGTTTAAGGGTTAATGATGCTGAGGCCACATAAGCAAAATGGGCTTTTACTGAAGAATAAATGCTTCTCCTCAACTTATAGCTTCTGTAGGGACATGTTTTATGGAGTAAACAGGGAGATGCTATGGATACTTGGACGCAGTGGACACACTGGATGTAATGAGTTGCAACGTTATTGCCCAAGGAGACAGTTTTGATGGAAAATACTTCACAATGAGTGACACCATAGTGACAGTTTCAGGCTAAGTATAGTCCCAATCACTGCTTAGGGGACAGCATACTCTTTTGCCAAGACTATATTCTCTTGCAAATGATGACAAAGAGGCGCTCAAAGCACATCATGTTCCTTAATGACAGATTGCATCAGTGCTGGGATTTATGTTTGGTGTTGACTTCATCTGCCAGCTGGCACCCAGGGTTTATTGTCAGAATATTGATGGATTTAAGGATACTCAATTAATTTACTCAAGTAAAAGAGGTACATGAAAAAGTTAGTGTTGAATTTAAGTCAGAGTGGTAGAGAAGACAGAGTTGTGACACTTCCATAGACTCCCACTGTAAAAAAAAAAAAAAAAAAAAAAAATGTGGATGAAATATGGAAATACTTCCTGGTTCTGGAGGTGCCAATAGTTCCAAACATTGAGTATGGCAACATTGGAACACATACATTTCTATTTCTGCTGATCTCTCAACTCCAGTGTTAAGTTAATAAGATCTTTCAATTTATCCAGTGTATTTCCTGTATCGGTGACATTTTTGTTGTACATTTTGTTTTCTTTGGTCTGTGTTTACGTTTGTATCCATTTATATCTATACAACTGTTATGTTGGATTTTCAGTTGTGGTCCAATAGTTAGCCAGTTTGAGTCGTTGAGCTGTTGATATTTAACCACTATAACCACATATGATGGCGTTTCTAAAGTTGTATTTGCACTAGTACGTGGTACCGGCTTAACTTGGGTCGGGTACCAGGTTCTATTCCTGGAGACCGTCTCCATGACAGGATCGTACCAACTTTAGAGTAGAGTAAAAGTGACCTGTGCAGGGAAATAAAGTGTTCACATACTATAATATCAATTATCTTCTTGTGGCTTTAGCACTGGCTGATCATAACTGGTACTCAGACTGACTTAAGTCCATATTTAAGTGCCTTTTTTGGACTTAGACAAACTTTATTGATCTACAAGAGAAATCACTTGGTCATAGTTGCTCAGTTACATATAAAAACACTCTTGAAAAAACAGTGGCAAAAAACGAAAGTTAGTGCCAAAAGATAAGAGCCATAAATCATAAGCAGAATACACTAATAATGCAAACAAAAAAAAAAAAGTTTCGCATATGTACAAAAGTACATATGCAACTGACTAAATAGCCTTTGCATAACAACTGTGTGTATTTTTGTGCTGATCCGTAAGTCATCATGTTTTAACCTGTTTTTCATTATGGTATGGTGTGTGCTGCTGACCTCTGGGCCAGGTCGGCCTGGGAAAAGATTTCTCCGTCAGTGGGATTTTATCTGGTTAAACAAAGGTTAAATGTGTTGATGTCACAGATTATCAGTTTTTACTCTTTAACTGAGACAATTTAAAGGATAACGTGCGGTCAAGTAAAAGTAATTGTAATGCACAGTGGTGGGTCGGAGACCCGACTGCAGAGAATGGCTCGGAGCAGAAGGTTCAGAAGTCAAATACAATTTATTAAACAATTTAGACAAACAATTAATATTGTTTTCTATATTGTTATGGGGTAATCCAGAGGCGTGGTCAAGGGACGGTTCCATGGTCGGCGTTCCGGGTTGGCAGCATCGAGGCAACGGTATCCAAGGGTGTAAGCTGGGTCTAATCAGAGGACAGGCTGGGTTCATACACGGGAAAACCAGATGTATCAAAAGTGCAAAAAGGGGCAAGCAAAAGCAGATACCGTTGTGGAAGCGAAGGTCAGAACCAGAGATCAATCCAGGCAGGCTCGGAGGTCGGGTGTTCAGGCGGGGGTTCACAAAGGAGGCAGGCATAAGAAAAGCTCGGAGGTAGGGGACAGAAAAAAGGTCATACACGAGAACACAGAGAAACAGAGTACGCGGGCTCAGACCAAACATGATACAACGAACTGGCACTAGACAGGACAAAACACAGAGCTTATATACACACAGGGAAGGGAGAGACAATTAACCCCAGCTGGTTGACGAGACACACCAGGGACTGATTGCAGGGGGTGGAGAACATGAGGGAAGGAAGGACAAGACAGCAGACACGACACAGGAGGGATTTAACAAAATAAAACAGGAAATGACAGAACAGAAAAAACAGACTACCGTCTGTTTACAGATATGACAGTAATCATGTCATACTTCTTGGAAAATGCTGAAATAAGTACAGATGCACATATAAAATCTATGTGCTTATACTTGTATTTTAATTACAGGTAGGTAACGCTGTGGTACAAATGTCAGATTAGGTACCACAGCAGAAACCAAAGACACAAAACTCTCAGAAAAACAAGATAAAACCACAGTATTACTATTCATTTCCATGTACTGAGATAAATTAATTTCTTTCTTACAATTATCATTCATAACTGAATTCGTCGAACAGAAGCAGACATCTGTGCTCTCAATTTGGAGTCTGAAGGCTGTGAAATGTGCTTTGAATAATGATGGACATATCAAACTATGTCTGTTGTTCTTTAGTTTCCATGTTGCTACCAGGCTTTTCATCACACCACACTGGTTTGGGGGTCACTATCACCAAAATCTCTGATCAGATTTGGCCAGTAAAGGATTTTTGGTTATTATTTGTCAGCAAGGACTATTTTGTTTTTCCAATCAGTCATTTTCTTAATGAATAATGATGAAATTATTGAAACCCTGAATTTGAAACAATTTTTTGATAAACTGTGAAGCTATTTATGTATTCATATTTTCATGACAGGTGGTGTAAACAGTGTGTGTGTGAGTGTGTGAGTGTGTGTGTATGTTTGTATATATAATTATTATTATATTTTTGTTTAACCTTTATTTAAGCAGGAAGTTCTTTGAGATAAAATCTTTTTTTAGAGGGAGACCTGACCAAGAGGCACATCAGTACAATACTAATGAACTAATAAAGTATAAAACATACATAGAATTAAGACAACATAACATGTCTAAAAAAAACCTAAAAAGCTGAAAACCAGTCTGAGAATAGCAGTTACACACTTCTGTTAGATAGTTTTGAATTCAGCCACGGTAATGATGATATGCTGAAATTCAAATATACACAAAAACTATATATATATATATATATATATATATATATATATATATATATATATAAAACAAGATTAGAAACTACATTTATTAATACAGTTCTGTCACTTCACATGAAATTCTAAATAGTTTATTAATTAATCTGAGAAATAAAGCTAACCACAAAAATGAAGGTGGTTCTTCCATTCTGAACAACCTTAAATGTCTTAATAGAAGTATGTGGAATTTTAATAATATTCTATCTGTTATTACATGTGTGTATTTATAGATGCACTGTGATCTGTAAATTGTGATGCACATGTATAAATGATAAAGAAAGACAGAATATTGTAAAAATTGCACTTATTTTTCTTAAGAATTTTCATTGTGTTTATATTTGTTTATTTTGTGTTCAAGTTCAGTTCATAGATGTAAACAGAATCTTACTTTTTTCTGTGTTATTTATTTTACTACTTTATATGACAGGTGCTGTGCATATTTATGAACATTGCTGTGTAACGAACATACACCCATGTAAATATGCAAGAATTAGTAAAAACTAGAAAAGTAGACCTCCGCCAAGGCAGCTCAGCTCCCTCATGCCCTATCTCCCAATGATAAAGAAACCTTTACAAAATTTCTTGGATTCAGACGGTGGTCCGGATCACCACCAAAATTTAATCAATTGTTCCTCATCCCATTTCATCCCAGTGTGTGTGTGTGTGTGTGTGTGTGTGTTGTGGGGCACATTGAGCCATATTTGGTCCACAGAGTAACCCACAGCGTTTACGTGATGCATACAACATCCAGGATTCTCTGCCAGGACATATTTGAGCTGTAACACCACAAATGTCACTTTATTTTTTTTTGAGGCTTTTAGAATATTCATTTTGTTGCGTTAAAATAGTTGTGTCTGAGGATTACATGAAGCCTCGTTCCAGTACAAAAAAGCAAATGGTACTTTTTACATACCTAAACTTCTTTGCCGAGTCAATTTGACCTGTAACATAACAGCAGGGTTAAAAAAATAAAAGCCAAAAAAAACCCCCCGAAACAGATAAATGGATGAAACCAGTAAAACAGATAAAAACTTTACGCTTAAAAGAAACAGAGCAGATGTGAACTTCTGAGTAAGAACTGTATTGGTGGTGCGTCTTTAACCTGGATTTGAATAAAGGTTAAAAAAAAAAAAAAAAAAAAGCACTGATCCTAAAACGCTCCTTCTGGATGTGGTGAATATGTACACGGCTCAGTCCTTCATCCACTTTACTACAACCTTTCAGGTCACGTCAACCAATTAACCCATTTCATTAAAGCAGACACTGTACCATCCATCTTCTTCTGGACTGATAGGTTTGCATATGTTGTCATTACCTTATCAGAGACACAGAGAAATCAATAAAGAAAATCAATCGGGTATATTTTATCCTCGCCTTTTATTCACATGTAGAGGTTGTACAGCATCAGTATATCACGGCATCAGCATCGGCGTTGGTGTATCACAGTTTCCATAAGGTATTGATTTTAAGATAAAATCATGGGTATAGATCAAGAGAGAGTAATATGTTAGACGAAGAGACACAGAGTCTTTTGTCTGTCTGAGCCGCCTATAATATTATGCATTCTTTGTAAGAGCATATCAATCATTTACAAATGGAAGAAAAGACTAGAAAGAGCTGCAGCTAACGAATATTTTTGTAACCGATTAGTTGATTGATTATTTTGTCCAGCAGTAACTGAAAAAAATGAACAAAGCAAAAAAGACAAAACTAAATGAAATATTATTTGGATAGGCCTAAAAAAAAAAAAAAAAAAAAGGTTGTTTCCAGCTACCCGCCCTAGCCTAGAAAAAAC
>JAQQZY010000015.1:37070613-37082650 GCA_030068375.1 Ostorhinchus rueppellii
GAGAACATCTGAGAATATCTGAGAACACCTGAGAACTTCTGAGAACATCTGAAAACACCTGAGAATATCTGAGAACACCTGAAAATACCTGAGAACATCTGAGAATATCTGAGAACACCTGAGAACTTCTGAGAACATCTGAAAACACCTGAGAATATCTGAGAACATCTGAAAATATCTGAAAATCAATCAATCAACTTTCAGTTATATAGCACTTTTCGTACAATAAAATGCATGTTTACATGTTAAAATCTACACATTCCCAACCTGCCCCGACACACACACGTATACAAACACACACACGCACACACACACACGAATGAGTGATTTAAAAATACGGTGGGAAAAAAAATGGTGAGCACTGAGAGAGGGCAGAGAGTGAGGAGGCGCTATCACAGAGAGTCGTCCGTACCCAGGGGAAGCCACTAAAACACCTGAGAATATCTGAAAACACCTAAAACATCTGGAGAACACCCGGAACTGACTTGATGGCATGGCAAGTTTTATTCTTCAGCATGTTTCACCTCTGTGTCAGGAGCTTTGGCTGGAAATCTAACAGAAATAAATAGATTAATAAATGCAAACACCTTGAAAATACAACACTGAAATGGAAGCGTCTTCACTCGTATCAACCCTGTTTGTACAAGTGTCAGTGTTTGGTTTTTTTATTTCTTTTTTAAAAAAAAAAAAAAAGAAGAAGAAATTCTAAAGGTGATGTTTGTTGATTTTCACATGGAACGGTATTTATTCCTTATTTATAGAAACAGAATGATTTACTCTTCATAGTAATGCATTACTTTACAAAAACTGCTCATATTATTGTTTAATAAGAACCAGAAGCCCTTCTATCTGCTCCTCTTTGTCAGTTTTCTACAGTCTTAACTTCAGTTCTTCTGACCTCATACACTTTTTACTCCTCAGTTGTTTTTTTTATTCACTACTCTGCCCCCAAGGGGTCGGTTTGTTTGTTTGTTTACACTTTAGCAGTAAAACTATTGGTTGAATTCAGACCTAATTGGGTTTATAGATTACCAGTGACCCAGAACAGATGTGGTTACATTTAAGTAAAAGTAGGTCAAAGTTCATGTTTTTTTTAATGAATCTTTAAACCTTTTTTCCCATTTTCTTATAATGGGTGAAATATTACATGTCCATAAAAATATCAGTGTTTCAATGTCCTTCAAACTTGGCACATGTGTAGAGGCAGTTGATATGACATCAGCTGATCCATGACAAAATAAGATAGAATATGTGAGAGGGGCGGAGCTTGTTGTGCATGGAACCACCTGTTTATTTATAAAACATTTTTTCTTTTACTCAATAATTTGCCTGAAAAGCAATGACCATGTAAGAGCCCCCCCCCCCCAAACAACCACAGCATTATCAATTATCAATTCATCTTAATATCCTTTGTCCTTTATTTATTTATTATTATTAGGGACCGAGCCCACGGGCAAGGCCCCTCTCACACTCATTATTATTGGTTATTTAGTTATTTATTTTTGTTCATTATGATTTCTGTTCATATCAACACTGTAATGACTTTTTTTGTGTTTATCATTTCTTATGGTTATCAGTTCTTTTCTTTCCTTTCTCTCTCTCTCACACAAACACACATCTTTACTGTATAATGGTGTAAATCTCCGTACCTGTTCTTCTTTACTCTTATTTCTCGTCATGTCTTTCATATGTTTGGTTTCATAACAGAACCCTTCTTTCAGTCTGTTTCAGTGCGTTGGAGGTGAACGGATGTGGAGACCATGTGGAGTGGGAGCAGGTCTACAGAATAACAACAGTGCCATCCCATGGCTGAACGCTGAACAGACCCCCCCTCCTCCTCCTCTGAGATGCCGGCGCAGACAGTATGATACGGCACAGTCGCTAAAATAGGAGTTATTCTCTGTCCATTGCATTTATCTTATAGGTCGAGCACAATTCCACCGAGTCTGTTTCTCTTTCTGTATAATGAAGGGCCGTGATGGTGCTTTATCACTTGAACATCCTCATCCCCAACATTAGCTCAGATATAATGAGGGTTACTCAGAGGACGGGGGCCCTCTCTACAAAATGATAAAAGAGCCCAGAGTGTGCCGCTGACACTGCATCGGTCATTAGCCTGGCTCACTTTGCCCTTTCATATATTTCTAAATAAGTGCCTTCCTGCAGGCTTAACGGACCACCTAATCTGCCTACTTAGAGGTGCACGGGGAAGAGTGGAGGCCCAGAGGTGAGTGTCAGCCAGGTAAATGTGCTTATCAGGCCTGTGACATGTTTAGCTTCTCTGGTGGAAATGCAGCCACCGGCTTTACTCTCCTTTTTCTCCGGATATATATAAACTGGGGGGAGGATTAGTGTGTTTAGATGAGCCGTGCAGGAAATGTGGAACAGTTTGGCCGCCATCGGTGTTGGGTTTAACCCATAGAGACCCAAACATCCACCAGTGAACAAAACCATCTAAAGTGTCTCATACCTGCGGGTCCACTAATCCTATCAACCCATGTCAATAATTAGTGCCAAATACAGTTATCCATCTTTCATGGTCATCAGATATGACCATATTTGGACATTCAGGGGCTCCATAGTTACCGTGGAAACACCGTCATCTTCTGCAGCATTGATTTGTCAGTAAAACCCATGGAGCGGGATCAATGACAGTGGGTAAAATGAACAAAAATCAAGAAAGAAAATGTGCAAAATAAAAAAAAAAATTTAAAAGTGAAATAAAAACAATAAGCAAGTAAAAAGAAATAAATGAGCAACAAAATGAGTAACAAAATGAGTGAACGCAGCCAAAGTAATGAATAAAAGGAATAAAAATGAATAAATCAAGAAGTCACAAAATTGAAGAAAAACTAATGAAACAGGCAAGAAAATTATGAAAAATAATCTTAATAATCAATAAATTTAACAAAAATGAAGGAAAATGTATTAAATAGCCAATGAAATGAACCAGGACAGCCAGGGTAATCAATAAAATGTAAAACAAAAAAAGAATAAAACAAAGAAAAAAAATAATCAAGAACAAAACAATACACAAACGGAACAAAACTGAAGAAATTATGTTGAAATAATTGGTCTCAAATACAGTTCTTCATCTTTTCCTGGTCATCAGATATGACCATATTTGGATGTTCAGAGGCTCTGTAGTTACCGTGGAAACACTGTCATCTTCTCCAACATTGATTCACCAGTAAAACCCATGAAATTAAATCAATGACAGTGGATAAAATGAACAAAAACGAAAAGAAAAAAAAACCCTTCAAAATAATGTAAAAAAAAAAAAAAGCACAAAAATAAATGAGCAACCAAAAAAAACTAACAAAAAGAGGCAAAATTATTAATATAAATAAACAAACATTTATAGGAAATCAACAAAATACTAGTGACATTAACAAAATAAGTCATAAAATAAACATAATTGAAGAAAAAAACAAAACAAAATAGGCAACAAAATGTAAAAACGAATGGAGTTGGATCAATTACACTGGACGGACACACTGGGTTTTTTATTGTATATATTAAATAGTAAATAAAATTACCAAAAATTCTCAAAATAATAAATGACGTGAAAGAAATGACTGAGATGAAGTAAAATAAATAAATAAAAGAAGCAAGAAAGTGAACCAAAACAGGTAAAGTTTTCAATAAAATGACCAAAATAAAAAGCAGCAAGAACAAAATAAGCCACAAACTGAATGAAAATGAAAAAATAAATAAACCCATGGAGTTGGATCAGTGAGTAAAAAGTCTGGGCTCATGTTCAGTTAATGACAGATTTGTTGAAAACATCTGAACATCTACATGAATTAAATATGGAAAAATACGTGAAAAAAAATGCAGAGAATTAAAGAAAAGCTTAAACATATGGAAATCAGCCTTTGGAAGGTCTGGTTCTAGCTCCACCCCCTTAGTTTAATGTGGAAACACTGTAAATAAATAACGGCAGTGCAGTCAAAAGTCTGTATTTGTGCAGGTCCAGAAGGCGACAGAACCTGGGTTTGGACCTGTGTTCTCCACTCGGTTCCTAAACGTGCCGGTGGTCTTCCTGTTTGTGTCTCTTTTTCCTCCACACACAGTTCGACCCCATTCTGCTTTCAGGTATTTGACGCTCTCCTTTCTTTTCCCTGCAGGCGTTGATGATTTGCTGTGATATTTCAATTTGGCAGGTTAATCTTGAGGGAACACAAAGTTCAGATTTTCCTGTTTTCTCCGGGTTTTCCCTGAAAAGCCCGCCCCCTCCGGTGTCAACAGCCCCATCCCCTGTGTCCTCCTCGTGTTCGGTGGAAAGATGCAGGTTTCACTATCAGCACAGATACGATCAGACCGCTGCAGCTTACTTTCCTTATTTATTGATTGATTTTTGGGCTGAATTGTGCATCTGCAGGTATTGATTGTCAAGGTCACTGTTTTTTTTTGTTGTTTTTTTTTTAATGGGTGGGAGATTTAACCCATAAAGACCCAGAGCTGCTTTTATGTCAGTTCCCAATGAATTTATCACTATATTTAACTTTCTTAAGAGATTTATTGTAATATTTTCCTCTGTGTTTTGCATTTTGCTTCCACTTAGAACTGTTTTTAAACATTTTTAAAATTATGACCAGAATTATTGTTTATGGAGCACATACCCATTAGACTTATGTCCCACCATCAGGGGGCGCTGATGACTCCTCTAAAACATGTGTTGAAGCAGGTTTAAATACCTTCGAAATCAATTATTGATGCCTTTGGAATCATTTAGAACTGTTTTTTTTTTTTTTAACATTTTTAATTATGACCAGATTTTGAGTTTTTGGAGCACATACTATAGCTTTTTTTTTTTTTTACCACTGGGGGGCGCTGATGACTCCCCCTGAAAATAGATTGAAACAGGTTAAAATACCTGAGAAATCATTTATTGGTGCCTTTGGAACCATTTAGAACTGTTTTTAAACATAATTAAAATTATTACCAGAATGTCAGAATGTGTCCTTTACGGTGGACAGTGTTTATTTATTTATTTATTGGTTTTCTCTTTTTTTTTTTTATGTAAACTCACGTCCACAGACATGAAAACCCATATCTGAGTCTTAGTAGGTGATGTTCTTATCATTTTGTGCATAAAACTCAAATGTTTTCACTCGAGGGAGGCTTTAAACGCAGGGATGTACTTAAACCATGAAGCATTGGAGCCAAATTTTCTTCTAATCAACCTGGCACGTGTCCAAACTCATTAAAAAGTCTTTTCCCACTTTGAATGGTTGTGGTTTGTCTCCAGTGGAACTGAGTTTGGAAGCTTTCAGGTGTTCATTCTGAATTAGCTTCAGCGTTTCCAACTTTCTGTGAAATTCTATGTTTTGTCATTGACCGATGTTAACGTGGACTTTCAAACGTCAGTCTACTGCAAACATGACGCATCTGATTCTATAGAAGTGAGTAAATAACTGTAAGTGTAAGTTCACAGTTGTTTTCATGTCACTACATATGTCCTCCTTCACACCTGCTCCACCAAAACATCTTCCTCTTGGTGTTATTTAACTCATTCACTGCCAGGCGTTTTAGAGCATTTTGACTGATTTTCAAGACTCACAGAATATCCAGTTCTAGGACTACATAAACATGGCACCCATCAAAATAAAGTGTAAAGTCTCTTCTTTCATGTGGAAAATTTTTTTTTTTGTTTCCAGCTATTTTGGTTCTCAAGTTATTGACCTTAGAACACAGGGTGGTTTCACCCAAAAATGCCTGAACGCTGCCTGAACGGGGGGGGTCAGTGTTGCACTTCTGTTTTTCTGTTTTTATTTTTCTGTCCAGCACTTTGTGTTGATTTTATTGCATGAAAAGTGCTTTATAAATAAAGTTTTGATTGATTGATGTGCCGTACAGAGCTGTGTTTGTGCACAGCGCCACCTATACGTGTGGCATACGTATGACACCATTTAACCCAGTTTGACCGTTTCCACTTGGACGTAGATATTTATGGAAACTATACGTGTATGGACGACAAACTGTTAGAATCCACTAAAGACAAATACCAGGAGTGTTGTCGTTGGTAAGTGGTCCACCGTCCTGGTCCTGGACCCTGATAGGCCCATGTGTGCTGGTTCTGTCCACAGTACTGTGTCAGCAGGGGGACACGTTAGCAGGCTACACAGGACAGAAGCAGGACTGATTGGATCTGAGGGACAGACACAGGACAAAGAGAGTCCCACAGGACTGAGGACAGAGACACTTATCCCTCCAGTCTCCGCCCCCTCAGCTCCATGGAAACAGACGCTGCAGTGCCGTATGAGCAGACCATCTGAATACATCTTTAGTACTGATGCAGTCACAGTAAATGTGAGCGCGGTTCCCTTCTTTTACATTCACCACAGGGAACATTCTTCCTCCTTTCCTTGACAGGACAACTATTTCACTGTGATAGATGGTGCGCCTCGCTCCGGTGATTTAGTAACGCCTGTTTTGGGGTTTTTTAAGTTGTGAAGTAAGTTTTACCGTTCCTGCCTCCCCTTCAGGGATTCATCGGTGGCGTTCCAACAGCGGGCTCATCCGGAGCTGACGTTCCAATCATTCTGCCATGTATGATACGTCTGGAAGTTTCATAAAAAATACAGTAGTATGTCATTGTCAAACAGGAAAAACAGCCTGTTGGCAACGTTTTTACAAAACAGAGAAGTAATCGATGCAAACCGAGTAAACGGAGAGTAATGTGTGTAAACTGGGCCATGAAAGGACAAGTGTGGGCTTCACCTGCTCCTGCCACTGGACCTGTGAAGTGTCCAGGCAGAAGAAGACACAGCAGCTCTGTTACCGCAGTGGAACCAGCAGAACACAACACGGAGCACAGTTTACCATCCAGTTGGACCTGCTATGACTTCAGTTTTTACTCTCCTTTTGTCAATCACAGATTAAAACCCATCAAGAAAGGAGACAAAATAAGTGGATGAACAGTTGAGTTTTGCATCAGAATAAGAGAAACTGACACTAGAACTAATGTAATTTTACTGCAGTATTAACTGTAACACTGGAACATCTTAATAAAAGGGGTTATTTGGACCATTTCTACTTTCAAATATTTTAAAAAATGACCTAAAATTACCCTCAGTGTTTACAATAAAGAGTTCTGAAGTTCTGCTAAAGATGCCAAAGGATTGATATATCGATCTGATTTGAGTTTACACCTACAGGAACCACTAGAGGGAGTAAGGAGTCTCCCAACGGCGGGATGAGAACCATTAAGAAACAACTGTTGGATTCAAAGAAAAGAAGTGATCCACGTAGAAACACCAGTGGGCTCAGCTGGAAATGAAAAGAATGGAGTCTGTTCTACATGGGTGAGCTAGATTCTGAGGCTGCGGAAGGTTAGTTATTATGGGATGTTCTTATCTTTGATAAGTTGCCATTTCCACAGTTCAGACTAAAGGCTCATTTATTCTCCATGTTAAAGACATTCAGACCAATATGATCTGAACTGGACCGGACCAGTCCAGTAAGAACAGTGAAACACAAATTACAAAGTTTCCTTAAAAATGTGACTATGAACAACTTCAAATGTCTTAAAAATTATTTTACCAATATTCTACTTCTTTATCAGTTCATCATTTATGCATGTACATTCATACGTACAGATCACTGCGGATCCACAAAATATTTAATAACTAATATTGGTACAATTCTCTTAAGACGTTTCATGTACATATTTGTGCAGGTTAAAACATTTTTTTGTAAAAGGATTTTTTTTAACTAAACATTTTCGTATAATTTTCCTTTTTTTTTTTTAAACATAAATAATGACAACAAATGTTTTCTTTGCTTTTAGTGTACTGTCATTATTCAGAGGGTATTATGACAGTATTTTAGCCACTTCAGATCATATTGGTCTGTTTGTGGAACCTGAATTCAAATGATTTTGACACCAGTGATCGTTAATTTCTTGAGTGTAGTTTAACCCCTGTGACCTCAGAACGACAAAAAAACAAAAAACAAAAAAAAAAAAAAAAACTACATGTAAATGACACAGGGTTCTCCCCAGATGATGGAACAACAGTGCTGTGCCAGTATACTGCTAGCTCAGCGCCGCTATACTCATTTACAAATTTAGCGTGTTTTTTTTTTTTTTCCCCCCCTGATAATTTTGCTAAAATCTACCGGTTTGCAGGCACGTGCTCAATTTTCCAGCGCTATGTTGTTTTTCCTTTGAAATCTCACGGAGTTGTGTCTATCACAATGTTTTAGCGCAAGAGTTTCTTCCCATTGGTTGGATATGATGTAATGCATTAAATCAAGCACTCTTATTGGTCGGGATCTGACCGCACGTAAACGTTTTAAAGGGTTATTTTGGCGGGGAAATTTCATAAACAGCTCCAGCGCTGGGGGGCGCGCCAGGATACTATAAATTTCTGTGGAGAACCCTGTGACCGATGAAACAATGCCTTTGAGTGACGTAGGAAATAATACTATTACCAGTATATACAAAGAAAAAAAAAGCATTTATTTAGCAACACTCTCACTGCAGAGAGATAAAAGCATACTCACAGTAGTAAAAGAAAATGAGGACAAATTACAAAAGAAATGGTTTAGGCAGTGGTCGAAACGTCGTATTCACTGAAGCACTTAAACGACAGAGAAGAGAAGATGGCAGCGTCATCGTCACTCGCACAGACACAGAAAAGGAAGTAAATATTCTGCACATACACTTTAGAAACGTACACACTGGTACCACTGAGGGTTTGTTGGCACATACTGCTTTCAATTTCCAGTGACTCTTCCTAGAATATAGTCCTTTTTTTTTCTTTTTTTTTTTAATGTATTGGCGATGTAGTGCATTATCTTTACCAGAAAAAGTAGGTTTAAAAAAGGAGGATGTCTGGGTTTTGGTGCCTTCTGAACCTGATTGTCAGCATCTCACAAAAAGAGCAAAGAGTCCTGACTAGAACAGAATGTTAAATAGGTTCTACTGGGAGGGTAAACGGGCCAAAAACACACAGTTTCCTGTTAAAATATCCACGAGTAGCTCTGTGATTTGGGCTCTTTTTTTTTCCTGTTTTATACAAAAATGATGTGGAAAAACTGCAAAGCATCTGTGATTTCTGATTATCATCTAAGGCAGGAGACGATGGAGTTTGTGTCAAAACCCTGTTTGGCAATAAGTCGTCCGATTGCACAGTTTTTGTTTTTTAACAAATAGAAACAGAAAATAACAGTGGAATGTTCCTGTTCCAATAGCCACTTTATACGTGCTTTTGTAGTAATAAAAAAAGTTGCAAAGTTTGGACAGATGTGAATAAATGAGAAACTGTCTTCACTGTCGATGTAAATGGTTATAAATATAAGATACAGCAGCATTAGAGTTCCGTCTATGCTAGGGAGGTTTAAAAAAAAAAAAAAAAAAAAAAATCACAAACAGGTAAGGAAATTAGTACTGTTGTTGTCGTAGAAAGACAGTTGTGGTGTGAAATGCGCTGAACCGAAGCCAGAGGCAGTAGAACATCTGAGTTAAAACAGCGGAAAACGTGTTTGAGCAGCAGAATTAGTGTCAGTAGCAGTCGGATCATGGGTTTACAATGAGCACTGTGGTCCGAGTCACAGTCACATGAGTGGTTATCCTCCAATCAAACAGCAGCTCTGATTCAAAACGAGCAACAAGAGCCTCACAGGTCATTCTACACGTAAACTAAGACCAGCTACTTAAAACAAAACAAAACAAAAAAACAAGAGAAAAAAAAAAGATCAGATGACAATATTTGAGGATGCTCTGCGTTGACAGTGTTCGTCCACAGTCGGTGGTGGTTTAAGGTCCGTTGAACAGTTTAAAGTAAACAACATCTCTCTTTGAAGGTCTTCTTCTTGCCCCTGTTCTTGCCTTTTCCGTTCTTGTCTTTATTTTCTGACATCTTCTTGCCTCGTACTTCGCGCATCAGGTCAAAGAACACCTTAAAAATGGAAAAAGAAACATTAAAACTCTGAACTTTAAAAATAAAAAAAAACAACCCTAAACTGTGGGGGTTGTGGATGTTACTTTGAGAAATACTTTTCATTTTTAATGACTTCACTGTCATAGTTCTGATGTCCACGTATGTGTGAGGTGGTCGTCAGACAAGCCAGTGGTTCTCCAACTTTTTACAGCGGAGTACCCCTGAAATAGACTTTTTTTATTCAAGTATCCCCAACTCTCACTTCAACATTTTTGACTGATAAAAATTTGGCCAAATTTATGTCGGTTTATATTTTCAAAACTTTGTAAACAAACATATATTTAACTGTAATATATAAATAAATACATTTTTCAAGTGAATTTTATAAACTTAAAAGTGCCCTCTGTCACTGATCATAAAAATAAATAAATTGGTCATTAATTAATAAATGAACTACTTAAACTCATTTGAATAATATAAAATATAAATGTTTTTCAGCTGTTACCAAAGACAATAAAACTATTATATGAATATATTTATTGTGTTTTAGATTTCAGCATTAATTCACATTATTTATTTTGTTTTCAGTACATGACGACTTATTTAATGAACTTTTACACCTGGGGGTACAGGTACCCCACTGTGGGAACCCCTGATATAAGCCATTAAAATATGGAACATTTGGAGCAACTCAGAAATTTGTCAAAACTTAAAAAATCTAAATTTCTCCTGACAGTAGAGGACATGTGTAAAAATTTTAATTAATCCACCAATAATTTCAGAGAAGAAGATGTTTGAAGACTCTGCTAACGTAGACGACGACTAAGACACCGGTGAGCTAGAAAGGAGGAGGAGACTGGTGCCAGTGAGCCCAGAGGGAAAAAAAGTTTATTTAAAGGTATATATAAACCCAAAACCTGTTATGTAAAGCAAAAATTATTACCAATCCTGCACAAGCACATGCTATTTTAAACATATCTGTGATTAATACCTGTTATTGATTTAAATAAACCTGGTATTGACTCCAGTCACAGAACCTGAACCTTTACCCATTCAGTGTTAGAGTTTCTTTTACAAATATCACTAAATGTATATTAGAATTAAGTATATAAAAAGGTATTTCTAATTCAGTGTTTATATGAGTGAATGAATTTATCAGTTTCTAGTGAAAATGTTAAATTCTACACATATATTTAAGTTTATTACGATATGAAATGTATTTTTATGACCACAGCGTATGGACTCTATGGGTGGTTCAGTTTTCCCTGGGCTCAGAACTCTATCTGACACCTGCAGCTGGGGCATAATTGTCCTTGTTTGTCTCGTTTAATGTGATGTGTGCAGATATTCACCTTGTCGACGTTGGCTCTGGTTTTGGCCGACGTCTCCACGTACTGGACCCGCCACTCCTCGGCTTTCCCTCGGGCCTCGTCCACAGAAACCTGCCGGCGTTCCTCCAGGTCCGATTTGTTCCCGACAACCAGGAGAGGGATCTTGTCCTCTTCCGCCTTCACCCGCAAGATCTGCTCCCTGCCGGCACAGCACACACATACACATGGATTATGCATATGTTGGCCTTCCAACGTCTGTTTTTGGAAAATAAGGATGTTTTCTGAGCTAAAAATCGTTGAGTAAAATACGTTCATAAACAGAGTAAGAAGCGCTGTGTGTAAACGTGCGTGCTTTCATTCAGATCATAGAGCACGTCCTATTATCGCTCTGAGATCAGCACGTCTATACAGGCTGAAGTGAAAGCAACACCTTCTCTCATGGTGAACCCGTCTGTTCAAAGCCCTGCAGGAGCTGTGCCGTCATCATATGGACACACAGGTCAGTGCAAATGCAGCCTAACATACAAACATACTATATCAAAAAACAATGAACCCACATGTACACACACAGCTTAACCCTTAGGGGTCCAGTCACAGCCCCCTGACGGAATCACATGACACTGTCAAATATTTGAATATAATTTTAATTTACTACAATTTAGATTTAACTCACCTAATATCACTGGTCTACAAGTAAAATGCTTTCAGAATAAAAGAAGTTCAACTTTAGCAAATTTGGGTCATTAATAAAGAAAAATTCAGTCCAAAGTCCTAGTTGGTTGTAGTTTCTCAGATACAGTTTTAGGCCAAAATGTG
>JAQQZY010000016.1:52429-69028 GCA_030068375.1 Ostorhinchus rueppellii
TCAGACTCCCAGGCCTCTGGTAGAGGACCCGAGTCTGGAGGAGACACCGCCCAGGTGGGCGAGAGGAAGATTTTTATTTTTTTTATATGCCATTCAAACTGTAGTTTTGATCTCACTTCCTTTAACCCTTTGATGCATGAATTATGAAAACCTTAGTCAACTTTTTTGTTCTTAGTGTTTTTATTCCTCTTTAGGTATGAAAATAAAAAATAACGTGATTGACATTTTTTATGGAGTTACAAAAATGTCCACTCATTTGTACACCATGCGTTTAATTTTTGAAACAGTATTTTAATGCAGCTAATCTGGTGTTTTCTCTCATTTTTACACACTCTACTTCTGCTATCATACTAGTTATGATTCACTTCATGGAGATAATATGCAAAAAGAACCCTGTTAATTACAGACTAAGAACAAATAACATTTGATTTACACTCAAACATGTTACCGTAGATCAGGTTAATCTAGAACAGCAAAGTTACAGTAATGGTATGAATTACAATGTATGAGATCATACATGAGTGTCCACTGTGTTGGCTGATTTGAAATTAAAACAACAAAACCCATGAATATAGAAGAAAACAGCTGTAGAATAGACGTCCACTGTAGTGATCATTATGCATCAAAGGGTCAAAGCATAATACATGCATTTTATCATATCTGGGTGGCAATGTGGGCTATTACTTTGGAACTGATCATCTTTACTATACCAGATTGCATTATTTTGGCATAAATGAGACAGGAAAAAACATGACATATTGTGTATGTGGATGGGAGTTTGAAAGTAACTAAATGCTCTGTGCTGAACATTAGATATAATAACAATTTTCATTTTCTATATATATATTTTTTCGTATTTCATACATCAACCCACTTGTATTCTTTTCATACGAGCATAAAAATGTGACTACATAAAATCAATACATGTAAGTTCACTGTTAAAGGATGAGGCAAAACATAACCGTCAACCGGGCACGTGACTGCCGTGTGTGTCATGTGACCTCTGCGTCTATAAGCGCCCGCCTCGTCCTGCCGCTTCACAACGGCTGGCTTTACGTACCCTGGAACCATGAACACACTGTAAGTGCCTTTTAACTTACTTTATATAGTTTATTGGGTTTTTTACACAGCCAGACAGTGTTGACTTTGTCACCGCGGCTTGTATTTGACCTGCTGTGTGTCTGCTGTTGTCTGTTGTGTTGACCTACATAGATAGCTAAACTGCTAACAGAAGCAAAACAAAGGTTAACTCTGCACTTTACGGTACAGCTGCGTACAGTACAAAGCTAATATAGTACAGACAAACAGCTCGTATATGTGTTTATCCGTTAGGTCATTTTGTCTTTGTCGTGACCCTGAGACAACCACAAACTGTACACACTCGCCTACCTACTACAAATCTAATTTAACTTGTGATATTTTACTCTTCCAACAGAACGACCTTCCTCATCCCTTTGTTATGCAGCTCGTCGGTTTGGAGTGGATACCTAGAATACGACCAAGATGTTTTGTAAGCCTCCAAAAACCATTTCCTTAATGTCTGTATATCTTTTCAGAGCCGGTAATTCCACTTTTTAGTGTCTTGTGACCAGATACATGAGGGATTCAATGACATGGCACACACCCAAGTACTGTATAGAACAGTGTCCACTATGATCTGAAGAAAATTGTACTCATACAGATAAACTTTATTGATTCCGAGGGGGATATTCACTTTTTTTTTTAAAATGAGCTTCTAAAATATAAAGGAAGTTTGCTGCCATTCAAGGAGGTGTATCATTCGCTTATGACATTTGACATTTAATAAAAAGCATGTATATTCGAGTGTGTTTGGTTGACTGAGATTATGATCAGCCCACAGTGTGTTGACATGTTAACTGGTTATTAAAATACTTATTTGTGAAGTCTTTAGGACCTGTATAATCCATCTTCAGATTATTTCTGCCATTTAGTGTCAGTTAAAAACATTGCAAGTAACTAGGTAAATATGGTGCACATTTATTGAAGGTAACATATTCGGAAGGTATTCAACAAGTTTGTCAGTCATCATATATTCAACAGAATTTTTACAGACACAAAAAGCCTGAAAAAGTTTTAAATTACAGCCTCAAATATCATTAATGATTGACTTCAGTGTTGATTAATCTCCATATTATTTTCTCTATAGCGTTATAGTTTTCTTTATAAAACAATAAATGTCTTGTTTGGTCACAAACTATGGATGATACTTTTATTTAAAGTGATGTTTTGGCAGAGAGCTGATGCCAATTCCAGTCTTACTTTCTGTTTTAGTTTTTGTCAGTTATCCCCTTCAACAAAAGTATCTTTGCTATATAACTTTTTTATCTTCTTTTGTTTCATCTCATTATTTTTGAAAGATAGAAAAATGCTAAAAACATATAATATAACATTATTATTATTTTAAGACATATGCACATACTAATAGTAGTCTACCAGTAATTTATTTTTTTAAATCGCTGAAGGCAGTTACTGATTGTGTCATTTTAATAGTCGGCAAGTAATGGTTTAATTGTTGCAGCTCTACATCGAACTGAGTAAAAATGACCAAGCTTTTGGTAACAAATAGGTCACCTATCACATGCTACAAGTAAGGCTGAGGTTCAAAATAAGAATGAATGTACAGCCTAGGCTGCAGATATGTTATGACATTTTAGTTACATCAATTCAGAATCAAACCTTTCACTGTATTATATTATTGTACTATTAGAACCGTAAAACCAAGTATTGTACGTATGTGTGTTTATATCCTGATGCAGAAATACACCACAATGCCACATTTTCAAGCTGATACAGTATTAACATATTTATCACCTTTCCCACCCTTGATGAGTTCACAGCCCTGAAGTTTGTTTTCACAGTATTAGAGAATATAAAAATAACACAAATTCTAGAATTAGAAGTTCTTTTGTAATTGCCATACAATAATTAACTAAAGTCAACTTCTGTAAATTTACTTAAAGGTTGTAAACAGTCATGGAATCTGTATAATTAGCCCTCGGGTGATGTTGGCATTTTGTTTGAAATGTGTGGGAACCTTGTCAATATTTATCCAAAGCACCTGAGCAGACTGTGTGACATTTGTCAACCCTTGTTATCTTTCTTAAGAGTGCCAAAGGACTGGATTGATGTGGGTCGGGTCAGTCCTACAGAGGAGCTGGAGTTGACCTTTGCACTGAAGCAGCAAAACATTCACATGCTGGAGGAAACGCTCAGACTGGTGTCAGACCCTGACTCATCACAATATGGTAGGACTGAGTCTGATAACTACCAGCTCAAACACCTTGCCCCCCCCCCTCCAGTTCTATTTGTGTTTTGTTAAATGGACTGTAACCACTGTTGACTTTGTCTTAGTTTAACCTCTTTCCATACTTATAACCATGCTCTCATTACATCTTCATGCTAAATGATTATGAGTTGACAGAGGTGACTTTGTCCTCCACAGGGAAACACCTTAGCCTGGATGAAGTTGCCAGCCTTGTGCGTCCATCCCAACTGACCCAGAAGGTAGTGCATCACTGGCTGCAGAGCCATGGGATTACAAACTGCCAGACTGTTCAGACTCAGGACTTTTTACAGTGCACCATGACTGCAAAGTAAGCAAATATTTTGAAGACAAATTTGTTCTGCTTGCTCAACATTTATTTTAACTTGTTCTTGACACAGATCGTGCATTAAACAGCACTTTTTAATGCTTAGGTCCCACAGTGTACACCATACAATGGCCATGTTCTTATCTTGTGATATGGTTCCTCTTTCTGTGGTTACTGGTCGAAATCAAACTAAGTTAAGTGGAGACTTCTGAAATCTCTGAACCTATGCTGAGATTGTTCAGAAAGTAAACCACTTGTTTAACCCTTACATTGTTTCCTTTATCCATACCTTTATAGTATGGATCAAGAATGTCATTGTAACAACTAGTTTCTGTACCCCAGATGTGTTTAGAATGTATAAATAGTTGGTCTGATTTTAATAAATGATTCATTAATACTTAAAGAAGGCTTCAGAGTAGGGGCATTGTGTCTTGGATTATACACCAACCACTTATGGAAAGACTTTGTCATTGTGCAATATCATGCAAGCCATGAAAACATAACCACCATAAAGATTTCAGGAAAATTAAGCAATTTCAATGAAAAAAAGAGGACTTAGGATATTTGTTCTGCTTTTAATATAACTTTGGGTAAAATTGAACCAAACAGGTCAAAAAATGAAAATATATTTTAAAAATATTATTTTGAAGGATGTAGATTTGTGTGTAAACATACCAACGTGAGGCCTGAATCAGTTAAGGCCATAGCATTAGGATCAGTTTTGTGCTGAAGTTCAAATTTGACAAAACTTGGTGCTGCTTATTGCCAAGTCTATAACTTTGTAGATTTGTGGACCTTCAGGCTGTGTTTTGTCTTGTGTGGTTTGTGTATGAAGGGTTGCAGAGACACTGCTTCCTGGCAGTAGATTCCACCGTTACATCAGAGATGGTCAGTCTGTGTTGAGGTCCTCAGGCCCTTACTCTGTTCATGATGATGTTCACCAGCACCTTGACTTTGGTGAGTGAAATGTAAATCTGTAATCTTTATATATTTCAGTTATGGTCGATATGATTAAACCTGCTGATGAATAGTTTTTTGGGTTTTTTTTTTTGTTTGTTTTTGTTTTTTTGCATCCATAGTTGGAGGACTTCATCGTTTACCTCCCAAAGGAAAGGACCTGAGTAAAGCCTCATCTGAACGCCTTAAGACTGGGGTGCACCTGGGAGTGACTCCCACCATCCTAAGGTCTCGCTATAATCTGTCAACAACAGATGTGGGAACAGCACAGAACAACAGCCAGGCTGTAGCTCAGGTAGGACCCTCGCTTCATAGTGAAATGTTGCTTTTGGACATGTACACGTTAGCAGTAATGCAAAGCAAGAACTTTTATTCAATTACTGTACTGTACTTATTTGAGAATTTGCAACTTAATACTTTGACTCCACTTCATTTGTCTGACAGCTTTAGTCACACGGATTACACCTTTTGATAGTCTTCTTGTCCAGTGAAAACCACATATCTCGAAATGTGTTGCTGTTAAATGCCTATGATGACATCTGAAGGATGAAATATTCCTTCATGGGTTTTGGGAGTTTAAAGGGGATATATGCAGTAATTCTATTTTCAAACATTCGTGTTTAGAATAAAGATTTACAAAGTTCTGCCAAAGATGCCAATGTGTTGGATTACTGAGCATGTCCACTGACAAACTGGGGGATTTATGTGACCACAAAAGGAAGTAGTGAGTCACTCTGCTGGTCTCCCTTGGTGAGGAAAATGAACACCATGGGGCCTTCAACCAAAGCTTCAGAAAGTGACCAGTTGGGATGAGAGCCAATAAGAAACAATTTTTACAGTCTTAGAAAGTGACGGTGAAAAATGTTAGAAGCAAAGTTGTTGTTTTTGCCACTGGATACAGTTCTAAATGAAAAGAATGAATTGAGTTTGATGCTGAAATGGCAGTGTTTCTTCTGCATGGGTGAATTTGATTACAAGGGTTATGAAGGTATAAAGTTCTTATGGGATGTTATTACCTTTGCTAAATTGCTGTTTGTTGATCCACGGTTCTGACTAAACTGTAACTGTTCTGTAACAGTCTTTGTTTGGACGATTCCAAACAGATCTTTAGTGCAGCTATTGACAACACAAACTGTACAGAAAACAGGTGATTAGTGGTTTTACTGACTGTTTTCTGTCTAAAAACAGAGCTAACAGTTATAATGTAAACTATCAGCTGACACAGCATGTGAACATTATAAGAAATAGCAGCATTGTGACCGTCTAACGAAAAAACCAGATATGGATTTTTATTTGAAGGAGAAAACTTGATCATCTTTATACTTTATTCAGTGAATGATACCATCTGGATGCATAGCATTGACGTGTTGGTGGTTTTTGTAGTCTTAAATGTGTTCTGGTATGAGACTTGCCCCTGCTATTGAGAATTTGGAATATAAATGTTACATATAACCCCTTTAAACATCAATATAAAAAGATCACATGTATCCATAAAACTCTGAGAGACTATTTTACTAAACTGCTGCCTTTACTTCACATACTTCAAGTACATTTTGCTGATAATATTTACATACTTTTACTTATGTAGGGTTTGAATGCTCAGTTTTACTTTCTGTATAGTGGAGTCAGGGTTCTCCCCAGAAATTTATAGTATCCTGGCACGCCCCCCTCTCTGGAAGAAAGTCTCGCGCTAAAACCTCGCAATAGACGCAACTCAGAGATTTCAAAGGAAAAACAACATGGTGCTGGAAAATTGAGTGTGCCTGCAAACCTGACTGTTTTCAGTACATTTTAGAAAAATTATTGGGGGAAAATAGAAAAAAACACCCTAAATTTGAAAATGAGTGTAGCGGCACTGAGCTAGCAGTATACTGGCGCAGTGCCATCGTCTGGGGAGAACCCTGGGAGTATTTTCTATATTAGTTTGTTTTTAAAGTTTGCTAGGATCCAAATACTTTACATAATATGATGGTCTTCAGAAAAGCTTCCATCTCTTGTAGTTCTTGGAGCAGTACTATCACCCAGCAGACCTGGCTGAGTTCATGACCATGTACGGCGGTGGCTTCAAGCATCGGTCTGCAGTTGACCGAGTCATAGGCAAGCAGGGAAGTGGCAAAGCTGGCATTGAGGCTAGTCTGGATATAGAGTACATCATGAGCACAGGGGCAAACATCTCCACTTGGTTCTTCACCAATCCAGGTACATGGGGGAAAAAAAGCTGAAGTCTATGTGCTGTATTTTCTTCACCATTTTTATATATAAGGTTTTGAACAACAGACTTGAAATATTAACTTGATTTAATCCAATAGATGAAAGAAAGTAGAGATGAAATGGCAATGTTTTGACAGTAGAATATTGATGTTAATGCTTTTTTTCCAGGGCGTCATGAGTCCCAAGAGCCTTTCCTCCAGTGGATGGTTCTCCTTAGTAACATGTCTGACCTGCCTTGGGTTCACACCATCAGCTACGGCGATGACGAAGACAGCCTGTCTGTCGCCTACATGATGCGTATAAACACAGAGTTCATGAAGGCCGGGGTCAGGGGCATCTCTCTGCTCTTTGCTTCAGGTCAGTATTAGTATTAGAACTAATTACAACAAGGTCAGTTGTAAAGCTTCCTTTTGTAAGATGTTGAGGAATTAATAAAACACACTGTTAGTATTGCAGCCAGATGGAGCCTTTGTCTGTTTGGCAAGATTTTAACTTCCCTCCCTTATCATCACTTGATCATTGTCTGAAACATGATACTGAAACATGAATACAACACCATTGTTTTAAACAAACACCCACATTGACAAAGCACACAAAGACACATTTACATGTTACTTTTTGTCTTCTGTATTTATCTAAGATTGCAGATGATGTCAGCAACCATTAACATGATTCATCATCATGAACCTGATTTAATCTCTTTGGTCTTGTTCTTTGAGAACATGTTGAATAATTGTTTTGTTGCTCTGATCTTTTTTCACGTTTAGGTGACAGTGGTGCTGGCTGCAAACACACAGGGTCAAAACAAAACACCTTCAGGCCAAGTTTCCCTGCATCAAGGTAAAACATGAACTGATACCATTATAGCAATGAAACGAACCTGAAAAGATTTGTCACGTTACATTGTTGATGGATAAATCTGAGAGAAAATTGTCTTTTATTGTGAAATTTATAAAGCAAACATCAATCAGATGCATTCACCTTTTGTATGATCCTTTCACAATTCTCAATTATTACCAACCTGCTGTACAATTAGTGACAAACTAATGGATACGTGACTCAACAACTCTGGTGATGGTGGCCATATTGAAGAAAGTATTACCTTGCACAAAACAATCTTAAGAAGTAAAAAAGGACAATGGGAGAATCTGCACAACATGACATCAATTACATGGAGAAAATGAGAAACATGCGGGCTGTACTTAGAGCTTGGTTTTGTGAAGGAACACAGTGTTTAATAATGGATAGAAAAGTATTTTTATGTAACTAGTCATCCTTGAGTCCAAGTGAACATTTGTGCCAAATTTTAACACTTTTTGTGAAGCCAGAGAAATCACACTTTTAAAGTAAAGTGGGCAGTGACGAACAGATAAACTTTCTTATAAAGCTGCATATTTTGCAAGTGTTGTGTTGGTATCGTACACACACACAGACGTACAGAAGTTTATCAGCTCTTCCGTTATGTGCAATTACATTGGAATGTAGTTTTTAAAAGAATCAGTGTCACTATGTCAGTATTCTTCTCTTTAAAATGTTTGAGTGAAAGCAGCAGACACTGATGTTCTGTTCTGTGCTTTCTCTTTAGCCCATATGTGACAACGGTTGGAGGAACCTCATTTAAGAACCCATTTAAAGTGACATATGAAGTTACAGATTATATCAGTGGAGGAGGCTTCAGCAATGTATTCAAGATGCCTGATTATCAGGTAAAGATGCCAAAAATCCTGGGTATTATTTCATATAATCAAATTTTGTTATATTGGCTCACTTTATAATTCATGCTGTGTTTTTGTTGTTGTAGATTAGTGCAGTGAACGGGTACATGAAGACCGTAGCTGAATCCCTCCCTCCTCAGTCATACTACAACACCAGCGGAAGGGCGTATCCAGACATGGCTGCACTGTCAGATAATTACTGGGTGGTCATCAACAGAATACCTACCCCCTGGGTGTCTGGGACCTCGGTAAAAAAAAATTCCATTTTATCCTAGTTTGTACTGAATTGAGAATCACCAACATTTTGACGGATCAAATGTGTGCTGCCACAGCACAAACACATCAAGGGAATAGATTCTAATTATAGTTTTAGCACTGAGAATGTGACCGCTAACCTGTAGCTAATTAGTATTGACCCTTATTAATGCATGTGACCTGGGTTTAAGTAATCAGTTCTTCCTGAAGGACTACATTTAAACATAGCGCACACTGATGTGAAAAATGTGGGACTGAACACATAACAGCCATGGGGACTTTGAAGGGTCAATTCATTTTATTTTGTTGCACCTTTTTTCTCTTGGTCTCCTCATCCAGGCGTCCACTCCAGTGGTGGGAGGGATGTTGTCTCTCATCAACGACCAGCGGCTGCTGAAGGGTCTTCCCCCCCTGGGCTTCCTAAACCCTCGCCTGTACAAGCTCAAAGGACAGGCCCTATTTGATGTAAGGAAGAGCACTTTTACCTTTCTGGCCTTCATACGCTGCATAAATAAATTGCATAAAGTAATTTCAAATGTTCTATGTAGTACTGATATTCCAAACCCTGAACAGCAGAGGGAAGTCGTGTAAACAACTACCAGAGCCATTAATGAATCGATGCTTTGTATCCACAGACTGCATCGCTTACGGTACTTTATAAAGTATAAATGTCATCATTTCCACACATCTGTATTATATCAAGTTTTCTCCTTCAAAATAAAACTCATAGCTGGTTATTTTAACATTTGGTCAAAATAACAGTGTAACACTTATAATCTTCATGTGCTGCATGAGCTGATGGTTTGACTGACAAATCTATTAGCTTAGCTCTGTTTTTAGACGGAAAATAGCCACAGTAAAACCACCTCTGTTTATGGTTTGTGTTGTCAATAACTGCATTAAAGATGTGTTTGGAATTGTCCAAGCAAGGTCAGAACTGTCTGTTTAGTCTGAACCGTGGATCAACAAATGACAATTTAAAGATGACATCCCATGACTTCATACCCATCAGTGTAGAAGAAACACTGCCATACAGTATCAAACCGTTCTTTGTATTCAGAGCTGTGTCCTATAGTGAAAACGGTGTTTCTAGCTTTGATCACTTTATTTTCTTTGACTTTTCAGATCAATGCTAATGATAATGTTATGTGACTTTCTTTAAATATTTGAAAGTATAAATACTTTGTAGCCCTTTGATGCAAGTGTTATAAGTAGACAGAGTTTTCCCAACCACCATAACACTACCTAAATGCTGTGTTCCTCCTTCCAGGTGACCGAAGGTTGTCACCTGGCCTGTCTGGATGAACAGGTCCAGGGCAAAGGTTTCTGTGCTGCTCCTTCATGGGACCCGGTTACAGGCTGGGGGACACCAGACTATCCTGCACTGCTCAAAGCTCTGATGGACTGAATACAGGCCATTTTAAATCCTGTAACAATCAGGATAGCACCAGCTCTGAGACCAGGTACTACAGTCATGTCAAAACTCCAGAGGGGGTACCTAATGCCAAAGGCAGGACAATGAAATCCTAAATTTATGCATCTTTATTTTATTCACATGCCCACTAATTCTGCGGGAACAAGTTAATCTGTCCATCTCAAGGATACATGTGACTTACTTCTTCGAAAAGGCTTAAAACTGTTGTATTGCATACTTTTACGTCAGGGTTTATGTTGGTTTTAGACTTCTGCTACACTGCGGTTGCCTGTTTCTGCTGTTCACTGCATTTTTACTGACCCAGATTTTTCTGTGCATCTAAGACACAAATTTGCAGGCAAATCCGTGTTATACTTTTGAATTCTTGCTGCTAATTACATAGCAATGGGAGAAAAGGATAAACTAGTCGCTATGCATAACAATAAGTATACATAAAAATAAGATAGAGACCTATTTGATTATTTTTATAAGATGGCATTCTGTGATATCACCAAAACCTATATATTAGGTTAAACTTCTTTTTTTAAACCAGTGAGTAGACTTTGCATGTTCAAGGACAGAATTTTGGTTTGTGCTAATCTGAGATGGACATACACATACTATGTTATGTTTGCCATACAATTCTGCAGGGATTATTTAGATACACGCAAGTTAATTACTTTCAATGACAAACACTTGCATGCAATTGTCAAGATAAGACTCATACACTGATATTTGAAATAGAACAGGAACATTCAAGGTGAGGTTTAAGACTAAGTGGACCTTTTCAAAAAAATAGTAATTTTTATATTTGTTTGCTGTTTTTATCTAAAGCAGCCAAATGCACTGTAATGTGGGTCAAAAGGCAAAAACACCCACCAGCATAGTTGCACTTGTTAAATCGTAAATGTCTGTTTCATGTGAATGTGTTTTTGTGAACATTTGATAAAATGTATTTTGCTTTTAAATGCCTTGCTGTGAGCGTTACCTCGAAATGTGTGTGTGAAAACAAATTTGGACGCTTGAAAGTGTTAAAGTGTGGAGTTCAAGGAAAAAAAACAAATGTATTTTTAAGATACTGCTGGAAATGAGGTACTGCAACGTTATTAATATAGACCTGATTGCAAAACATATTCATGTTTGTGATGTAAAATGTCTCAACTAGATGGCAGAAAAAGAACACCAATGCAAATGTATTTCCTCCAGTCTACTGTACCATCTGTTTTGTCATATCCAATTTTCAAGAGTCTGCATTGTGATGTTTTTAACTAGACCGCATATATAAAGATGTCAAGATCCAGTATAACTTGTGTATTTGCAGTCACGAGGAATAAAAGATCACATTTGTTACACTTCCTTGTTCTTTTTTACTAAAGAGGAAATGCTGAATTACATGCTTTCAAAAATGACCACGATCAAGTTCTGGTGTCTGGAACAATTCATACTGTATGTACAGCAAAGATGGTAACAACTCAACTTTTAGTCTGGATTTTGTTTAAGAAGTCATTTTGTATAGTACAAATATAACTTCTTCATATGGTAGTACACTTAGTAATGTAAATTGCAACAGTATTCCCAGATTTAAGAACAGTCATAAACCTTGTGCGGATTAAGAGAATAAATGACGCTCATATGTAGTGCAAGGGGAAAACATTTTAATCAGTGATCACTATTGAAAAATCACATGGCTATTATCGACATGATTCATATTGCATTGTACAAAATTAAAATATGCAAAGACCACCCAGTCCCGCCTCGAAACACACTCACACCAAAGAGGGAAAAGGGAGGTAAAACAAACTGTGAAACCTCTTTGACCAAGAGCTACAGGGACAAACTTACTACATACATTACCACAGAGCTTATGTCAAACAGTGTACAATATGCACACTTGGGGACAGTACAAAATTGAAAAGGTGTCATTGCTGAGGATTGATGCAAATTTAAGTTACATTGCAAAATTATTTTTTTATCTGGCTGTTTAAAGGTATAAATAAGTTTTAGGTGCAGATCCATGATTTGACATCTTCACAAGAAGAAATTGTAAATTGTTCCATTCAGGTAGCGCCAAAACCGGGTTAGGAGGCCTGAGGGTTCGGGGTTCTACAGTTCCTTGTTCAAACCTCGATACTTGTATCAAAATGTTTGAGAAAAGGTCATTTCTCTGTTTAAACGTTTTAACTAGAGACAATACAAAGGGGACTTCTCATCTCACCACAAAGCAGGCCACGGGATTTAAGTTGTCTGTGAAGGAGTAGAGATACAGGTCAAATCCTCCAGTGTATGCTCACGCTGCTGCCGTCAGCCTCATTCAGGGTTGATTCACTGGTTGTTTTTAGCTTTGGCGTGTGTGAGGATGTGAGACTTCAGGTTGGTTGACTGGGCAAATTTCTTGTTGCAGCCATCAAAAGGGCAGACATACGGGCGGTCTCCAGTGTGAATGCGTACATGTGTACGCAAGTTAAAGTCCAGCGAGAACCGCTTGCCACAACCCTCAAATGTGCACTGCAGACAAGACAGATGTAGTTAATGCCACTGTATGTCTTAACTTAAAGAATCTGATCCTGAATATCTGAACTAAGACACATTTTTTGTCACATATTCAATACTCTTACATTCCAGATGTAATACAAACAATGGCAAAACTCACCTGAAAGGGTTTCTCTCCTGTGTGTACAAGCTGATGCCTCTTCAGCTTTGAACTTTCCACAAATGCTTTTCCACATTCTGCACAGACATGCACACGAGGTCCGTGTGTATGCAAGTGCTTTCTCATCGCTGAGTTGTCTCTGAACATCTTAGTGCATCCCTGAGTAGAACATTAAAAATAAACCGAACATCAAGTCTAACAAAATACTGAGCTGTTCAAACAAAGCTATTAATATTCAGAGTTCAATATTTGGGGATCAACAACAGAAACATGAAGAGAAAGTGATTTATTTTGTTGTTCATGTGTAAAATATTGTAATTTCATGACTTTATTAGATTAAATTGTTTGAGATTATGGTTATGATTTTTTGAAAAATGACAAAACTGTTACTACTAATTATCTATAAGTAATGACATAATAAACATAATACACTCACTTTGTGTGGACATGCTATCGTCCTGGGTGCATCATCTTCCTTTACTTTCCTTGGCTTCATTCTGCATCAAAAATTATAGATTTTATAATGTCTTTACACTGGACCAGGAAGAAAATCTTTCAGAAAAGCATATAAAGGACCAGAAAACTGTTGTTTGACTTTACACTGTACACACACAAGATTTCAGAGCCTGTTTAATTCCAACATTGCATTGTGCGTACTATGCAATTTATATATTTTTTGTGTGTCTCTTCTGTGTTCTTAAAGTGAGAGGAGTGTCAGTAGTCATGAAAGCAGGCAAGATCTGAGCATTTGTTTAAAGGTTCACTGAATTTGACCTGCCATCAGGTATGTTTTTCCACACTTACCGTGCAAACTCTGCCAGTTGCTTTGGGTCAGACAGGTCAATGCCTGGAATGCCTCCGGGTGGAAGCTTCTTCCCTGTCATGTATTCTGAATAATCTGGAGGAGAGTTTTCACCTGTGATTTGCTCCTCGTGGTCTATGTCCTTTTTGTCGTCTGGATAAGACAAGAGATTTTTTTATGTTTTTAAACTGCATCAGGAACAAGACACATGAACATGCCTTTTAATTGGTATGCTTTTTCACTTTCACTTCTCTCCTTAATCTTTCTACTTGCCTCTACTACCAAAGAACTGACAAGTCATACAAGCAACATTTCTGAGATGTTTAAAAAAAGCTGCCTTTTATATATTACATCTCTGCAATTAATCAAACCCCAATATCAGCCCATGCAACCATATGACAATCCTGCGACTTAAAGTGTGTTACACTATATGCAAAATAAAAAGTAAAGCTTGAAGTTCTTCCGGTGAAAACCATTAAGCCAGCATTTACCCCAGAGGGCAAACTTCAGAAAATGTATAGAAATAGATATAAATATAAAAGAAAAAAGGTAGACGGTATATAGACAGCAGTACTTGTGCTATAATGCCAGTCTAGTGGAATCAAAAAGTATGAATGTTTTTCAATGTGGCTATTTATCCTCAAATGAGCCAATTGGATATAATAAAAAAAAATCTACCATGTAATATAAAGAACTAGTAATTAATGCCATACATTAAGATACAGTTGAGAAATTAACATTTTGCAATAGCCTTTACCATCGATTATTACGTTTAAATGGTGTGGGATGGGAATTTCCGATACACAGCAGTTTCAACGTGTTAATTATCAACAGAAAAATAAACGAAGTAGTTTTGGAAGAGCACATACCGTTCTTATCTGACAACTGAAAACAATGATGAATAAATACGATTTGATTGACGTATAAACGTGTGATTTTACCATAGATAAGAAGATGCAGCGTAACTGGGATATATAGTCTAAAATAAATGCTTTCCTTTGGTTGATGAACAACGCCAACAGGGACAGAAATGTATTTCTGATAAAAGATGCATTACGATTTATTACACTGTGACCATCAGACGTACCGAATATTTAACAATCTGTTGAAGAAACAACAGTTTTGGAAAGTATGAGTGGTTCCTGAACGCATCACTGCCGCCGCCGCCACTGAATTGAACTGCGCCACAGCGGCCTAGCGGAGCCCACTGCACTCGCTCCCACTCTCGCCGCCATCTTCGTCGGCCAAATAAACGCCATTTTTTCGGGCCGCCATACTTTCTAGACCGGGGAAATATGGCGGCGCCCATCGACACATAAAACATGGCTTCCCATAAAAACAAAAACATTTCAAATGAAGTTAAAGTGCCTCCGAGTCGGGTAATAGATAAAACCTTCGGGCAGCATAAGGCCTCCGCTGGGCCCGGTCACACCGCACACACGCTGAGAACAAAGCGACGGGCTAGCTTGGAGGAATTCACTCAGGACTCACAACTTACCTGATGCCCACATAGTCACTGAAAACTCCCCCTCCAAAGTCTTTATCTGGACCTGCTTCTGTTCCCACTTTCTGCCCATCTCTCCCCCGCCTAGGTAGCTCTTTTTGCCCGCTTTCTTGCCGCTTCCAGCCTTCTTCATCCGGCCTGTTGACGAGCTTTTCCCCGCGACAGTAACCAGAGTCTGTTCGATATAGTCCTCCTCCACTGCAGGCACTGGGATAAGGATCTGGTCCTCGAAACCATCATCCGTGTGCAGTTCAGAGTCATCCTCACCCACCACTTCTTCCCTGGTCTGCACCAAAATGACCTCTTGATGCGGATGAATCGAGTGTGGATCGTCCGTGTCCAGGGGCTGTAAGGCGATCATAGGCTGGTGCTCACCGTCGTCTCCTACAACTGTAGTCTCGATTGTCTCTACTTCTATTTCGTGAAGTTCCACTATTTCGGCTGGCATTTCTGACCCGTCCGTTTCTATGTACAGGGTATCCCCCGATGCCATGATAAAAAAATTATATTTCCCTCTACTTAAATGCTATTTTTTCCACTCCTGCTTTCCTTCCTGTTCACCCTCAGCCTTCCTCCTCCCTCTCCAACAACAACTCTACACAACTGTAGTCTCGTCGCCACAATGCTCCAGTTATGAAGTCTCGCGAGGTTTACCCAAAAGTCACATTAAACTGTAAAATCTATTCATGAAACTATAAATGATCGAAAAATATGCATATATTGAAATATATTTAATCGGGGATATTTTCAGTAGCTGTGTGAAAATATAGAATTAAATATGGTATCAAGAGAGTTAAGTTTGTGTTTCTATGTTTGCAAAATATATCTATGGAAATCCTCAGGTATGTATCGATTCTGTCTTAAATGATTCATTATATGATATTGATCTGAGCATTTTGAGTTATATAAAATAAAGAATATTTAAAATCTTCAGGTATTTGTGCATTGTGCAAAATGACAGCATCTTGTTCAATGTTAAAATTTACTTTTACAGTGTGGTTAAAGGAGAAATGTCTCCTTTTTCTCTTTTTTCTACAAAACGTATAATCTGTGTAATATAGACATGTTATTACCTTTCTAAAATGACTGCCCAAGTCTAAAAAATTTTGACAAAAATGAAAATTTTCATCTAAATCACCAAATAATAAAACATTTTTTGTGTTTCTTGCAAAATCTGAAAAATTCCTCTGGTAATTATTTCTAATGAGGTGACAATATCCAATACTGTACATACAAATGGCATTGAGGCAGTCAAGGCAACCAACTTTCCACTTATCCAAACCAGCAATAACATTTCTGTGCTTAGGTTTGTACCATGCAAAATGTAATGATGCTGGTTCTTATGTATTTATGGATTCTCTTCAAATTATTCATGTGATATTAATCAGAATATTCTGACTTGTTAGAAAATATCTATCTATCTATCTATCTATCTATCTATCTATCTATCTATCTATCTATCTATCTATCTATCTATCTA
>JAQQZY010000016.1:79151-94007 GCA_030068375.1 Ostorhinchus rueppellii
GTATTTGTACATGAGTCTAGAATCGCTCCATAGATGCTCAGATCTGATGAGTTCAAAGGCCATAGTATATATTTCACATCATTTTTAGGGGCGTGTTATGATCCTGAATGAGGCCACGCCCATTGTTTTTCCTTTAATTTGTCACCCATCTGTTATCTGTCATGGACATGAACCCAACATTTACTGAGTTTGTTTGGCATGATGCATTATTTGAGTTCCATGGAAACCAATGGTGACTATCTGCTGATTAAATTCCATCTCCTCCCTTATTTTTATCCTCTACAGCCTCCTCTTAGAGTCCTGAGGCCTCTCACGAGATCCAGGAGTGCTCTTTCCTCGAACAATGAAGCCATGTGAAACAGTCCTCCAGACTCCTCCAGCTGCCTTTGCTGCAAGAAGTAAAAATACTGAATGGCCAAAAGCTACATGACTGAAGCAGCCTTTGCTTTGGAATAAGGTATTACCAAAGTGACCTACAATGATCCCTCGATATATAATATATAGCTTGTGGCTCATGATCAAAAAACTTAGTGTGAGACACAGAGATAGGACAAATGAGTGAATGGGCTCCATACTGATAAACATTTTCAGTTCGTGGGTTATTGAATGAATATGTGTATTTATGTACAGTTTGTGTGTATTTCATCCTTCTGAGTTGATTGTTTTTATATATCAGGTTCAGGTTGGCAATCGCATGTGTGTCTTCCCTGTCATTAGTCCGTTAAACAGAATGTACTGTCACTGAAAACCACAGCTGGCATTGATAGTGACACTGTCGCTGTTCCAGAATGTTTAAAAACGCCAAGGATCCAACGAGAAGGCGCCGCTGTTTTTCCCTCAGTCTTTCTGTTCTGAAGAAACATCTTTTAGCAGCTGAATTCTGCACTGATGAAGTTCCAGTGAGAAGAAACAGCTGACTATCCAAATACATTGAAATCATGAAAAGTGGAAAACAATATTCTATTATTTACCTCTTTTATAAAGCCTTAAAACAAGAACGCAGACAAGGAAATATAAAATGTCTCATGGCGAAAAGTATTTAAAACTTTTTTCTCTTTAAACAATCATTTTTGCACTATGTTTAAACTAATTTACTGCCCTTGCTCTGAAATGACCATAGAGATAAATTTAACCATAATCATAACATTTTATTCTGAAATAGAGGAATAAATAAAAAATGAATAGAAATCCCTCCTACCAGAGGTTTCCTAAGTGGAGCAGACTGTTTATGACAATCTACTGTTGGGTTTTTCAGCACGTTACGTCATATATTAGACAATTTATTGAGCAAATCAAAGGGTCACTTTCAGCTGTAGCAAAAAAAAAAAAGGAATATAATTTAAATAAATGTACTAAATATATAACATTGATGTTTTCCGATGGCTAAAACCACTGTGTAAAATTTAGCTGTTAACTGAGCAACACTAAACACATTATCTTCTACTAGCTTCTTGTTTTTTAGGAACTCATGCGAGTGACTGTATCAGTTTGGAGGTTTACAACATTTTAATATCATCAGGTGGTGATACACTTGTGTCATTGTATGTTTTCATCCTGTACTTTATTCACTGAGCCTGAGCTGTGAAAAGGTTTTACACAAATCACTGTGGGTGGATTTCCACAGCAGAGGTTTCATCGTCGTACGTTTCTCATTTCGGATGGTTTGAAGTTTGAAACAAATGCTTCTCAGGTACAACTGTTCTGTTTACACGTCACTCACTCTGATGTTGTAGATACACTTGTTATGCACATGAAAATGTCCTTTTAATGGATACATGATTTAAAAAAAAAAAAAAAAAGTCAAACAGGTCAAATCAGATTCTGTGTTTCAGCATTTGTAGTATCAGTGTAAGTGTTGGAGGTGAGTTCCTTCTATTAAAATCCATTCAAAGTAAAACTGAAAAAAAAAAACATGTTGCTAAGTAGCAGATTTGTACACTTGTGCGTAGACTGATTAACTCATCATTGCATGATGTTTGTTAATAATTTGTATGAAAATTGGATTTCTTAAGTGATTGTGTGTGTGAAGCTGTTGACCTCTTCAGGCGATTTGCTGGTAAACACTGAGATATGTTTAGTCATTTTAGTTGCTTTGTTACGATTACCACTTGGCTATACATACATATGAATATCATGTCTTATTTCCTGATAAACTCGCCACTTTGACTTCACTGTTTGAGAAGACACCACTTTAATAAGTTATCTTAAATTTTTCTGGCAGGCCAGAATGTCAAAAATACTTAACCTTCAACATGCGTATGAATTATTAAACTAAAAGCAGTGATGTGATGACATGATGGTTTATGGCTATCAACTTATTGTTCCACTAAGTAAACATTTCTGTTAAATCGGTTTCCAGCCATTAAATATGAATATGAAAACCTTGTGTCTTTTTTTTTGTACCGTCATTTCAAAAAAGCAACAATTTAACACATACTGTATAACTTTTATTATGTGTAGTACATTACACAAGTATTCACATTTACACGAAGTAACAAATTATACTTTGAGGTTGACTCGATCGTGGTACTTCAGGTACGGATCGTCGACATACCAGTTCCTCCTCCTCCAAAAAGATGTTGTCATTTTATCCAAAAGCTTGCTCTGTGTTTTGTTACAAAATACATGCTCCCTCAGGCGATTTCGTTGTGCAGGTTTCTTTTTCCACAGCTTCTTCTTGTATCCAGCCTGTTTTGTGTAAGAAAAGGTCACATGGTAAATAATTCATTCTCAGCAGTATGACTACAAATTAGCATCACGGTATTTTTTTTAAAGACATTGGCAATTTTGGTTTTTTTTTGTAAAACCTGACCATTATACAAGACGCGTCTCATTCTGCCATCAAGAAAACACAGAATATTAAATAAAATGAGAGCACACGAGTGGCAGCTCTCTGTATCAGGCCATTTTTAGCACGTAGTTATAAGTAACTTCCTTGGGACAATGTCTATAAATGTTCACACTTTTGAGAAATTTAGATTTTTGATAACTTTTTTAAATATCAAAAAATTGCTTTTACTTATAATAGGCCTTATTCTGATGGCTTATAACATGGGAATGTTTACAAATATCAATTTAGTTACTGAGCACTGATATGAAGTCATATATGGACTCCGATTTAAATGGTTGAGTTCTCCTCCAGTGACGGTACCACCCACTTCTACTGGGAGATGGAGCTCCTACATCAAGACCACAGGACTCTAAGGCTATGTTTATACATAGCCAGATATTTTTTAAACTGAGATTTCTCCCTCTCTGTTTAAAAATAAAAACAACTAGAGAAGCACTCAGAGCGCAGACCTCCGCCAAGGCAGTGTTTGTACTTACATCCACTAGATGGCGCTGAATGTACAGATCGCCACCAAAATCTAATCATCTCTAGGATACCCCATTTCTCACAATCTGTGAAAATTTCATGAAAATCCATCCATAACTTTGAGTTATCTTGCTAACAGACAGACAAACCAACGCTGATGAAAACATAACCTCCTTGGTGGAGGTAAAAAACATGCAGATTATTTTCGGGAAACTCTGTGGCACTGCATTATCTATTCTGAGCACTCCAGACATGTAGATGGCAGTGTAGTGGGAAGATTGAATACGATTAACAATCAGTGTTTTCTTACTAGTGTACATGGAAATGGCCATTTTGTCTTGATCACTGTTATTTGATAATGTCTGCTCTGATTTTCTTCTGCACAAAACCAATGAATGAATCAAAGAAGGAGAATCCTGGATGAAATGTTACTTTCGCTATGAACCAATGGAGAAGTAATTTTCCTGGTTCAGTGTCCAAGACGTGTAACCAATACAATGTCATGTAAAAGGATGAGTTGTGACTTTATTTACAAGCACAATCTGCTTTTCTGATGTGACAGAGGGGATGAAAAAGGAACTGAACTGAGTCTAACCGTGTTAGTTCTGTCTGTTTTTCCAGTCATATTTCATCTTTACTTCATGTGGACTGCTGTGCGTGGATGTAAATTTTGATTTAATTTACTTTCAACTTAACTGGCCAGAGCAGAAAATGGATAAATAAAATATGAAGCGCGACAATGTGGAAACACCTCGTAAAAGCCTTGTTTTGTATCAAATAAATACATGAAGATCCTATTAAGCAGATGTGGTGGGAGCTAATTAGCTAAGATGCTAAACTGGATCATTACATGTGAACTTGGTCGAGTATTTCCTTCAACCGTCCCAGAATCTCCGTTTTCACGTTTCCCTCAATTTATACGCAAACACAAACAAGGAGATTTAGTTTTCGTATTTGCGGAGGAAAACCGATACGTCAGAAAACGTCATAGTGTGCGACGGAAGTAGATCTACGTCACATGTGCGACTCTGGGTGCATTGTTTTTTAGCCATAGCTATGGACGCGTATAGAGCTGTTGTATTGCTGTTAATGCAGACACTCTTTGTGTATTTGCAAACCCAAATGCAACTGGTCTGTTATGTCGAGGAGCAGAAGAGAATGACTGCTCGGAGGTCAGCCGTTTTGCAGCAACTTCTCCTAAGACCGACACGAAGACCCAGTGCCAACATACTGCTCCGCCGCCGCTACCGCCGCTTTTGGGTTCGCCCTGGTCGGACTGCTGTTTGGTGGAACAACTTCGAACAAGACGTGGTTATGCAGGAGGAGTGGCGGAAGACTTTCAGGATGTCGCGGTCATCACTGCTGTCACTCGCCGAATTGCTGCGACCACATGTAGAGGGTCAGACAACTAACATGCGGTCTCCAGTGAGTGTGCTTAAAAGGGTAGCCTGCACCTTATACTACCTGGCGGACGAGGGTAGACTACGCGAAACTGCTGATGCTTTCGGAGTCTCTCGATCGACCGTGTCAGTAATAGTCAGACAGGTGTGCAAGGCAATAACTGTCCACTTGGGTCCCGTTTACATAAAACTGCCCACTTCCGATGTAGCCGTACAGCAACTTGTCCGTGGATTTGAAGCAGCTCATGGCCTCCCTCAGTGCTTTGGTGCTGTGGACGGCACCCATGTCGAAATAAAGTCACCGGTGGTCAATTCCACTGATTACCTCAATAGAAAAGGTAGGTTTAGCTTCAACGTCCAGGCCACCTGTGACTATAAACATTGTTTCATTGACGTGGTAGTGAAGTGGCCAGGAAGTGCACATGACGCCCACATTTTCGCCAACTCTACACTCAATGCCTACCTGAGAGACAAAAAAATCCCCCCCTGTCCAAAACAAATTGTAGACAATGAAGACCCCATACCAGTGTATTTACTTGGTGACCCAGCATACCCACTGCTGCCATATCTAATGAAGGAAGATGCAAGTGAGGGGAGCACTGCCCAGGACCAGTGCGTTGGACTTTCTTTGAGTCGTGCACGGATGGTCATTGAGTGTGCCTTTGGGAGGCTGAAAGCTCGGTTTGCAGTACTGAGAAGAGCAATGGACATTAATCTGAACGACCTTCCTTTTGTCATCTATGCATGTTTCGTCCTGCACAATTACTGTGAGGCTTTAAACGACACTGTAGATGAAAGCCGTGTTATTGAGGCTATCCAAAGTGACAGAGACAACCAACCAGATACTCAACCAACAGACAGTGAACATGGCTCGACAGCAGAAGGGAAGAGGGTCAGGAGAATCCTCAGTCAATACCTTGATACATAATTTGCTCCATTTTTAGTTAAGCTTTTTATGTTGATATTGAACAGCATGGTTTAAAGAATGTGACAAACATTTGACCTGTTTTTAATTTTTAACAGGTGGGTAAAATCAAGGGAAAGTTGACATCTGTACAAAAAACTGTAATTACAATAATCTACAACAAACGTATATTTTTGTGTAGGTACTATATTTTCAGGAAAGTGTTTTTTAAAATGAGAAAATTTGAGGAGTTTTGTATGTATGAATATTTGGAAAGCGACAGTTTTCTGCTGTCATTCTGGGTTCATTTTATAAACAAACTACATTTATTCCAAATACATTGATATTTGGCCATTATAATACATCATATTCTCAATAGTGTTTAGAATTAATATATGCATATATCTATGCAAAACACATTTGAATATTATATTTGTATGTTGTAAATATTGTATAAAAATGTATATGATATAATTGAAATAAATGTTTTCATTTGATATTTACTTTCGTCCATCTGACGGTTTTGGCTTTGTCTGCCATTTGTGAAAACTTACTATTTAGGTATGATCGAATAATTTTTCCTTGAACCAATTATTAGGTTGCAAAATAGACTGTTTAAGGCAGGGGTCACCAACCCTGGTCCTCGAGGGCTAATATCCTACATGTTTGAGCTGTATCCCTCTTCCAGCACACCCGATTCAAATGATAAGCCTATCATTAAGCTCTGCAGAAGCCTGATAATGACTGTCAGGTGTACTGGAAGAGGGAAACATCTAAAACATGCAGGATAGTGGCTCTCTAGGACCAGGGTTGGTGACCCCTGGTTTAAGGAATACATTTTAGGATGAAAATGTCAGAGGAACTTTTGAGAACTGTAATAAATAGATGTACATTTTTTTGTCCATCTGTGACGCAGTCATTTTTGCCGTTTTTCATTTTAAACTAAATTTTGTCCTTTGAGTATGTTTAAGATGGCATTTATACCTTTACAATTAAGTGTAATATTTGTCTGGTTCAAAAGTTATATATCAAAAAGTACTGGGCTGTCCATCCGTGATGACCGAGATCTCACCCAGAGACAAAACATGACAACTTCACAAATTCAACTTATTCCTGACAGAATGTGCCAGTGAGATACAGGGACATGGTCCTATTTTTTCAATACATGAAGAATAGTGGTCAAAAAACAAAACTGGTTAGAGTTTCATACTTGATATCAAACCACTCAGTTTTAGGCACTTGTGGCAGCAATTTCAGATTTTTTTTACCGCTTTTGCTTGCTGTAGAACTTTTACCAGTTATTTCTGTGAAACCTTGATAAAAGGTATGCAAGAGCACGACTAAGTTTTCCACATACTGTCTTTTCAAACATAGCATACAGACTAAAAACTCAGTGGTTCTGGTGCTGCAAGTCTTTGGTTTGTACACTGGAATCTCAGTGCAGATCTGGGCAAAAGGTTTCTAAAAGATGGGTGTGGTTACTTAACTTTGGGGCCACACCAAACAAATCTGCATCTGGATACAGACAATCCAAGGGCGTGAGTCTTTTCCACGCTGGGCTTAAATCTGCAATGAGGTTCCACATTTTTCTTTCCAATATGTCAGTGTGCCATGTCATAGTGCCAGAACTCTTCATGGAACCTTCCTGTAAACTTCAGTATTTGGTCTGTACGTTTTAGATGAATAGACTGCACATAGCAAATCATAAAACTCTGGGCACTGTGTGTTTGACGAGACAGGACTAATCTCTAAACTCTGATGAATATTTTCATTTTAGATTCATTTTCATATGTTTTAAGAAATGGCCTTTTTCTGACATGGTCAATTTCCACCAGTGGGCTGTCTTATAAATCAATTGTTATTTAGTAAGATACATGTTTAGTTTTTAAATCTTACAAATGGGTTTATTTTTCACTACTTAAATTCTATTTTTTACTTAAATTCTTAGTTTGTAATACTTTTTATTTTTAAATGTAAATAACTGCCTTTTTACTGATATTTGTTGTTTGTTTTGTAAATTCTTGCACTGATCCTACACGCTACCTCAATTTCGTTGTACTTGGTACGATGACAAAGAGATTCTGATTTCACTGCCTATTGTTTGTCTGGGAGCTGATGCTGACATTAGGCAAGCACTATAAGTGAAAGCACAGAACTTAAATTGCTGAGAACTAAAAGTCATATCTTTTCAGTGAAACAACTGAGCATTTTCCAGTGTTATAGCTGAATAGTTCTCTAAAGGTGTTTTCATCTGTTAATATCAACATTGGCTTCAAAACTAACAATAAGAGGAACTCTAAAGATATTCCTTAACACATTCTTATACGTACATAATAATTACCAGTGAGCTCTTAACAAAAAAAAACTGCTGTCAACTCAGCCATTACAGCTGTTGTTTCAGCAATGTTTGCTGATGCATAAGAAAGTTCCTCCATTACAATCAATGGTGAATTTTCAGGTCTAAAACGAACAACTTGCTGACATTGACAATAAACAGTAAAATACCCATACCCTGCGTCTGAGCCACAGGCCACAATGCAACCTCATGAACCTCTCCGTCACAGACTTCACACTCTTCCTTTTGCCTTTCTTCACACTATAGTACGTCAGACTTCTGCCTGGTTGTTGAGTAAAGGTGGGAAGAAGTGGCAACACCCTGTAACCACACAGAAGCAGAGCAGAGAGAATGTACTTTAAGGAATACGTATAGAATAATTTACGTTATTGCAACACATTGTTTCCCTTATCACTAATGAACACATCTACCTACAGGGACAGTTCAGCCTTTATTCTGTCAGGGCCCAGGTCAAGTAGTGACACGGGGACAGATTTCATGTTCAATAAGCTCTGTATTGAAAATTAAATAACTAATCTCCATGTTTAACACATCTATGAAGAGGTCTCAATAACTACTTTCACATGACACGTTACAATTTATAGAAATAAAATTTTTTGGTAAAAATACTTAAATTATTGCTGTGTGACACTGGGACTCAAAATGAACTCTTTCTTTTTTTTTTTTTTTCCACTTTACCCAAATGTACAAAACATCCTGTTCTCATAAGAAATTGATACTAAAATGAAATATAGGACTTTACCTCTGATGTTAAACTACAACTGTGATCAGTTGATTACAGTTAGATAAAAATGTTTATATGGTAAGTTCTTATGAACACAAATATGTTGTGACACAGGGACAGTGGTTTGCCACTTTGTTCAGTATCAGAATAAAAGATATTTGAACTAAAACACTACAAATATGCTAATAAACTTTTATTTAACATACATGTAACAACTTAAGTAACATTTACAGCTAATAGCAGAGCATATTTGACACAATTTGACTGTACATAACCTTTCTATATTCTTGTACTGTTGAATCATTAGTTCCTACAGATTCATAGACTTAAAATATCACTCATACAAGCAAGAAAAATTATTAAAGTTAACAGTGTATTTACATATGCATCAGAAGAATAACATTACATAATCAGTTATATATTTTGTTCTACAATTGAGACTGATGGTTTTTAAATAGTTCCATAAAATAGAGTTCTAAACCTAAAAAAAAAAATAGCCTATTTGAGAAATTATAGGTGAAACTTTAATTTTTCACACTGTTCACTTTTACTCTATCTGGCCCTCAGGTTTTACAATCCACCCTCAAGATTTTTGACTACCCCAGAAATATGGGTCTGAGGACAGGACTTTTATTTGTAGTAATGCAAAAAGCCATTTCTTCTCAACTGTGAAAATTTACAGAATATTGTTACACCTATCTTATCATAATTTAAAGAAATATATACACAGGTGTTTACATTTTCAGTAGAAGTGGAAGACATTTTCTGTACGTAAACCCTCATGCGAAAAAAGTTTTATAAGCAAAATGTGCTTCAGTAATACAAAGTTAAAGCAGTCACTGGGGGAAAAGGTGGAGAAACCAGTGCTTTACAATTATACATATAATGTTTAGTGCTAATATTACAGCTTCACTCGTGTGAGTTCCATTTTACCACTGTACACATTTCAGGTTGAGCTGCTTTTTCATTACATTACATTACATATTGTTGATAGTTTAATCTATAGTAATGCATTGTCCTCTAAATAGTCAAAGGTTAGGGAAGAGTTGCTTATTTTCTGCTTTGGGACAATGCATTTTTAAGCGAATGCAAGAAGTGTATTTAGGATACGGAGGACTCTTTCCTAAAGGAACACTATATCCTTCAGTTTATCACTAACATTCAAACATTCATCAGAGATCCATGGTTTTCAAGATAAGATAAAAATGAAAGCTAAATCCCTCAAAGGTAGTTGAATAAAAACGTGCTTCTGAATTGGGATGCACTGGTAGAATATAAATAGATGTAACTAAGTACAATACTGGAAGGACATTTCATTGCACTACTGCACATGTATCTCTGTGGGTTATGTATCAGTTGTAGTTATTCCAAACGGCGTTTACCTTTGCAGGATGTTGTATTGGGGAGTGTGGCTCCCTGCAGTCCGAAGAGGCGCGCTAACACCGGCTACAGCAGAGCCGCAGAGGCGGGGAGACTTTATAAAACTGGAGAAATGACAGACTTGTGTTGTCTGCCACCTGCCACTCACAGAGGCAGACAGAGGTCTCAGAAGTCCTGCCGAAAACACAAGGACATCATGAAAACGCCAGAGAGGTGTCACCGCCAGCGTTTTACGGTTAGCTACAAAACAAGCATGCTAAATAAGCTAATAACGGAACTAATTACTTCAGTTAACGATAAGTAAATAACCTAAGGACAAAAATAAAAGTATAACAATGTCAAAATGAATATACTCACCGCATAATCTCCTCACTGCGGCAGCCGCCATATTTGATTCCTAATGGCGGAAGTACGGTGTCCTGTAGGGTCAAAGTTCATTAGTGACTAATATGACAGCGCGTTACTGCTACCTAGCGGCCACTACAGCGATTTCCACTAATGTAACGCCTTTTTCACGCCGTGTACAGTAAACGTGTGCAATGTGTCGCTAAATGATTAAAATTAAATAATAAAATAACAATAATAACAATAATAATAATAATAATAATAATAATAATAATAGTAATAATAAATATACTCTACTTAATAATAGTTACATAAAGACCAAATCTGTGAAAAGTTAAAATATCACTTAATAATTATGACCTCAACTGCAGGTTTTTCTTTTCTACTTAAATTGAAAATATTAGAGCTGTACCAAACACCAAACTGAGACAAAAAAGATGAAAATTGTCCTACTTTAAATGCATTTTTTTCTTATCTAGGAATGATAGAATTCAGTTTGGTGATCTAGGTTTCGAATAAAGATGCAACAACCACATTATACCTAAAAGAATCATGGGTATTTGTTAATGTGCCTTTAGAAATAGGCTGTATATAATCAATAAAGCCCACTCAGAAAGAGTACTAGTGAAAGATCCATTTGCTGACATTTAACTTAATTTTTAAGCATTTTAGGCCCATCTATTGTGTGAAAATAAAGCACGTATAAGAAAATTAGTGAAAGGTGAATATAAAATTACATACAGTACTGTGTCTAAGGCCAACTTTAGCTTAGTTATTTTTTCTAAGTTGAAATGGTCATATGTATTTGTCATTCTCATTTCTTCAAACACACCAAGCAAATATAGGAAACATGTCCACAACCTTAAAACATACACAAAAACTGAACTAAATGGGTTCTAAAGGTTAAAGTCTCTATTTAGTGTGACCTCTGACCCCATGACAAGAAGCAGCACAAATAGTTAAACATCTGAATCATGTTGAATGAGACCTGGTAGAAAACATCAGAAAATTAATGCAATCAATCTTATATCGTCTCAACAAAAGGGTTAAAGACATAAAGACATATTGTATGAAGTGCTAAAGGAAGTCACACTAAATACCACTTCTGTTTATAGAGGCTGCTTTACATGAAAGTTGTTTTTACTGCAGTATATACTTCACATGTGAAGGTTGGATCTTAACACAGAGACTGAGAAATACATATTTGTAGCCGTTTACTAAATAAACTTCATGTTGGTCGAGGTGTTATGCACAGTGTTCTCTGTGTTCTTCCCAAACACACCAGGGACTTATGACAGAACAAGCTCATAGACTCATGCTGGGGTGGAACAACCTGAATTACTGATAGAAGGGCTTCATGTTGCGTTCAGGGGCTCCTCCAAAGGCAGAAATTAAATTAAATCAAATCACATCAGACCACTTCACATTAGATAACGGTTGAGTTTGGCTCAGCAAGATCCAGTCCAAGTGGAAGTGAGCTTAAAGGGAAATGATGCCAAACTGATCTGCAGGAGCAACTGAAACACTGAGTATGTTTATACACACACACACACACACACACACACACACACACACACTAATATATCACCGTAAGACTTAATACGATCATGCTCTGAATTGGACAGGTATTCTGCATGTATTGTGAATTATGACTCATTCTGCATGGAACATTTTACAACTAAATATATCAGAATATTCAGATTTCATGACGATTCCATGGAAATGTATACTGTACATTCAAAATGTGTCCCATTTGCTTGTTTTATCACAGGTTTGCAAAACATAGCCCCAGTTTGCAGTCAGCTGGAGCAGACATGTATTATAGTAGAATCACATTTCTGGTCAAAAGCAGAAACACACCCACTGTTAAACATATGAACAGATATTTGGATATATGTACGTCAGAGAACCCACCTTTTTCAGAAAACATCTAAAGAAATAAGAGATGCGTTTACAAAACGGAACATCTGCCACTAGTGAAAAACCTTAAAAATACACTATTTTTATTTCGGGACTAAAATTGCATGTAAACAGAGGAATTAATAGAATATTTTTCAGGATGGAGAATGAAACTGGAACATTTCATGCATGCAGACTTAATCAGGGAAATGTGTCTGTTTCCCAAATAAGTAAGAAATTCTCTTTAGCTGAATCCTTTTTTTATTATTATTATTTTCCTTTAAAACTTACAAGTAAAATCTTTTAAAAAAGCAGACGAAAAACTTTAAGCAAACGGTATCTGGAACTACAAACATGTACTGCAATCAAACGCATAAAACCACATAAGTACCACGAGTTTACACCTCTTTATAAGTGAGGAACTACAAGAGTTAAAGCAGGCACTCGCTTGTCGACAAACACTAGTCCAACTTAAATCAATTACCTCGGTAAAAAAAAAATGCTTTTCATAAGAAGCAGAGGTTCCCACTGTTGACACTCACATCTTATTATCTCCGTTCCAGCATACCTCCCATAATTCAATAACCTAGACCTTACAAAAGAAAAGGGTTTATCTCCAAGTAGAACAGTGTCAACCTACAAGATTTTACAAAAGAGTCAGGGTCTCTTTCTTAAGAATATATTTAAATACACCATATGAAAAAGTTGCTGGATTGTAAGGAAGTGTCAAGGCATCCAAACACCCAGTGCATGATGTTGGCTCTTGTTTTCTTAAGCTGAGAAACACATGAAGGCTTCAGTTTGTTTTGCCCTGTTAAAGCTGCGGTCCATTCTTTCACCATCCGGCGTAAACAGGCTCTGCATCACAAGGAATCCCATAGTATCGGCCCTGAGGTCGCTCTTTACGTAACAGTGGAGCTCGAGCTACAGACAGTTCTCCGTCAGTGTCTCTCCGTCGCCGAAGCACCATTAAAATCACAAAGAGTAAGGCCACTGGAAAAAGAATAAAGACAATAAAGGATGTTACAGGAAACCATCACCAGAAGGGCTTTTGTTTTACCCAAATTTCTTATATTTTATTATGTCCTGGTGTTGCATCATGTTGTCACAGCACATAAGAAAAAAAAAAAAAAAGCATGAAATAGTCTGTTTTTTCTAACATTAAATAAATGAAATGAACAGAACAGTCAGAGAGTCAGACTGTATTAGGAGTTAGGATCACCCTTAACCCTTTCACTGCTTTGTTTGGTATTGTTCCTGGAAGGTGGCTGTAAGGTGGTCGCCTTTAGCACTCTCTTGGCACGCCACCTTATTCTAATTAGGTGGAAGGGTCCTGTCCCTCCTTCTGTTGGACACTGGGTCAGAGAAGTCATCTCTAATCTTAAACTTGGAAAAATCCAATATACACATTATGTGGATCTGAAGAAAAGTTTTATAAAGTGGAAGTCTTTCTTAACTTTCTTTGACAATCCTACGATGCACGTACAAGGCCCTGGACAAGTTGGGATGTATGTGTCTGTGCAGTGTTCTGATATGTAACCTTATTTGTATCTACAGTGCCATGTAAGCTTGTGGATCAGGTGACAGCAAGGGGGTTTGGGAGGGTTAAGTGGGTTTTGTTTGATTTTTTAATTTTCTTTCCTTCTTTTTGTTCGTTGCGTGTGTGTGTGTGTGTGCATGCGTGTGTGTGTGTTGAAATTCAATAAATATACACAAACAGAAAAGTCAGACACACATATACAGCAGTGGAAAAAAAGGTTTTCAGGCAGCCGTTATGTTTTACACAATCTTATGAAATATTTGCAGAATAATATTGTTTGTGTTTCAAAAAGTGTAGCTGTATCAGACAGACACCAACAAATTCAATTTTTGTATTTATTGTTAACAAGAAAAATGAAAACAAAACTCAATTCTTGACAGTTTCAGCATGTCATATCATTATCTTGCTAAAACAGTTTTAACCTCGATGAAACGGAGCATGTGCAGAAGAGAGCATGTGAGTTTGGAGAATGACTTAAGAGGGATTCTTAATGCAGTATATCACAAATGCATGGTGTGTTCAGGAACTTTTTTTCCCACCACTGTATCTACATTTCATCTCCTCTGTTCATTTCTCATTACAAGCGAAAAACACAAGCCTTGTTCTGTTGCACGTGTATCTCTAGCGATCTAAATAAAGCTCTGAACTGTATTAATATCAAACCAAAGACATTACATGTAAATGTTTGACATGTGATTAGATTATACACTCCCTGGCCAAAAAAAAAAAAAAGTCGCACATGTAATATTTGACTGCACCACCTTTAGTTTTGGTTCCAGGAGATGTTCACTGTCACACTACTTTTGCCACATGATCCTTATGTAGTGTCACAATAAGGTTCATTATATTTTTTCATCCATAGTTGCTTTAATTTCTGATTATTGATGACAGCAAATCAGACCGCTGCATTAAGTCTTCATCACATCCTGAATTAGAGTCTGGACTTTCTTTTGGCTAATCCATGTGTGGAAATGATGTCTGATTGTCCCTGA
>JAQQZY010000016.1:98473-109421 GCA_030068375.1 Ostorhinchus rueppellii
TATGAGGAGGATGGATTGTCGGGGACTTCTGCCTGCTGTGGCCGCCGCCTGTCTACTAGGTAAGACCCACACTTCTTTTTTTTTTTTTTTTTTTAATTATTATTGTCTGCAAACATATCGACAGCGACGGTGGGTTTATGATGATGAGGAGGGGTTTGTGGGAATTTTGCAGCTAAGAAATGGGATAAAACAGCATTACTGGGTGTTTTTGTGCGGAATTAGACAGTGACTCAAACAGGTTTTTTTTGTTTTTTTTTTAAATTAGTCTTTATTATTAAATAGATTACATTACATCTAGATTTTGAGAAAAGTCTCTTAACTTTACACTTTAATTTAGATATCATTAGTCTTATGGCATAATTGCCTATAAGTCATATGTTTTAATGAAGCAGCAGTGTTGGGAGAGTGAAGTTATGCAGATATCACAGTTTGGCCAAAAAAATATGACTTTGGCAACTATGGTATGAGGTAAAGATATGCATTAGTTTAAAAATCCATAGTTCTATCCTAAATAATATGTAGATTTCTGCCTTATCTACTGCAGAATTTCCCCTGTTGTATTTTTTTTTTTTTTTTTTAAATCAGATCATGTTAACAGCAGATCTTTTTGTTTAACTGTATATAGTTTGAGAGACATTTTGCCAGTCCTGCAGAAGAGACCGACCCACACAAAACTCATGACCCCTTTTCTGAATAATTGCTTTGCATGAGGAGGATGGCTCACATTCAAGAGCACATGGCTAATGTGATTATGGCCACAATATGGACACTGTTTGGGTGATATAACTGTGGCTTCCAGACTCTGTGGCATTTTGTTGAATGAGCAATAGGCTGCACAGGTTTATGTTTTACACAAGCTCCACCCACTAGTCTTTTTTTTTTTTTTTTTTTTTTAAATAACTTGATTGGATTCTGGTAGGTGAATTCACTGACAACCAGGCTTGAATCATCACATCACAACCTGGTTTAGTGGTCTGGATTTATAGCAAATAGGCCACACTTGGATAGTTCTAATTAGAGCTGTGCAGTTAATTGAATCGCAAAGTCAGCCTGTACAATTGCACACTGGCAAAAGACTGCACTTTAGAGGTCCAGATTCAGGAGGTTTAAGTGCCTTCAAAGTGCAGAACTGCAAGAAAATAAACACAACCTTGGATTTAGTGACTCTGAGCAAATGAAACTGTAAAGTCACACATTTTTTTGTAATTTTTTATGCTTGTTTAAGTTTCAATGTTTGACTCGCCATTCCTAAATGCATTATCTGTGCCATTTCCTTGACAACCATGTAGACTTAAAAAAAAAAAAAAAAATCCATGAATCACAATATTTCCCATAATAATTCCAATATAATTTGTGTAGCTCCAATCTAAGTTATGAGTTGAAATGAAGCAGCAATTATAATTGTTTGAAGGAAGTCATTTTTCGAAGGAGACCCTTTTAGAGCCACTCTTCAATATATTTATTAAAAATGTGTATTCCTAAATAGCCTTATTATTCATGTCTGGAATGCATTTTTGACCCACTGGCCAAGGGGACTAAGTAAAATACACACTTGCTTACAAAATATATGCATATTGGTTTTGATTATAGTATTTAATTATTGAAAACACTACAGTAAAACAACTTAAAAATGATCACAGGTACCTGTTTTCCCTGCTTGCATTGTTGAAGGCATTTGCATCAAATATGACAGGGACTGTAGTTCGAGTGTGTATACTGTTACAATGAAAATATAAATTTTTAAGTTGAATTTTTGATTATTTATGGTGTCTTCAACTGAAATTTAGCGTGCTTGGACTCCTGTGCCTGTGCCTAAAATGCCCATTGGATTAACCAGTGCCCAGCTGAGGGCTTACTGTTTTACTAATCTTATTGTTGTTGATATTTTCATTATAACATTTGTATATTTTAGATTATTTTGTATTGTATTAGGTTTATAAAAGACTCTCATACACTAAACTTGCCAGTTATTCCTACACATTTTAACACGCTGCACAGTTTAATGTGTGCCACTGACCAAAAAAAAAGGAAAAATGATATTGAGGTGTTTGTTTTTTAACTCGTATCCCTAGTTATGAAGTTAAAGAAATGTTGGAAAGGCTGTCTTTTAAAGCATAAACCCACCTTTAGCCTCTCCATAAGCAGGAAGCCAGCTCTGATAATCCTTTGCAAAACTGAACCTTTGTTCTAGCTCTGTTTGTATTAAACATTTGGGATTAGAAAACACTCCAGAAACATCCAGGCTTCCACCATTTTGGCAGCGGGTCAGCTGTGGGTCGACTCAGTAACTCACTTTCCTTCACATGATTAAACCATTACATTTTATTCATGTGAAAACAAATTGTCCTGTTGTGTTGCAGGCGTTGCGTTGAGCCAGACGACACTTACTCCTGCTGTGATGAGCACTACTTTTGTTGAGAATGTGACCGGTCTGACTGTAACTCCCGTGATTCTCAGCAGCACAACCCCAGGCTGCTCTGCATTCAACACCTCTACTTGTGAGCCGTGTGCACCCGGATCGCAATATGACAACAGTGAGTCTCTGAAAGGGTTATCTGACATGCTTTTTCCATATATTCATGAACAGCAGATATGTGTCTTTCCATTGTTGACTAAAAAGACAATATCAGTAGCTTCTTGTAAAGATTTAAGAGGCAAACATGTGGGTAAATCTTTTTATAGGTGGTGTTTTCATGTGTCACTGGCCAAAAAGCTCCATATTAGGCTTTGAGCATGTGCATCTGAGGGGGATATTAACTCTCCAGCTCCTATTGGCTCTGTTTTCCAGCAGAAGAGGACATAAAAGCAGGTTGTTTACAGCTGCATGAGACAGCGTTGCATCATCCACCTTTATATTCAGTCTATGCTTAGGATCAGCGGCATTGTGTTAAATAATGGAGAATGCAACAGAATATGAACAAAGCGTGGGTGGTTTAGATTGCAAAACCAAAGTCAGCTGATTTAATGTGTATGGTGACATAAGTTTTTGATTTTAGTTGAGCAAAATCCAACTACATGTTAGTGCTTTCTGCAGCTGAAAGCAGAAAATGGTAAATAAATATCATCAAAACAGGACAGTTCATGCGCCTCATGCTTTGCAACAAATCATTTCAACCTTCCAATTGTTCAAGTAATGCCTTATATTATCTCTAATCTGATGCATTGTGTTGTGCGTATGCGTAGAAAGGGGCAAGGACCTCAGCTCCAAAATGAAACCAATGTGGATGTATCTTAGTCGTAATGGCTCCAAAAAACAACACCAAAACAAAACAAAACAAAATCCTGGTTCACGTAGACCTAGAGTCAAGTTCTTATCTAAAAATACAGGTCATATTAAAGGGTTGTATTTTATCAGCCTTTGATTGATAGGCTTGTGTGACAGCTCACTCAAATGCCAAGTTGGTCTTTCTGAATTCTTGTTTATTTAATAAAACACATTCTTTCTTGATGGACATCTCCACTTCAGTTATGATTGATGAGTTCCATCAGTAGGTCTGTGAAATTGCCAGATTACTAAATCAGTAAGCTAGCATGTAGCATTAGCTTACCCATGATGTATACTTAGACTTTTATATCGTTTTTAGTACAAGCTAGGTATACTTAACATGAACTTTAAGTATAGCTCTGATAAGTGCATAAAAAGTAAACTGAAAACATACTCTATCATTTTTAGTTTAAATAAAGTACACTTGAATATACTTCTTTTTGGTAAGGAACCCCTTGCAGATAGTGCTGACCCCTTGGGCTCCTGTAGTTCTGGCCCTGTCCAAATACAGTCACTTCCAGCTCTAGAAAGCCAGTGTGACATCAACTAAATCACAAACTACTGGCTTCAAAACAGCAGTTCAGAAACCAGTGGGTGACAGTTATGGTTCCTCTGTGCCCTAGAAATATACAGTTTGTGGTCAGCAAAAACAGGTACAACAGGATGACTAAACATTGCTACCTGTAATACCTGGAGCAGGTTAATATGTGCTTTAGGTTCACTCCCTTGGCAATGCAGCAAAAAATATCCAGTCACATCTGGACAAAAAAAATAAATAAAAAAAATTCTGAAATACTGGCAATGATAATAGGAGGAGCAAATTCTCAAGCCTCCAGTGACACCTGCACAGCAAACATTTAACAAGTGTAGATATTCACACAGAATTTAAGTAAATACATGAGAAACAGCTGCTTAGAACAGTGAATATGGACCTAATGAAGGATTATGTGTCTTTAAGGTGAAGTTGAAATAATGCATGCCTATTCCCTCTCAGACACTCTGCTGTGTGCATGCTGTACTGAGCCCGGGCTATGTCTATTTCCTGGAGCATGCCTGCTGTGTCCAACCGGTTTCTATCAGCCTCTGGCTGGACAGCAGCAGTGTGTGCCCTGCAACCGAGGCTTTTACACAAAGTAAGAACAAAGCTGTTTGTACACAGAAATGTATGCTCATTGATGGAGTTACTTGCCTACAACAATTCATTATTCACTCCTCAAGTATAACTCTTCTTCTACTTGTCTATTTTTTGTGTGTTTTTGTCAAATATAAAGTTTCACTGGAAGTCCATTATGTCATGCGTGCCTTCCCGGAAGCTTCAACAATAACACTGGACAAAGCAGTTGCACAAGTTGTTCTCCAGGTGGGTTTAACTGGATAAAAAACAAATGATAACTAAGCATTAAGGTAACGTGTGTTGTCATTGAGCATTTTTATATTTCGTCTCTCCATGAACATAAACAGAGCTGACTGCATTAAATGATCATCAGTGATGATTGTTTTATGAACCACATGTGCTCAGTGTCACATGTATTGCGTGTCTTTGTGTGTGCTACTTTCAGGTTTCTCTGCATCTATACAGGGCTCCACCTCGTGCACACCATGTTCAGTTGGACGCTTCTGCAAGTAAGTTGGACTTTGACGTCATTGGGATTCTATTTTTGTTTCACTTGTTTTTGTTATCGGGATTCAGATATCTGTGTGGAAATTTTATAACTATCTCTATGTTTAGGGAAAAAAAAATCTAACAACTGTTTGGAGTGTCACATGCTTTCATCTCATGGGTCTGTTTGTTGGCGCAGATACACCCACAGATAGACACCACATACAGTCACTGCTTTCATTAATCAGCAGATGACTAATATTTTAAGTAGCATGAACTGTTTGATCATGTCTCAGTGACTAATAAGCCCCGACTGGTGGATCCAGCAGCGTCATGACCATTAATAATTCTTCCCTTTTTATATAACAGTAACTGTAACTCTTGGGAAGTGAAATGCTAGAACTCTCCAGGGATTAGATACACCCATCAGCCATAACATTCTGACACTGACAGGCAAAGTGGTATTAATTGTGATTATCTTTGTACAATGGGACCTGTCAGTGGGTGGGATGTATTAGGCTGCACGTGAACAGTAAGCCCTAGAAGCAAAATGGGCAAGAGTAGGGATATGAGCAACTTGAACAACAGAGAAATGATGTCAAATCACTGGGTCAGAGCATCTCCAGATCTTGTTTATTCCTAGTGGAAAGTGGTTTCTACCTACCAGAACCACTGGATCTCAACCAATTGAACATCTATGGGAGCAGAACATTATCACCACCTGTCTGATATTGTGTAGGTTTGACTTTTTGCAGAAAAACAACTCTGACTAGACTAGACTGCCTCAGATCTCTGAAGGTGTGCTGTTGGATGTGGACCAAGACATTAGTTGCAGGTCCCTGAAGTCCTGGAAGTAGAGTTAGACCTTCATAGTAGAGGTCGACCGATGTGGCTTTTTTGAAGGCTGATGCCGATTTTAAAAAAAAAACAAAAAAAAACCCAAAACATTTATCAGCTGATGACTTATATCTACAGCCAATTTTTGAGGCTGATATTTGAGGTGTGTTTTTTTTTTTTTTTAAGCACATTGATGAAATACAATTGAAACACTCATCACACTAATTAAGATTTTTATGCCACAATATAAATTAAATTATTAATACACATTCATGTAGTACTTTTTTTTTTTTTTTTTTTTTACTTTTCGTTCCTTGAGAATCAGCTGGTTCTGTGTCCACTTTTTGCAGAAATGGAGTTAAGCATATCAGGACATTCTAAAAACATTGAAGTTTAGGTCCCATAATGCTCAGCTCCAAGCTAAACATCTACACACACTCACACCTAGAAACATTTAGTTCTATGTCCTCAGTGACGCTAGTTTCAAATCAGGTAGCTCTGTGTCCAAGGAGCCAATCAGGAGCCAGACCTGGACCATGTGACATTCACACCAAATGGCCGTGGAGCACATGTAAAGCACAAAATGAGAACTCCTCAATAAAACGTTCTATTTTGATCCCTTCTGAAAATATAAAATCAGGATAAACTACATGTAAACACTGACTAAAACGTTCTTAGTTTGTTCATAACTTAAAAAAAACAAAAAAAACAAAACAGCACTGGTGGACATAGAACTTCCTGATTTGATCATAAGTGAAACCTGTAAAGGCTCCAGGTCCGATGTTGGACACAGAGCGTGTTGACCAGGGGACACTTCCATACCTCTGAATCAGAAAGTTCTATGTCCATTTTTAACTTCTTCTATCTCTAAGCCTGTGGAGATTTAGAACATGTCAACCATATGTTTAAGGTACCTTCAACAGTCAACACTATTTCACACAAAAGAGGATTGATAACTCTGTCAATATCACAGATCAGACGGGTGACGTTTTCAAACTCTGTTCTCTCAAAATGAGGAAAAGTAGACATGGAACCAGCTGATTCTCAAGGGATGATTTACTGAACTTCAAGTGCTGCCCACACAAGTGTCTGATCAGATTTTTACTACTGATCCAATATTGGCTTTAAAAAAAATGATGGCAGATTATTGAAAAAAATCAATATATTGGCCCGATATATCAGTCTATCTCTACTTCATTGACTGGACTTATTTGATCCTCAATTGTACTAAGATTGGGATGTCCTTCTTTAGTCCATTTTTGGTCTGTACTAACCACGGCAGAGCAGGAACACCCAACAAGACCTGCAGTTGAGTAGATATTCTGACCCAGTCATCGCCCTTATTGTATGACACTCAGTTCCTTATGTTGCTCATTTTAGCTGCTTCCAACACATCAGCTTTGAGGACTAAATGTTAACTCGCTGCCTAATATAATCAACCCAGTGAAAGGTCCCATTGTAATGTAATCATTCATATCATTAGCACTTCTATTGTCAGTGATCAGAATGTTAGGGCTGGTTGGCGTATACAGTAGAGTAAAGGTCAGATGCTTCAACTCTGAAATAGACTGATCCAAGAAGATATTTAATTAGGATATGATGTTGAAATCCTTACTTTAATTGAATGATCGGACACACTCTGGTGCAATATATTTGTCATGTATATAAAAAATGCCAATTCAAAATCAATTCATGGTATAAAAAAGTAGAATAATGCATTTACTGTCTCATAAAGAACAAGTGGTATCAGGCACAACAAACCCCATCTCTTGGACATATATCGTCCATTATAAGTAAATGAGAATATTTTTTAAAATTCATAAAACATTGTAACTTTGATCTACTTTTGCCAAAAGATAATGAGATCTATTCTGGGTCACTGGCAATCTATAAACTGAATTGCCCATCGGGGATAAATAAAGTTGTCTGAATCTGAATCTAAACCAAATTGGGTATGAATTCAATCAATAGTGTTGTTGGTAGAGTACCACTTCCTCCTCTTTGGGGGGGTGGAGTCATAATTTATTATGCACATTTACATTCAGGAATATTAACATGAGCAGGTTTGATGTTACTGTTCTTGTCTATTTGGTGAAATTAAAAGTGAATATTTAGTTTTACTGCCATACAGTATAAAATATCCATTCATGTTAGATTCTTTTGGGTGATAATGAAAAACTTGTTCTGTGCCACAGGAAGGAGATGTCTTCATAGCAGATTCAGAATATATTTGTTTCAAACGATACTGTAAAATTAAGGGTAATTTTGTAATTAAATGTATCCATATTATATACATACAACTCTACATTTATAAAATGGAACAAATGACAGCTTTTGTAAATCGAAAACAAGACCAGTTTCTAACATGTTGGGAAAAATGGGTTGTGTTCATAAAAAAAAAATAAGCCCGATTTAATTTTGAGTTAGAACATTTATAGACAGTGTATTGGGCACTCCCTAAAGTGCTTTAATGCTGTTACGATTGCTCCTTTTTACCCCTTTTTTTTTTCATTTGTTTTGTTGTTTTTGATGGAAAAATGTTTCTTTAACTCATTCACTGCCAGACATTTTCAGAACAGAAACCCCCATACTGCCAGGCATTTTACAGCATTTTGACTGATTTTCAAGGCTCACAGAATATCGAGTTCTAGGAGTAAATAAACATGGCACCCATCAAAATAAAGTGTAATGTCTCTTCTTTCATGTGGGGAAAAAATTTTGTTTCTAGCTTTTTCGGTTCTGAAGTTATTGACCTTAGAACACAGGGTGGTTTCGCCCAAAATGCCTGAACACTAAATACTTCCTCAAAGTTGCGCCAGGTCGTTTCCTAGCAACCTCCCCAATAAAAGCCGATTGACGCCAAAACACGTCATTGGCAGACAACGTTCGGCTTTGAAATGCCGCCAAAACACGTCAATGGCAGTGAATGAGTTAAGAGAGAACAGTACTGTGCATATGTTGACACAAGTGACTTGTACCCATCACTGAAAACTGTTAAAACTGATGAATAAAGAATTATTAAAAATAAATAAATATATCCATCGTGGTGTAATTTTTAGGGGTTCATGCACAAAATAAAACAATTATTGTCCAAGACTATTTGTGATGCATTTTGTAAACATTATACTCATTTTTGGATCCTGTAGCCCCACAATCAAACCTTCAGTGATATCTGTACATTGTCAATGTCAAAAATGCAAAGATGGACTTTATCATTTATTCCCTCAGTTCCTCTGGTTGCACTCAGTGCCAGATGTGTCCAGCAGGAAGAGAAGCTCTGCAACCGGCTGCAAAAGACTGCACACTGTGTCGACCAGGTAACTCACATTCATGCAAATCTTAAACTACAGGGTTGTAAGCAGTTGTTTTTATGAGATAACATAGTTTAGGTAAAAAGAAAAACACAAATACATTTTTAGGTTCTGTGTTTCTGAACAGGCATGCACAAGCCAGCCCATCAGGCCATGTGTCAAATCTGTGGCAGTGGCTTCTACCAAATCCGCTGGGGTCAAGAGAAATGCGACATCTGCCCTGAGAATCACTACTGTCCTGTAAGTACGATGTAAACGTGGATCTGTGCACCTGTTAAAGATACCATGCTCATCTTCGTTGACACAGTGCTGTTCTGTCAGAGTCCAGATGTGAACCCCATTCAATGTCCCAGCGACGCCTTTTGTCCAGCTGGCAGCTTGGCTCCAGGATACTGCATGGAAACCTTTTTCCGAAAAGCAGGAGACACGTGTGAACTGGCTCCTGTCACTATCGCTCTATTAGTCGTAGGAGGAGGAGGTAAGTATACGATACCATTTCAGCTGCAGTGTGTTGTTGTGTTGTCTTTATTAACCCATAAAAACCCAGTGTTACTTTTGTAACAGTTCCAAAATTGTTTTTTCTCTATATTTAACTTTTCTTAAGTCATATTTTGGTTTTTTTTTACTGGAATTATGCATTTTCAAACATGTCCCTGTGGTCTACATAAACTGTAAATGTTCTGCTTGGGTCTGAATTCTTCATTCATTCAGCTCCACAGGTCCATCTTCAACACTATTTCTGAGTAATGACACAAAAAAGATCGTTTTGAGCGCTGGCCCTTTAAATGCACATGAGCCACTTCACACCCCACCCCCTCCAGATTGTTAACTGTGCCGCTCTGTCCCCTTTAGCCACATGGGTTTGTTAATTCAACCAACAACTGAACATTTTAGGTAACTGGCTCAAAGTTTGGAAATATTTTCAGTTTTTACTACAACCGCTGCAATTATGTTGTACTTGGAGAAATGTTTGTCTGAAGTCTTGACCTTATCTATGCAAATATGGTGATGTAACTAGTTACAGATGCAACAAATTAAGCAGGAATTAAAATCAGTTGTAAAAATCCACTTGATTTTCGCCAAAATGAATCTAAAGATAGTTTTGCAGCACCTGGAGGGTTCCAATTCAAACTTTATGAACTATTAGGGTCCAAATACACAAATAAATGAACCACAGACTAATAAAAGTGGGTTTAACAACAAATGACCCCTTTAAGTGATTTATCATAATTTATTATGAAATGATCCTCTGTATTTTACATTTTTTCAGTGAAAATCAGGTATTTTCCTGTATTTAATTCACTGATCATCTATGTTCATAAAAGCTCTGATTAAACTTGAGTGTTATTATATCAGAAACAGAGAAGACTGAAGAAAAAGCCACTTTTTCAGTGAAATACATCATTAACTGGACATAAATCCCAGTGTGTCCATCCAGTATCATTGATCCAACTCCACGGGTTTTACTGGTGAATCAGTGTTGTAGAAGATGACGGTGTTTCCATTTTCATTATGGAGCCGCTGACCATCCAAATGGGTCATATCTGATGACCATAAAAGGATGACAAACTGTATTTTACACCAATTATTTACATGAATTGATAGAATTAGTGGATCAGAAGTTATTAAACAGTTTAGATCAGTAGATGGTTTTGGTTGATGGTGGCTGTTTGGGTCTTTATGGGTTGTTCAAGGCCCTTCTTTTACGGCTCTATTTTCCAAAGCTGAGAAGATACAATGCCCCTCATTTATCCACTGCCAAAAAAAAAAGTCGCACATAAAATATTTCACTGCACCACCTTTTGTTTTGATTCCAGGAGACATTCACTGGCTTTAACTCAGTAGTTCCGATCCTTCGATGGGTAAATCCTGCAGTGGTTAATAATGTTTGAGCTGGAACAGGTTATTGAACTCTAACTGCAGTGAGTGTCCTCT
>JAQQZY010000016.1:135549-146847 GCA_030068375.1 Ostorhinchus rueppellii
CTCTCTCTCTCTCTCTCTCTCTCTCTCTCTCTCTCTCTCTCTCTCTCTCTCTCTCTCTCTCTCTCTCTCTCTGTGCAAACACCAGGGCACAAGCCCTCACTCTCAAGCCCACTTCCTCAATGTGCTTCTCATATACATGATTACACAGGCACATTCATCCATGCAGCCGGGATATGAATAAGACCTGCTGATCGCAATCAGGAGTCAGGACTAGGTAGATCAGAGGGAAGATTTTTTAAAGGTTACAGTTCTTCTACAGTCAAAACCAGATCCGCTATTACCGTGATTACACTCACACTGTTTTAATGCCGACTATTTTAATTTCCTGCTACAATGTCCAAACAATCACAGAAATGATTCACACAAGCAGCAGTAATCACTTAAATTTGCTTTACCTCATCCGTTAGCTCTAATATTTCCAGGTGAACATGTTTGGTATGTGTACAGCTCAGCCTCTCTGTGGGATACTCACGTATGACCTCAACTTTGTATGTGGCGTTGATTTCTCCAGCCCGATTAGAGACTCTGCAGGTGTATCTACCGCTGTGCTCTGGCATCAAGTTCCTCAGACTCAGAGTCCACTTTTTCTGTCGTCCCTCGCCAACTTCCTGCTCTGTTAATGGCCTGTCGTCCTTCAGCCATATGATGTCCGGTCGAGGGTTTCCACTGGCCGTGCATTTGAGCCGCACAGAGCTGCCCACTGGACGAGCTATCACCCTCTTCCTCATCTTAGTGGGCTGGGTGAAACGGGGACGTACTGTGGACAGAGAAACATGATCAGACATGAACCAGTTTGATGATGTAAGCCAAGTGTAAAAGTATCAAAATGTTTGTGAATATTGGCTTTATTTACTACTTTACTGATAGAACTCTTACCAAGTTTTTCTGACAAGCCATCGGTGCCTGTTTCACAGTCGGCACCATCAGCCACTCCAGGTCCAGTCTTGTCAGAACCTGAGTCATCTGTTGAGTTCACAGCAAAACAAGAGTGAGTGAGCAGTCTGACACAAACCAAATATCATAACAAAGACTAGTATGAAAATGATAGGATGGTTGGATGTGAACATTGACTACTAAATGGAAAAAGATGATCAGATTATAATCATATGTGCAGACAGATTTTAGCTGTCATTTTACACAGATGATGCCACAGTTAGGAAACACACAGAGAGCTCTGAAAAAGCAAAGTTTGGATAACAGGAACAGACTTAACTTCTATATTTTTTTTAGTATTTGTGTGATTCATACATTGTAAGTTATTAACAATAACAATTCACTATTTACATGCTCCTAAAAGGTTCCAGATGTTGCTTTTATAGCTCTTGTTTCACCTTTCCCAACACTGGCCACTGAAAACATAAAAATTTTGTATTTTACCTGTCTATTCTAGACTTTGCCCCCAAGAATCATTTACTCAGACATAGTAGGTAAAGGTTATAACATCTTTAAGCTGCAAAAGCTGAAAATGGGGAAAAGACACTGCCAGAATCTGAAAATAAACATGTTCCTTCTGCAATTCCCTTCACTCAAAATACTAAATCTGAATACAGATGACCTGATCTTGTTTCATGCCATTATAGAAAAGTGAAGACATTTTTCTAAAATTCTGTATTTAGCCGCTGAAAGAGCAGTAGAGTAACATCCAGGTTGCATCTGATGGAATGTGATCAGCGAGCAGTAATTGAAGCTGTCAATCATGTAATAATAATAATAATAATAATGGATTAGATTTATATAGTCCTTTTCTATTAATACAGATTCAAAGTGCGTACAATGAAATCATTATTCATTCATTCACACTTTAGTGGTGGTAAATTACATTTGTAGCCACAGCTGCCCTGGGGCAGGCTAACAGAGACGTGGCTGCCAACAGTCCCTCCACCAAACATTTACACAGCAGCAGAACTGGAGGCAAGGTGGGTGTCTTGCTCAACGACACAATGGCACATGACTAGGAAAGACCGGGATTTGAAGCACCAATCCTTTGGTCACTGGACAACCCGCTCTACCTATTTAACCCTCCTCCCTGTCCAAAACACCTGATTAGCTCAAATCTGGGCAGCACATAGTTATTTCTACAGACTCAAAAACCAAGCAAAGAGTAGATGCAGAAGTAGATGTCCTCTCAGGCCACTTAACTTACAACATGCTGAAAGGTAATTATGGAATTTTTGACCACTGAACCTAAAAACTGTTCAAACCTGCCGCTTTAACACAACACTTCAAAAATGGAAAAAATGAAGATTAAGCTCATACTGAGCTTGAAACTTGGTGTTTTTCCCTCTCTGCATATAAACAGTGTATTATAAGGTGAAAAAAAATACAATTCTCATTTCTAGGCGATTATACAGTAATAAAAACATAATTGTGAATATTACATTCCATTTTTGTGAGTAGATCTCCTTAAAATTCCCCTTAATCTTATCCAATGAAACTCTAAATTGCAAATATATTTCTCAGTTTGTACTGAAAGCCATCAATGCAAGAGAATTTGCACTTCTCCAGTTTCTCCATTACAGTTAAGTCCTCCATCCTCCAAGTGTTACCGTCAGATGTTCAGCAAACTGCTCTATCTGAGTAAATTTAGCATTTATAGATAGGCTCCTCTGAGCAGGGTGCATACTAAGGTCATACTCTGTAGCATTTGGATGTAATATGATCAGTTTTCATAAGCCCCGTTCCAGGAGACAGCTGTGGAGTTTATGTCATTGGCTGACATCATGCAGTGGAGCTAAAACAGGGCTTAGAGAAAATATAATGAGTGAAACCTAATCGACAGTTTGTGATGCGTATCGACTTTTCGAGTTAAGCATTGATGAATTAACAGCGCATATCGGATTGCTTGCCAATATCTGCCACTCTGTGCTGGAACAGACATTAAGCAGATGATTACCAAATGAAGACTGCTGTTAAATGATTAAATAAGATAATACCAAGGTGTCACTTCACATTAGCAGTCATTCAAAACATGTCTAACCAACCTATCCAGGAGGTAAGTGTAAGTGTGCATTAATACCTACTCTGTACCTCTCTTATTCTGAGTTCAATGCAACCTCATGCTGAGTTTGTCTACATCCAGTTTGGCACACTTGATTCCCTCTCAGGGTTTGATTGGGTCAGGTAAAGAGACCAGATGTGACTTCTAACCCCCTAGTTCTACCTCCCTCCAAGTCCCCCCGAAACCCTGAAAGCTCTAGGGTCCTCTGGGTACAAACCCTCCTTTGTTTGTCCCCTGCAGCACCAAGCCCAGCCATGATGTCATGGCTATTTGAAGGGGTTTAACTGGCCAACTATAATAACCCATTCCTTTAAAAAACAGCCTCCACTGGAAGAAATATTTCTCTGTTGCTCACTTGGGCTCTCCACATTCCTCCTGGTTCCTGAACCTCCCAATCCAAACAGAACATGGTCCCACACTGCCGGGGTTTTCTTTTTGACTTTTTTTCCTCCTGAATCTATTTCCTCTCTACTTTTTGGCGATTCTAGGGAACAATGGCGCCCTTTATACGTCTGTCCTCTTGCAGCTATCCCTTGCCACTATTGTCTTTACACAATGTTGGCTCACTAAACTGCAGACAGAGGTGAGGTAGGACACCTCATGGCTGCTACATGATCGTTGTTTTTGGACAACTAAAGACATAAAATAATCAAAAAATAAGGAATGAGTGAGAGGCCTTGAGACACAATGTATAAGGACTTGCTACTTATGCATCCGTCAGTAAATAAAAGCAAAAATCCTACAACTTTATATAATGTATCACATCAAAATGAACAATCACAAGACTTTTCCCTTGCTTTCTGGGGGGCTCATGGGCTGTCATTGCAGTGAGTTGATTGCCAACTATATCACTGTAGAAAATGTACAAAAATACCCATGTTTTAAAAATGAAACTGACTAAAAATTCATTAATGAACTATAACTACAACCATTATATCTGAGAAATTTCATTTGGTAAGAATATCTTTGATGTTCCTTGCGATGATTTTGCATTGAATTATATATGAATGGTAGTAAAAGCCTATAATGTTTGGTGCATATGCATATCTACTACAAATGAAAGTATCGGATAATGAAGCTTCTGTTACACACCATGAAAACATTCACAGTCTCAATACAGTGTTTTGGTGTCTGACGCCACCCGCTCCCATTTCATTCACAAATCCAGCCACAGGAAACAGGTCACTACACACTCCCTCCATTGGCCTCTTGTACCAGCTGAATCACAGGAAAAGGCCTGATGATTTGGGGTCACAATGAGCTCCAGATGTTGCTGGGGACATTGTAATGTCCAGGGAAAGTTATGTGCAGTGGCCTTGCATCACACTCTGGAAACCTCCAAACAGCTACCACATGCTATCATTCACACACGGGGCAGTTTATCCAACAGTTGGCTTGACAAAAATGTCTCCAGAGAGGAGCAACATGAAAAATGTGCAGTGAACGCCAACACATCCATGTAGAAATAATACATGCTGCCAGGCCTGCATGAGGCCTGTAATTTTTATCTGCGCAGACATAAACATTCAAATCCAATCCTGTAAATGTTAATAGGACAATCCCATGTTAATGCTAATATGTAGCCTATTGCAGCCTGAGCAGCTGGGAACAGAGTGGCTTTGCGTGTATGGGTCTAACAGGCAGGAGTGCTGGGAGGTGATGGGCCCAGTTGTCAAGAGACCACCCCAAACAGGGCCCAAACAGCCAGCTGGAAGGATTGAGGAGGCGCCATGTTGCACTGACTGACCAGATTCTTCAGATAGCTCAGGGGAGGACAGGCTGTCCGCTGGCAGATGGGAAGAGGGATATCTCTACAGCCACAGAGGAACCCCCCCTCCTTACATCACCCTGCGAACCCCCTCGATCTCTCACTTCAAGTCTTCCCTGTCTCTTTATCTTACTGTCTTTCTTCTGCTGGGCTTCTCGGGCCCCTCCCCATTGGGTCCCAGGCGATCTTTTAAAGTTATACTTTCCACGTTGGGCCATGAACTTGAACAGCTGCCAGGATTTCTTCGACCCCTCTTCTCTGACCGACACTGATACAGCCTGCAGTTGCTTCCCTCTTACTTATTCTCTCTGCGATCCAGTAAAAATAATAAACTGACATGATGGATACTGTATGTGGAGTTTCTGGAAGCCACCCCTCATTTGCTGTATTTCACACTGCACTCTCTTCTGAGCTCTTAGAGCAACATAGCAGGTCAGTACAGCAACTAGATTAAAATGGCTAACAATTAGCCAATTCACATTAATGGAAAGTGTTGCTCACAATAATTGCAGACAATTTGGCTACATTAAGCTGAGTTCAACCCTGAAAATATTTTGACAATGAGGCCCCCTAATCTATGTGGTAGAAAAGGCATTTAGAATGCAGCGCCCCCCGATGGAATAATTATCTATAAAAACAAATGATGTGGTGACGACCTGAAAGTCTCTAATGGGATGACAGACAAGAGGGAAGAAAGAGGGGAGGTAGTGTTGGTCTCAAACACAGATGCTGACTGGCCACTGAGGGTCTGCAAGAGTGAGTTTGTCATGCATTGAACTCGACCAGAGGACAAGTACAGAACAAACCAGATCAGGATTAAGAGCGTGGCCAGAAAGTTTCTGGGTAACTCCATAAAGGGCAAAAACAGTCCTGATAAAAAAAAATCTCATGGAAATATGCTTCCAAGAACGACTTATGATTGAACTTCTAAAGGTATTTTTTTCTTAACGTAATCACTGAGTGGGAGTGCATGCAGTCAGGTTGAACTGATCTCCCGGTGATCGCTGCCAGCTTCATCACAGCAGTCTTAAACTGTTTTTATTGAAGTCTTCATTCTCACTCAGTCACACTGCAGCAGAAGCCAAACCAGACAAATTATCTGTCACACAAACACACCACATGGAGAATACTGTAATCTATCATGAAGATTAATTGACTAATTGTATGTGTCTGCTGTCTGTGTGTGTCTTTGTATGTAGGTTGTGTCATCATCCTCTATCCTCCAACTTCAAACCAATATGTTAAATCCAAAAGATAAATTTCATGTATGCACAGTATTTGGCTCAACAACAGAGATAAACATTTTGTTAAAAAAATAACCCTTCTAAAATGTTTAAAGAACGCATTGGTCAGGGAAACCTTTGGGCCCCACTTTTCCTTATTTGCCTTTGCTCATGTTTGTGCAAGCGCTTTTCATCTTATAAAGACGTCTAAGATCATCACTGCTCAAACTCTGGATTAAATTTTGTTTACAGGGGTTTACGTGAAATAAGAAATTCCAACACTGGCAGTTATATTTTATATCTGCATAGTTAATATGGCTTCATCTTCAATCTACCAACAGAAAGCCAGTGTGGAACTTGCAAAACTGTCTTAGATTACATAGATACTATCATTAAACAATAAGATTGAACCAGAATAATTTACAGGACTATGCAAAACTCTTTATCCACCTTTATCTCTGTTGATTTTGCATGTTTTTACTGCTGTACATGCTATTTTTTCCCCATATATCCAGATGGGATCTTAAAACAGAGACTGAGAAATGCATACGTGTGCTCATTAGAACTATACAATCCTAATGGAGGCTTGGAACTTTTGTACAGTGCTTTATGTTAAAAATGCAGAATAAAAATGAAGATTTATCAACAGTATGTAAAGCACTTCATTCAGTGTGTCACTTATACCACCAAACTTATCAAAAACTGCATTTTTAGTTGATTACAGGCTCCAGAATTATAACAGACAGCTTGTGAAAGATGTTCTCCTGGGATCTAATTAGATCTACATAAAGATTGAGACACATAATTTGTGAGTTCATTCATAACCAAAAACCTCCTGCTAATTTTCATTTTACTTCACTAAATTATGCTCTACAATAATGGCACCTCTTGTAGCACTAACTTGATGTAATTAGTCATCTTCTTCTGTTATGAATAGAACATGTCTTGCCTCTCTGTCGCTCCTCTATTCATATCTTCATGGATGAACTACTGATGTCCACCACTTGAAAGGATATACATTTCCTTTATGAACAGACAATAATGAAGTGCTCCATCCAATTACGACCAAATGACACAGTGCTGGTTATCCATCACATGATTGATTTTGAATGTGTGGCTCAGAATAGTTCAGTGAATGTAAAACAAATTAAAATGCTCTTTAAGTGTAGTGCAGACACAGACACGGCCACGTCTGACTTTGATACTATAGAGCACAACTGTACTGTGAACCTTGACATTATAGCTGGCTGGCTGCCTCGATCTCCAACCTTTCATTTTAGCACAATCAGCAGACACCCTCTCTTTGAACTCACTGGCAACTTCATATTGAGGCAGACCCTAAAATAAACGCTGGTCCAGACTGCTCCCATCTCATAAGCATACAGTACTACAACAAGCACCATTTTCTGAAGTGCTCTGTGTTTTCAACATCTGCCTGATTATGGCTCTTCTCCTGAAGCATGGCTGTCACAAGACCAGGCTGCAACTCCTGTAGGAGAGAGCACACAGACTCTGGCCCTAATTAGGCATCTTAGAATAATTAGACTAAACACAGCCTTCACGCTCCACTCCGCTCATTCATCATGCTCTGCTCTAGCACAGAGGAAATGCACTGTACGCATACACACAAAATACGCACAGCAACACACTCAAACAGCTTGGTCAGACTAATCCTCTAGGCCCCATTCAAGAGCCTGTGAGAGTCTGAAGACAAACCAGCGCTATTACACTGAATGTGTTTCTTATTGTGGAGCTATAGACCTCCTGCCTCCACAGAGTGTAGCCTAAGGAAAAGGAAGAGCTTGAGATCCAATTGAGTCACAGAGGATGAAGTAGTATGAAACAATATCCCATGCCGTTGTTGACTTTGGGCAGAGAGAGGTAGGCGCTGTAACACATACAATAGATGACAGGATCAAGCACTAAACCTCCATAAATCCACTTGTTTTAGACCTCGACCTCTGAGACTGATGCTGTGTTTTAACAGTGGAACGGCTGTGAGACTTGTGACTGCAGGGAAGTATTGCAAAAATGGCTTTTAACCAACTCTGTGGAGGATGATGTGGTCTGACCGTACAAATCTGGACTGACTCACCACTGCGGCTACAGTTACCAAACAGGTGACTTCATGCTTTATAGATGCTGAATTGGAAATAACTGTTTTAACAAGAGTGACACATTTTATAAGCCTTGGTGATCTCATTAGGGAAACCTTCGGAGAAGCTGACTATGTAGTATAAACCATGTGATGTGATGCAAACAACTCCATCTTCACTCACCAATGACGATAAGTGTATAGTTAATATTGACACTGCCAAAGCCATTGGTGGCTTTGCAGATGTACGTTCCCGTGTCGTCTGCTTCCACCTCCTTGATCTTCAGGCCCATACGGAGGATACGGAAACGGATCCAACCGCTGTGGATGTTGCGGCCATCCTTGGTCCACATGATGAGAGGTGGAGGGTCTCCTTCCACTGGACAAGGCAGCTTGATGGCACTCCCCAGCCGAGCAGTCTGTCTGTGGGCAACCTTGTTAGACACTCGTGGAGGTCCTGAAGAAACACAAAAAGAACCACACCATCAGTGAAATCTCTGAAATCAGTTTTTGCAAAACCCCAATTTGATTTAGAAAAAGGAAAACAAACATGAGATTGTATTTGCAGCCCATGATAACATGGAAAATATGCTTTCGTGGCTGATACCAATAATTTTAAATGGTGTATCGCATTTTAAAATTTTGTATTAATTTATCCAGGATTTTACTGTAATTTTATTTCTATCAACATTGAACAAACATTTCTACTTTCTGTTTTTTTGTAGACTAACATTAAGTATTATTCACAACAAAATCATATCATTTGAGGATATTTGGCCAAAACATACAACATCTGTTCGATTATTATTTGGAAAAACAACAGATTCATGAACTCAAGCCCCAAACCATCCAATATCTACAGTTCATACATTTCCTCATGATGAAAGCTCACTTGTCACCATTATTCCAAATGCAAAAATGCAAAAACAAAACAAAAAAAATCCACTTAATCTCCAGTTTGTCTTGAAAGGTTCAGTGCGTGATATTTAGCGATTATCTAGTGGTGTAGTTGTACATTTCCACCAAATAAATCCCCCTTCTCACCTACATGGACTCTAAAACACACTTCAGTTTTAACTGTGGCCCACACTCAAACATAGTAAATGATGACAATGTAAATTAACACTAGTATTTCACCTTCTATAAAATAAGAAAATAAGAAGAGGACGAGTATTAGTGTGCTTGTACAATTATTCTCCATATACAGGGCACTGTTTATGTTCTGTATCTATTATACTGTGTTTAATTTGTGCATTATTAGTTGCAACATACACCATGTCCAAGGAAAATTTTCGCAAGGGGAGAATAAAGTGAATTGTATCATATACGGTCCTTCTGTAGGAATAAGACTCACTCACCCACTCTGCACTATGTAGATATAAATAACTCCTTTAGAGGTAAGAAGAATGCTAGATTTCATATTTATGAATACTATATTCCATTTCTACAATTAGATCCCTCTAAATTTTACACACTAGACTGATTACTAACAGCGAATTTACAAGTGGGAAGCAAAGCAAAGTCTATGAGAATCAGCAAATGAAATAAAAAACAGAGTTTTATGAGTGCGAACAGCTCTATAAACAGCTCCGTTATAGGTAGATGGAATAAGATAGAAGTAATTTCTCATCTTTTTGTCTGATTACCCAGAAACGTTGAAACCAGATTGTAATAATTGGACAAGATCTGTCATCCAATGCACAGAGAGGGTAAGGTTCTGGTTTTGCGTAGCGTGCAAGAGATCAAAGCGATGAGGGGGGCGGGTCGCAAGGAGACGGACAGCAGCCTGTTCTGCCTGCTCTTAATTGGCTCAGGTCTGCTCCCTCAGATCTGGTGAAGTGGAGCGGCCCGAAACACCCTGTGATGGTGTTAGGAGGCCTGCACTGCTGCTCGCACAGCACAGGGCATGAACTAACCCTCCCAGCTAAAATCTAAACAAATCCTGAATTACTGAGCAGGCTCGAGAAACAGGGGGATTCGGAGGGTAAGGACAGGGGGAGGAAATGCAACCAAACCTTATAGCTGCAACAGCCCTCAAAAGTACACAGAGCTCAGTCTGTGCCTCTGAACAAATGGTCGGTCTGGTAGCAGTAAAAACAATGGGGAGGGCAAGTACACATGGCCTCTCCCAATACATACACACACGCTCAAACACACACAGTCACATTCCTTTGGTGCATTTCACACATATGGTAAACAAGAACTTCATTATACTGATGGGGCTACAGAGGGGGAGGTTGACAGGTAACTCCATCTGGTGGTTTTATTAATCACATTGCCAACAGATGTATCAGCTGCAGGTAAAACATCTGGATTGCAAGGTCAGTAACCTCTGATACAAAAAATCTTGGACTAACTTATATATTCGATGTGACGTAAAAAAAAAAAAAAAAATCATGACTAATACCCCATGGCACGCAATAAAACAAAGTGGATGAAGGCCAAAATCCTTGTTTCTACCTTTTCTACACCCTAAACACACATACTCCAAGTTCTGCTTCCTCTCAGTGGATGGCCTTTCCCGGTCCGCAGCATGCTCTGGAAATTGGAAGTGTCATTGTTTATGTCTGTGGAGAAAACGCAACCGCAGTCTTTTTGGCTGTTGTCAGCTGGCCCATATCTCACTCCTCGGCTACCAGGAAAGCAGAACAGAGGCGCTCACTGTTCAGTTTTTACCCTGCAGACTGTGCTTTAGGACCACAAACAGGTCACAGTGTTGGCTCGGTACTGCTGGGCTCATATGGACCGAGTTGACCCTAAAAAGACTAAAGTGCCTTGGAAAAACCAAAATACATTTCTGCCAAATGTTGAACAAATAGGCTTCAGTTATCTCTTACAACTTTATAGCCACTCAACCATGTGTTCCTTCTGGATTAATGGAGGGGACTGACATACAAAAACAAGGCTCAATTCATGTCAAAGGTTCAGTTTAAGCCAAGTGTCAAAACACATTGACCCTACATTTGTAGGTACAGATTCTGTCAAACAAAGCTTCCTGAAATTGGTGAACATTTCTTGGGAGCTCTTAAGAAAATAAAAACAGGCTGGGAAACGTCTGAATACACTTTTCCGTTTGTAAAAAATATATGAGGGATCACTGCAAAAACCTGCGACCTCTGCAGCGTTTGGACAGCACTTGTTTAAGCAATCCAATCCACTTACTGAACTCCTTCCAAAGGGTTTTCCTACAAACTTCCGATTTTTCATAATTTTA
>JAQQZY010000016.1:146947-164712 GCA_030068375.1 Ostorhinchus rueppellii
TATATTGATTGCTACTTGGGCTTTAGCTGGTGCTCCAAGTGCAAGGAATGTGCAACAAATGATTTCCTCCTTCCATCTACTCTCTTAAAAAAACCTTTTGAAGTCTTTCTCAAAAACAAGGCATGAAGAGGTGCTGAAATCAAGGACATCGTCTGAATAACTTAATAAGTGTTTGTGCTGTGTGCATGACCTCCATCCTTTCTTCAATAGGGACTCTCCCCCGCCTCCTACCTCTCAAGGACAGGTTCTCTTAACCTTGGACTTGAAAGCTCAGAAACCACACAGAGGGCCTCTGTGGAAAGCTCAGTCTTAAGAGGGCAGTTATTGCTTTATCTGTTTGATTGTCAGATGCTGAATTCATGAAATACAACATGTAACTAATCACACAATGGAAGAGAAAAAAATTTAACCAAAGCTGCACTTTTCCCAGCTGTTTGCTTCAGTTTTCTGTGAATCAGTGTTGCTTGCTGCACTAACTATTATCGTCCTCCTAGGAGGTTATAAGGAATGGAAATCTGCCAGATTTATGAAAACTGCTGTGTGCTTACTTCAATTGTTCAATGCGTTTGCTGCTCTGTAAATGTAAATTGGTACACACCATAACCATATGGGCTTTCCCATATTGCAGTGCTGGCATGACGTTCCTTATTATAGCTAGGGTCCATGTGTGAATGGAATCTTTCATACTGCAGGAAGAGGAGGAGGAGGCCTGGCGACTCACAGAATTAGCTCTGTTTTTCTTTGCTCAATTTGGTGATGGATTATTTTAAGAGAAAGGGGCACATTCAATAAGAGGCATTCTTGTTATTCGGACTAAATATAGCCATTTTACAAAACCTTGTGAGCGGGTTAATGAACTGTTGATCTGATGTGCAGGCATCCATGGTAGGAAATATTTTAGGAAAAGTCAGAATGCAAATGAAAGAGAAAGAGGAATAGAAAAAAAGTTTAAGACTACAAAGGCTGCCAGACGTGAGCTATGTTCAGATGTTCTGGCACCTCCTTCTCCTCATTTATTTTCTCTTTTAAAAAAACACCTGTGGATTTGTAATGATGTGTACATGCATATTTCTGTCTATACAAAGTGCTTTGGTCTTTCTAGTCACTGCAAACATGTCAATAAAGAGCTGCTGACAGGCGCACCAATAGAGAACACCTGGAACCGCAATAAGAACAACTTGATAATGCACGCAACACTGTCTGCCCAACACAGGAGATGGCTGTTCAAACAACACTGTAAACATCTACCAATAAAAAGGATTTGGTCCTTAATCTCCAGCCAACTGCAAGATTTCCTTGTGCATCAAAGGGCTTTTGCTCACTGCCAAACTGCAGTGATTCATTAAGATAAACACTGATCTGAGTGAAAGTGTCTTCAAAATGTAATATTTACATTAAGGATAAAAGGAAAAAAGACAGATAGAAGCTGAAGAATGCTTCTACCTCCTCCTCCTCCTCCTCCTCAGCAGCACTGTGTTAGTTCAGCAGACCATACAGAACTGTTACAGCAGTGAAAGGAAGGAAGGACTTTAATGGAGCTTGTGCTTCCAGGGAAATATTCTATCATGCATCTCTTAAAACCTCAGGAGCACTTATAATACAAATCAACAAAATGGATGTGGAAAAAAGTGAGTGCAGTTCAAGGAAAGCAACTTGAGAGGCAAGGAAAAAAAAATGCATGAAAGCTAGAAACCAAACCCAGAGTCGGTGACTTCACTTGAGACTGGAAAGGTTGGGTGAAGGCGAAAGGTGAGGCAGACACTGCAGCCCAGGGAGTGTGTGAAAGGCCAGAGCTTCTGTTCAGAGCCTGCTGCTGCGCTCAGCTATACATTTCACAAGCGGAGATAAAAATCAGCATAAAACAGTGAGAGTAAGAGAGGGGGAGAGCCACCTTGGCAATCCAAGAAAGGAGGCAAGGTGAGGGGAGGGAGAAGGGGGGTGGCAGTGACAGGGTGAAAGGCGAAGGGGATATGTGGAGTGGCAGTAGAGGCTGTTCTGACAGCAGTGGGGCAGCGGAGGGTGAAGAATGCCGTCTTTTCTTACCCCTCCAGACGTCCTGCCCAGCGACTTCACCCAGTGTGGTAATCAATACCTGTTATTTTCCCCTCTCAGCTTTCCAATCAATAGATAAGAGTGGGGTAAGACCAGTTAGGACAATGGCTCTTTCTTCGGCACCATCTGATGTGGGCTGAATAGCAACTGCTTCGGTGGTGGGAATGGTACAGGAGGAGCTATTGGGTGACACGAGAGACTAGAGAGACAGCAGGGGGTGGAATAAAAACAAAGACCTAAAAAGAATGAGATGCTCCATTCGATGTATCTGATTCATATCACTACTAGTTCTGAGGAACATCAGTGATTCTCCAGCTCCAGAACAACATACTTCTGCTTGCTCAACCAGAAGCAAAAGAAAAAAACAGAGAAAAATTACTCCAGCGTCATAAAGCTTCTGGAAACATCTCCATCACACGGGCTACCCCTTAACAGGCCCTACTGTGGAGCCTTTGAACTCTAAGCTGCTATATTTCATTAAAATTGACTGCCTTCTCCCGGCCCCAGCTGCCTTCGTTAGAGGAAGGGAGCATGTGTGTAAGAGAATAAGTGTTTATAATATCAATACTGCTACACTGCAACAAAAATCTAGGCTGCTGTCAGTAAAACATGTGTAGGTATTGTTTATTTTCTGAAAGAATGTCATTCACAGCAAGATTTATAGCAAAAGGTTGATAGCATGGCCTGAATACAAAGACAAATACTAGAGGCCATTGTTGAAGCTGAAGGTGTCCGAATCCAGGAGGCCTAGTGTGCCTGATTAATTAATTGCCAGGGGAAACTAACACTCATTAAACGTACAAACACTTACTTCATGAAAAGCCTCTTTTAATCCAGGTTAAGGATTCCATAAGGACTCTGTACTTTTCCACATGTTTGGAAGTATGGAAAGAGCTCTTATGGAAAAGACCTTAACTTGACTTAACAGAGGCCTTTCACATGATTTTTGAAGTAGAATTATTGTTTGTTTTAGTGCTGGACAGCACAAACAGGTTGCAGTGGAAAGGTTTATATCCTGCTTTTCCAAGGTTTGACATGTTCTGCTACTAAACAGTAAGTTACTTTTTTAAAAAGGGTCACAGTTATTGCTGCACTTTGGAGCTTACACTCTCCTTTACCAAAGAGCAGATGCAGTACTGATAAGAGAAGAGAACTGAAACAGCTAATTTACTCAGCTAAAAGTATCGCTTTTAGGTACATTAGGTACATTTTTGTTGTTTTAGTAATGTTATAATGACCATACACATGCTTTTCTCAGTATCTGTATCGACAGAGGTAGAATGAACAGGAAATATACAAACAGTAACAAAAAGAAAAATTCTGAAAAAAGCCCACTTCCTACAAACCAAAATATTAGGTACGTAGTAAATACCTTCTCTCATCTGTATGAGCCATTTAGCTGTGGTTTTCTCTTGTGTTTATAATACAGTGTACATATTTCCTGTATTTTGTTGTTGCATCTTAATAGAAAGTCTGAGAAATAAGTATAAATGTTCATCACAGTCTTGAAAAAACCAGATGGCTTTAGATTTTGGCGCAGTGCTGTACAAACTCTGAAATGCACTCAGAAGTTAAAAGTACTGTATTTCAACATTCCTACAGCCTGTGTAAAGCTACTGAACCTGAAATCATTCATGTTGGTATTATTTCATCTCTGATATCTCCATAAATAGACAAGACCTTTTCACTAATATCAACTCTGTTTGTCTTGTTACATATTCTACATATCTGCAATGATATTCCCTGCTCTATAGGGTTCTATATGTTCTATCCATGTGGGGTGAAATCTGTTGTGATAGTAGGAATATGTTACAAAAAACCCAAAATAGATTAACTCCCATAAAAGAAACACATTTTTGAGAAAAATAAATACTAAAGATACTTAAATGCAGTAACATAGTGTTTGTACTTTCTATCCCTACCAATAGGAGAAGGTTACTCAATGATGAAACAATCAAAAGATTATTTTGATCTAAGAGTATCAAAAATAACAAAAAAGTAAGAATAATAAATATAAACTGACATCTACAGTCTTACTCAGTGTCGTATTTTTCATGTAAATGTGTGTCTGCCCTGTCATAAAGACTGCACAGTGAGTGGCACTCTAGCCACTTTATCTCAGTCCATTAGGCTAAGGCCTGGTGCACACACAGGGGCTGAGTGTGTGCTTAGGGCCACTTATCAGGGGAAGAGGCAACAGGAGGGAGGCTGGGAAGGGAGAGAAAGGCCAGATAGAGTGACAGACAGAGACAAGGAGGAAGAGAAAAGAGGGGTCAGAGGAGCGGAGAGAGAAAGAAAATGAAACTGAGGAGAGGAGCAGCGGGGCGAGGGTTAAAAAGCAGCGTTGATTTAGAGAGTGGCGGAGAGCAGAGGCTAAGATGGCAAAGAGGCCTCCTTTAACACAGGAGAGGAGGGCTGCATAGGGGAGTGAAAGGGGATTAGATGGGCCCAGGCGGCAGTAACCAGGAATCCCAACAATCTCACACCCCACTCCCTGGCTGGGCTCAGCCTCGGCCACATGACACAGACTCAGCCCTCGCTCTTTCTCCAGTACAGAACAGGGCATAAACAACCACCTGTTTATTACTGTCTGTTTGGAGACTGACTGACCACTTGGCACTGAATGGGACATTGTCTGAACACTCACAGACTGCACCAACCACCTGTGCATTGTCTTTTTTCCTACGATTGTACAGAAAGCATTCAGGCTTTCCTCCAAAGTAGTGGCTGCCTGGATTGGGGTCATGGCCCCCTCAACAACAGACTGTTGAAGATTGTTAGATAGTAAACAGAATATAAAGCACAAATGTTTTGTTAGCAATAGACAAATAAAGTGGTTTGATTATGTTTTCCACACTATCTGTTAAAAATGCACTGATTGCGATATACTTGCCCAATACTGACAACAATATATACAGTAGAACATAATTTTGGCTGATATCATCAAATATCAGCCAAAATGTTGGATATATCAGTGTATCCCTATAAAGTGTAGTTAATATGCCTTCTAAACTGAGATAAGCAACTCTGAGGGAAAAGCTGGGAAGTTTGTTTTTTTTTTTTTTTTTTTACAAATTGTTCCCATATAAATTTTAAAGGATAGTTTGATGTTCAGGTCCACATTTTGGATTAATAACTTACTGACGTTGAGTGGTTTATTAATGGTAGTTAGTTAGGTAACACTTTAGCTAGGAGTTATCCAGTTGCTGTTAAAGACAAACTATTAATTTGAGATAAGCATAATGTATTTTCATTCATGAGATGAGAGAAAGGGGCAAGTTAATTAGGTTCTCCTCTTTCTTCAGGGAGCATAGGGCCTTAACAGTTAACTCCCACTCTATCATCCTTGAGAAGGGGTAAGGATGATCACTATTATATTAGCCTTTAAATATCCACTGTCATCTACTTTAGTACTTAATGAATTCTCTGTTTTTTTCTGTCTTAAATAATAGACTGAAAAGTAGACAAAACATTAGCATTGTGAAAACAATCATTACAAGTCAAAACTTTTCGAAAATCGCATTCCAGAGTGCAAATGCAGGTTGGGGACAGAATTTCAGCTGTGTGCTTCACTGACTCCCTATCACTTAACAACAAGACTTTCATCAGTCAACAACAAGGTGCATCCTGTCACTCCCAGCATGCCTCCTCCACCTCCTTCCTCCTTCAACTTTCCTGCATTCCACACAAGGGAAAAACTTAGTATCCAACCTGTATTTGGCTCATTGTGTATGGCTGACACAGTCGGAGTCCAGTGTGGAGGTGCAGAATGAGATGCAGATGTGTTATTAAGCAAAGTCACCATCTCTCAGCACTTGGCTCTTATGCTTCTTCTGACTGGCAGAGGAGTACAGAGGCTGTAAACAAGGCCGTTTTGAGCCAGACATGCTGTCACCGGCAGGCCAGTGTGTGTCTGGTTGTGTGTTGTGGTCATATCAGTGTGATGAGTTTGATGATGATGATGATGATGACCGGGCCTGGTGCTGAGCGCTCTTCATTTCTCTGTCCCCAGGAACCTTACACCAGTGTACAGTCTGAGGATCGGCCAATCTCCATGACACTGGGAAGCGCTTTACACCAGCGCCTTTGTCAACAAGCCTTTTCAGGAGACGGCCAATGACAGAATGTGTTGTAGCTGGAGTGTTTGGGCAGAAAGGAGCGATTCAGACAGGAGCAAAAGGGAGGGAGGGAAGGAGGCTAGAGGCTAGGACGGGAGCGGGTGAGGGACAGAGAGAGGCGGGTGAGACAGAGAGGAGACAGAGCAGGGAGAAGGGGGAGAAAAGGAAGGCGAGACAGACAAAGGGGGTGGAGGAACTGGCAAAGCTCTCACTGACAGCAATAGGGCCTCTTGACAATCTAGGAATATTGTCTGAAATCAATCTGTCATCGTAGAGCTGTTGAGGCTGTCATTACGATGTGGTACTCGCCCTTTCACAGTGACAATTTGTTCAGTGCTTTCCCAGTTCACCTTACTACTCAGCTGTACAAAGGTCACTGCCCCATATCCATCTCTATCTGGCTGTTTTGGTCTTTGTTAATCAACTGACCACACACAACACAGCACACAAACAGGCAGCTCATGACCAGAATGTTATTATTGTCATCCAATTCTGACACGCTCTACTGCAAGCTAGAAAAGAAGTGTAAAATTGCTGGCTTTGGTGGATTCTGTGGCTTCACATTGAAAGTAATGTGGAAGCATTAGTAGTAGTAAACTGAAAACGAGATGCACGTTCCAAAAAAAATCCTGGCACCAATTGACTAAGAGGAAAACGTCTCTGTCAAAGTTTCTGGGTTTTTTTTGTTTTTTTTTTACAGAAGTCATTCTGGTCTCATTTATTTGAGCAATCTAATAAGTGCACTGTGGATCCTTTTGTAAAACATTCTTCTATCAATAATGTGGATCAGTAGATCTGACTGACTTCACTGTCTGCCAAGTTGAACTTTTGGAGTTTCTGTTTATCAAATTAAAAAGACTTGTATTCTACTATAGCAGTGATTAAAAAGTTAGACTAAAAGCCCAATGAAGTCTGTTAACCTAATATTTCATGAAATCTACTAGTTCTTAAATAAAACCTGGCCTGAGAGCATAATTTAATGTACATAACCTGACCAAAAAACAAAAAGCTGTACATTCTAATATCTCTAATGTTTCTTTGGACTGCACTTAGCTTCGATTAAACATGCATTCACCATGGCACTATTTCAATATTCAAAATTTATTTCCACCATTATTTGGGAAAATTATGTTACTGAGCTGAGACATGTCCAACTGAAGCAACCTCAGATCATAACACTGCCCCCAAGGCTTGTACAGTAGGCACTAGACATTATGGATAATCATTTTATCTACCTCTCTTCTCACCATGATGTGTCTATCACTTTGTAACAGAGTCAGTCTGATCAGACCATATAACCTTTTTCCATTGAAACACAGTTCAATCGTCATGCTCTTTACAAACTGATGATTTTTTTTTTTTTAAAGAAATGAGAAGCTACTCACTGCAAGCATATTAATCACTCCAGTAATTATCCAACGGAACATTCTTACCCATTTGTTTAGCTAAATCCAGGGGGGACATTTGTGGCCAAAGAGTGTAGCTACATCTGCTCATTTTAGCCCTAATTTAGTACATCCAACATTTTTTCCCCCAAGGGTGATTTAGATTTTTTAGGTAGCATTTTTCAAGTTATTTTTTATTTACAACATATTGTTTCTGATCAGTTTGGTTGAAGTGTGTTGTAGTTATTTAAAGTTACAAAAGGAGTGATGGATAGTCCAGAATCCATTAGACATGCAACGAAAAATGACAATCAGATGGTTATTGGTGGATGTGTTTACTGTGCAAACATCAGTTCCAAACTGCATTATGTAAGCAATGTGACAGCTCACAATACTGTGGGGCCATGGGAAACATCCATCTTTCTATACAGTCTATGGCGTCACCCCTACTTTTCCCCAGATCTGTCTAAATATGGGCCAATTGTTGCTCCAAAAAACCTAGACTGCAACAGCCACTATTCAGTCTCAAGGCTTCAAAACGACACACCAATGGATGATGTCACAGTGACTATGTCAACTCCTTGGTCAAATTATGGGGAAAGTTAAAGAAAAGTTCAGCTAATACTCAATACAGACAAAGAAAAAGCATATGAATGGACAAGTGACCCCATCTGCCAAAGCTTCTAACTCCAAGCACATCCAGTCTGGGGCTGAGCCAAGGCCCAAACTCACATCCCTGCATGAGGAAATCAAATCAGTTTCACTGCATGGTGCAGAATTCCAGTCTGGAGTAGCAGTAGCTCTACTATAAAATATGACAGATTAGACGCTTTGCTCTTGAAATGATTTTTCCTCTCTTGTCCCGTTCCACTCTTCAAGTCAAAGCAGGGACATATTTTTCCATTCATTACAGATGCAATGAGTCCCCTGAATGAATTTTCAGGGCCTTGCCTCAGCTTCAGTGTTGAGAGAGATGGCTGCTGGAAAAGGGTGCAAACAAATTCCATCCTGACAGGCTCTACGCCTGCGATGAGAACTCTTCTATTTTGACATACTGTGACAGGCAATCACCCAGACCAGACTCTTTATAACCTCAATCAATGGGAACAAAGCAAAAAGAATTTCGAGGTTGCTCAAAAGAATTGTTAATGAAAAACAAAGTGGAAGTGAAAAAGGCAGAAAGCCATGTGGGGTCTCATTGAAGCTCATCGGAGGTGAACTGAAAAAGGGGGACTGAAGGGAGGATGGAAAAGTGGAAGGAGAGTACGGGGGTGGGTGTCAGAGGCAGCTGAGGCCTCATTCAGAGCTCGTTATCCCAGCCATCCCCCTGGCTCGGCTTTCTTTGGGCCCAGCCAGCCATTTCTGTTGCCACCATAACTTTCAATCAACCTTTTAACTGCAGAACTGTGGGGTGGGTGTGAATGTGTGTGTGAGGGTTTGTGCGGACAGCAAGTGTTTTCTAATGAAACCCCTGGAGAGAGAAGGGGTGGGGGGAAATTAGCAGACAAACAAAGACAGAAAACTTTTATACAAGGGACTGACATTTGTGCACACATTATGATATCACATTATAAAGATAACTTACCACACAACTGCAAAAAATATAATACTCTTTGAGGAAAACAATGAAATGCTTGATGGTAAGTTTAAAAAAAAATACAAGAGGGGACGCTCATCTTCAAATTATGTGCAACATGTACCTCCTGAATGTCTGATTTGGTATTCTGATAAGTCAGACTATCACAGCACAGATTCAAGCAGGCTGTGGCAAGCACAGCAAACAAGCACATAGTGTAAGATGGGGCAGATAATATTTCTGCAGTTAAATCAGTCTTTTATTCACTAACATTACAATGACAACTCTTGGATTTGTCCAAACCTGCTCAGTCCAAAGCAACATCCTGATCCTCATGTACAGTAAACAAGGTGTATAGGTTATTTTTTCCCCTTGAGGAACAAAGGCTGTAATGATGTGTAATTTCTAGTTTTGAAGAAGGACAGAATGGGATGCAGCAAGAGGCCAGTGCTGGTAGAAAACCTTGTGAACGAGGCAGGGGAAAAAAAAAAGTTAAAGTGAAAAAGAGCAACAGGAGTTTCAATTTGCTGCACCCCTTCTGCTCACAGCTGTAAGCAGACCCTGTGTCTGAACCATAAATCTACATGTTAAAATCTACAGGAAAACAAAACCGGCTTCCCCTGTTGAGGGGTGAAAGACGAGAGCAATTGGAATCTCATCATTTCACTTTAGCAAGACTGAGTGAACAGCTGTGGAGCACAAAACTGCAAGAAGGGAGGAAAGGGGAGACTGTTGTGAGAAGGGGAGGAAGAGGTGTATATGTTTGGAAGGGGTGGGGTGGGGTAGGGGGTCTCTCCATGAGTTAGCTCCTCAAAAGAAAAAGAGAAAACATAGCAGGACTGGAGAAATGAAGGAGGCTTAGAAAGTGGGGTTGCGCAAGACAAACACTTCCCACTGTGGAGCTGAAATGTTATTGTAAGGTCACTTGTAAGGTTCCAGTGAGGCGGACCCTCACCCCCACCTACAGGCTTGCTTCCAATCACTAAGTCCACTCTCTCTAGCCAAGGGCGTAACACAGCAGCCTGAACTGTGAGTCCAAACAGTGTCCATTATAATCAGATGCCTATTTAACACCAAACAGCTGTTTATTAACAAAAATTAGTAATTCATACGTCTGGTACAATGTCCAGTTCAGAAAAAGGAAAGAGTGAAAAGTTTATTATCATCTGAATGGAGACTGTCTGACACCTCTGTGTTCACTTTGTGAGCTGCTTCATGGGTTTTGCGAAGGTTAATAGGAGCAAAAGGAATTCTATTTAACTCAACCCAAATCCATTCAGCTAGCAGGAAGAGTGTGTGTGGTCTGAAAACACACCCCGAGCCAACTGGCCAAACAAACTAATGAGTATTGTACACACACACAGACCTTCATATGATTCAATAGGATTTTCCCTTAAAATAAAAATTCTTCTCATGTTCATCTGAGCATTTGCATACAGCTGAAAGTGACAAATGCTGGAAGTGGACAATGCCTTGTTGAAATTCCACATGAATGCTAATTGAAGTGGCCATTAAAGTCAGTCAATGAGGGAGTGTTGCTCGCAGGGATTATATGACCCTGCTAAAGTAAACACCAACTGACCTCCATTATGGCTACTTATCACAGCTTCCCTCCTTCCCTACTACAGCCCCTTCCTTTCTTTCCCCTCTGAGGAGTGAAGTCCGACACATTCCTCTTTCCGAATGTTTCCTCTAACTCGCTGAAGTGGCAGGGTCAGCAGCGGTTGCTGAAAGACGGGGAACATGGATTGTTATAGCCATGGTAACTTTATTTCTGAGATAGGAAAAGAATATTATTCCCACCTGGTTTAGAGGAGAAGTAACTAGAGCAGGAATAGTTGTTGGTATACCTCTGAGGTTTCCAAATTGCCCTGTGTTACTTGGATGTCTCATTATCATGACTTTTCTCAGGGCAATTTTGCTTAATAAAACACACACGTATATTCAGACGCACAAAACCAGCACTCGCTCACTCTCGTAACTTTTTCTCACGCACCTCTAAATGGCAGCGCCTCAGTAAAGTGAGTCCCTTGTCTGCTGTGAGCTCTAACACAAGGCAAATAAGTCCAGTCAACAGGGATGAGGAGTGTTTAAAATTAATTACTGCTGCCCTGTCCAACCTGGGGGACCTCCGCATGTAATAATCCATCCATTGTTCTCTGCAAATGGACCTAGACTCGGTAAATAGGGGCTATGCAGAGCTGGATGGGGGTAAAGGTCAGCTCATGCCTTGTTTTAACGACAGCACATTAACTTAACTCACTTCCTTCAACTTTACACTGGTAATAAATGGGAGGAAATGCAGAGAGAGGCAGGGGGAAAAGAAAGGAGACATGTGTCAGAAGGATGGCAGGCAGCGCTGGTATTCTGGTGATTGGTTTGGCAAACACAGAAGATCAGAGGTGATGTTATGAAGAGTCTCACTGAACAGCTGAAGTAAGATGTGGAGGGATGCTTGACTTTGCTGAGCTCCAGTGTTTGGTCTTGGCAGGAAAAACAAAAGGTAACCTGAAACTAGTTTTACTTCTAATACAAAAATGGAGCGTTAACGTGCGAGTTGTGTGAGGATTATAAAAATGCTTTACACAGCAGCAGTGAAGTTTTTTCAGCTTTTCTTCCCTTTGCTTCTTTTCAGAGTCTCACTGGTTTGACTCAAAACCAAAACACCCCTGTTCTTATACCTTCTTACTATTCAGGAGCTATGTAAAAAAAAAAAATAAGAGGACTTTGGGGCATTTGGTTACTGAGAAACTCGCCTCATTATGTTTAAAGGAAATGGAAAACTGTCTGGAAGCCAAATGGCCCTGTGATTTTAAAAGCCCTTGGCATACAGTTTATCTCATAGTACCTTCTTGTTATGAAACTGTGATGTAACTCTGCTATAAAATGTATATTTTCCGAAGGGGCTGCACACTGATTTGCATGCTCTAAATTTCTCCAGATGGCTTCAGAGGTAAGCAAACACTGATAAATACTACATGGGATGCAGCAGAAAGTTTCTGTTTCCAATTAAAATGCATCAAAACACTACAGATTGTTTTGTGTGTGTTCTTTGTTAGCACATCCTGGTACATAGTAGAGACACCTGGTGCCTCACGTTTTCTCCCAGGGTGCATTTCTGCAGAGCACGCACAACGACAGCATATCCATATGTCCTCACTGCTGCATTCCACAGTTAGTGGAGCCCAGTGGTCCCTGTGCATGTCACCATATTAGAGACTCTACTGGGACACATCACTGAGCACCTCCTCCAGCTGCTGGGGCTGTCAGGGAACCAGAGGAGGAGGTAAGGGGTAAGGCACTGGGGCAGAGGAAGTAAGGGGGTTCCTAGGGGGGTCTTAAGGAATAATGCTTGCTTGGTCAGTTGCAAAGTCTTAGCAATGTGGAGAGGAAGGGTCCTTAAGTGTGTGTGTGGGGAAAAGGGGGGTACAAGAGTAGGGGGTCTGGGGTCAGATGTTGCCTGATGACTGACAGCGACAGGCTTTAAATCGTTCAAACAAACTCTTCTCAGGTGCTTTGTCTCCAATGTTTAGACAACGGCTGTGAAGTAACACCTCCAATGTGTTTCACACATAAGTCAAAGGGGGCCTGTCCTCTATAATTTCATTTACATTTGTCAAAGATGTCATCATACATTGTTAAAGTTTACAGGGGCAGTTTTACAGCTTTCTTGGCCTTCGCTTCACTGTAAAAGCACAAGTTTTGAGTCAAAACCCCTTGACTGTGTGTCAGCGTTTGGACTATAACACAAAGCTAACTGTAACTCTGCTTCTACTGGGATTTTTACATTTTGCAAATTGTCAGCATTAGTGAACATCTCTCTCTGCATATTCACTGATAATTTTGCATATGTGCAACAACTTTACAGAGACAAATGACAAAAAACAGGCGATAAACCCTTCTTTTTCTCTCAGATCAAATTGATACACCATCAATCTGATTAGCCGGACCTTCCTTCTCTACCATCCCGTCAGTGGATTCCCATTTGGGTTTCACCGTCTCTGACATCTGTTAATCTGTAAACATACAAAATTGCCTGTCTAATCTTATTTAGCCTTCACGTCTTGTTTACTTTTGGTTTATTCGTGCAGTGAAGGCACGGCTGCCACGCTGTGAATGAGGCATTGTCTGCAGACCCACAGATCTAATCTCCCTCTCTAAACCTGCCGCCAACCCCCTCCTGTCTCTCTACCTCCAGCCCTTGATAGCCACATGCAGGTATTGTACCTATCAGACGCCTCTCGAATCCACTTCCATGCTGAGCGGGAGAATAAAGAGAGCGCTATAGAGCCTGGTTTGTTTTGCCAGTGCGTGGTCTTCCGGGGAAATGTGTCTGGCTTTCAGATTTCTCTCATTAAACCCAGAGCGTAGTTTCAAGTTTTGCCTCGGTCTTTGACTCAGGGCACTGGATTGCATCAGACACGGTTCAGTAGTCAGTGATGGTGGATGAAATCATATGAATTGCCTTGACAGTTATTCATGATCTGTTGACAAGCACACTGCGAGTTGTCTTTATAAAGCAAAGTATTGATACTGGCGTAATAAACAGGGTAGTGAATTGTGGTTAGACTGAGGGCTTGCACTCTCCACTGAAACTTATGGTCACAAACACACACACAGGATGATGCCAGACAGTGTCTTGGCCAGCCACAGAAGAGCTGGACTCTACACTGACTTGTGTTCTTTCACCCTGGGAAGCTGATGGATGATGTTTGTTTGGTTTAGCTGCAGTGAATGCAAACACACACACACACACACACACACACACACACACACACACACACACACACACACACACACACACAACCATGACTGCAAAAAGCAGAAACTGGGGGTAGGGGTTGGCTGGCCCTCTCTCATTCCTCTGCCCTCTGTTGATTTTGGGCTCTGTTTAGTTTTTCTTTTTTTTTTACTTTTCCGTCTCTTACTTCTTAGTGTGAAAACACCAAGAGCCAAATAAGACTTTCTTCATGCTCAGATGAAAAAAGCCAGTCACTAATAATGGACTGTGAATCTGGTGTCACCATCCAGATTTTTAATATGCAGCGTTAAACATAAAGAAACATTGTTTATGAAGTTCTCACCTCTGGCGCAGTCAGTCAGCAAAACCGTCTGAAAGATGAACAGCACAATCTTCAGGACTTCCATACCGACCAAAGACAACTTCATGTTCCCTAAAGCTGAAAGACAAATGGCCATAGTGACACGGTCTATAAGTTCAGAGGATGAAGAAGTCATATAAAAAAGGTTACTGGAAGATTTGTGGAAAAAGAGGGAAAAAGGGCCACTTGAACATATTTGCCATGTAATACAAAGAGAATACAGTTACAGTAGTAGCAAATAATTTCAAAAAAGTACTATCAAAAACCAATTTTTATGCTGCTATTAGATGTTTTTAACTTTAACCACTCTGGTGGTCATTGAAGAAGGCTTAAAGACTCTAAAATGAATGTTTCCTAAACCTGAAAGATACTGGCCACAGTGACATTGTGTGTATATTTAGAGAAAGAATAAGTCATAACAAAAAGTTACTGGTAAATTTGTGGAAAAAAGGTAAAATGTCACTTTAACAGCCTTGCCATATAATGCTGTTACACTAGTACTAAGATTGTCAAAAAAGGACTGTTAAATACCAGTTTTAAATAGGATTATTAGACTTTTTTTACTTTTTCTAACCTGGTGGTATCCAAAGTAAACTAACCTAGTCATCTAAAAAGTCAAAAATAAATGTTCATAAAAGCTGAAAGACAAATGGCCATATGCACATGATGTAGTGATGATATTCAGAGGATGAATAATTCACCTGAAAAAGTAATGTAATTTTATTTGGCATTTTTAGACGAACTTTTTCTAGTCTGGTGGTATACAAACTCAACTTAGGATCATTACAGAAGGTCTACAGACTCCAAATGTTGCTTAAAGCTCAGATACAAATGACGATGAATAGGTTCAGAGGATTAATAAGGTACATTTGTGGCAACAGAGAGGAAAATGGGCCACTTTAGCATACTTGCGATGTAACAGGAAGAATACAGATAAACTACTAACATATAATCACGTTATTTGTGTATTGTTAGAACTTTTTCAAGTATAGTGGCATCTAAATCGAAGTAATGATCATAAAAGAGTGTGACACCTCAAATGCACGATACATTTACGTGCTAATATATAAGACAATAGAATATATGTGTAATATGGCAGAATGTGTGTTTGTCCTGTTTATTTTAAGTCTAGTCCTGGTATTGGAACTATCAAGGACTTAAACTGGAACTTCCCAAGTCCTGCTTCATGTATTAGTACAGTAAAGAGGTTAAAGTATTCAGACTAAATGTCTAAACAGCTGATCATGGACATAATTAGCTAACTGTGCTTTAAAACGTTTGTTTTTGCTAGTTTATCCCTACAGTAAAAAAAAAACAAAAAAAACAAAAAAAACAAAAACCGCTAATACTGCACCACTTTCACCTGGAAAATAAACTTTTAGGAGTTCTGAAAAAGTGGAAATGACAGCATAAACGTGTCTAAAACGTACCTTAATAGTCAATGAATGAAGTCAACCCTGTGTCAGCCTCTTGACAGAAATGCTTTTAGCTAAAGTCCGTGTTGAGTCCATGAATCAAAAGTGACAGTGGCCGAATTTTCACCGACCCCAGATCAGCGCACGTCTGCCTCCCAACACCATAACACAGACTCAGAGACGGGGTCAAAACTGACAAACCTCGACAGGAAAATCTCAGCTAAAGTCCCGTTATGATTCGTGTAAACGCGGGGCAGGTCTGTCTGTGTACTCCGCTTCGTCCACCAACTGACTTTTCCAGATTCGGAGCGCACGCAGTGGAGACTCGGTGTCCGTCCCACGAGCCGCAGCCGCCGGCCAATCACAGCCCGCGGAGGCCGGACACGTTTAACTCTTCATCTCTCACCCGCACCACCCTCTTCATCACTGCTGTCAGCCTCAAGTATGAAGAACAGATAGCAGACTTAAAATGGATTACAACGAAATGAAGAGTATATTCTCATTCGTAAAATTTGTTTGCAGGTCTTAATTGAACTAACCATTTATTAATGTATTCTTTATTATTATAAGATATGTTAACTAGGGATGAATACACACAGTATGCAAACATTATGCCTATTAATAAGAAGCTCCAGAAGGATGCTCAAATCCGCTCAAACTTCAGAGGTTTTCCCCTAATACATACAGTATTTTCTCAAGAGTGCAGTAGGACAGAAGTTCATTTGTTCAGTATTTTCTTGTAGGGAATTCCTCAGATTTCCAGTTCCTAACCATTTACCATTTCCATGAAACCTATGTTAGAGAACACTGCTTCATATTTTTCTTTCAATACATTATAATTTTACACTACAATTTGACGCATATTTGTGCTTCATACACACAACCCCATGTCTTTGTTCAACATTTGATTAACAAGATAATAATAATATTAACATAATAGTAAACAATAAAGTACCATGAACAAGTGCTGCCACCTGCTGGTGCCTTCAATGACGTCCGTTAATTACTAAAGCAGTGGTGTCACTGCCCTGAATGTGCCCTGAGTACAACACTTTAATCATTATCATCTGAAGATGAATTTGCTCCATCTTTTGACTAAGATCAAGAGCCAAGGCGTTAGAAATAAAAACAATTGCAAAATGTGCTTTCACTAGATATTTGTGAGATTTAATTTTCTAAATAATTGCACTACAGACTAAGCACATTCTAAGCTTGAATCTTAATACTGTCTAATGTACTGTAGTGTATGCGGCATGTGTAGAAATTCAGTATAACACTATTGATATTCTGTTCTTATGTCTCTAGATTCATTTTCAGCATGATTATGCTGCATTATTCAAAAAAGTGGTAATAAAGTCATAAAGGAAATATTAAATGCATTCTTTGCCGCTTTTTTTTTGGCTCACAGTTGTTCAGATCAGAGGTAAAAGTGGCCCAAATCTAAACGTCAAACATTTAAATGAACATATAAGTAGATACTGTTGTAATCTATAGGGTATTACATAAGTAGTATAGCATGGTTCAAGCCAACCAATCAGCATGCGTGAAAGAGTATTATTGTCTTTCTGTTGTCTGTGTTCAGTAACAGGACTTCAGTTCGGTTTCTAAAGTCTAACTGTTCAGGTTAAGGCAATTTTATGATACTTTGCAGAAAAAAAGTGATCACTCAACACTTTTAAACAGGAAAAAGTAATTTATTTCAATATACATCACATTTAAAACTATATAACATTATTTGTCTGTTGAATATGTTACACAGCTTTTATCATGGAAATGTACTGGAATTTTACAAAATAAGACCAAGCTCTGAAATAATAAGATATCCTGCCCTTTAATTACTGCATGATTCTTCTGTTTGGTTTTTTTCACATAAAAGTAATTTTAGCATCATATGTTATTTTAGTTCTTTATAAAATAAAAAAGCGTACCTTTTCAAAGTGAGTTTATATGTTCTGTAACGAAAATAAGACTCAGTCAGCAGTAGTGTGAGATTGTGATTATGTAATGCCTGAGAAAAAGCTTTAGTCAGATCAAAATGGAAATAATAATAATAATAATAATAACAATGGTTAAAGGTCCATAATGGTAGAATGGAAATTTCAGCCCATGTAGGTGCA
>JAQQZY010000016.1:164812-177132 GCA_030068375.1 Ostorhinchus rueppellii
AATAATAATAATAATAATAATAACAATGGTTAAAGGTCCATAATGGTAGAATGGAAATTTCAGCCCATGTAGGTGCACAAATGTAACAGAGCACGGAAGATACTTTGTAGGTTGTTGCAATGGAAGCAAAACTGCGCGCAGAAAGGAAGTCCGGTGTAAATGATGTCTGTCTTTTCCAGTCCAACAGTACCACCAGAGCCAATAATTCAGTGTAAACACAAATCAGCCCAGCATTGCTCGAGAAATTTCCTATAACTACAATTTAAATAGCAAAGACCTGTCTCAGTTGAAAGCACAGAGCCATCGCTGTAAGTAGTCCCAGTATTGCACTAAAGCCAGTGAGGAAGAGAAAACCAACGGGTAATAGTCGGCCTGTAGTCAGTAGGCCAGCACCTGAGAAGGCCTCTGGTTCAGAACAAATACAGTATATACACATCATGGTGCTAATGAGGGCACTGAGCGAAGAGAGGTCAACTCTCCACTAGGGGGCCTTCAAAACCTGACAATGACTAAGGAATCCCTTTTATTCATCCCAGTGTGCAGCAGAGTATCCAGAGAGAACTAAACATGCCATGGTGCATCTGTAAAAGCGACGGGCACAGCCCATTAATCATCTTTTAGAGGCCCATGTTCATTGTTGTTGGAATCTAGACCCCATTTTATAAAGTGATACAGAATTACACATTCATTGCCATTAAAAGCATGAAATCTCAATATGAAAGCTGTGTTTTTCATTTTTGCTTCACTGGGAGTGGCAGCCTGGTGAATACCACACACCAATTCCCATATATAGCAACCATTAAATGAAGACATTTTAGTGTAGTTATTTCCAGAATTATCCTTATTTACATGGTTATCATGACTTACATTCTTTTCAGTAATCCGAGTCCCATGGGAGCTCTGGCACAAATGTAGGAAGCTCGCTAAAGCATAAGAAAATATGTCACAAGTCCTTTCATATACATGTAAAGCAACAAAACAGTTTGTGCTCCAAACTGCTACAGAAGACTGTTGCACAATGCCAGTTCCAAATCTGTTATTGCCTGTTCACTTCCTCCCTCTTTTGAACCTTTAAAATCAAACAGGCTTTTGTGAACCCCTTGGGTGTGTTGGTGGACACAGAAATCTCACCCTTTGGTTCTCATTTAGGCACCAAGATCTTGGAGGCAACAGAAACCCGTCTAATCATCTCGGTGGCTGTTTCTGTTGTCTTGCTGCTCTGTCATCTATAATAGCCTATTTTCTAAGCCTTGCTTAGCGGGGATGATGACGGCCATTAAGATTTACCAGAGCAGTGTGGCATTTGCTTTGTACACAGCCTTGGTCTGTTGCATATGTTCCTGTTGTGGCAGACTGTGGGCTTTTGGTGATAATCCGAGTTCAGATGCCAGCCTTGTCGCTGTAGAAGGGCGTGACATGAAACATGTAGCAATGTGTGCACACTCTGACGGGCTTCACTTGGCCATATCGGGGCAAAGGAGCAGAATGAGAGGAGCAGCGAGAGCAGAAGATCTGAAACGATATAATCACACAGACATTAAAAAGTATACAGCATATAAGACACTATACAGCCGACAACATGTCATCCGTTTAATCAACTTCACTTTCATTTAGTGCTGGATTTTACAACAGTTTCAATTCACTCTAAGGTTAGAACCTTTCATTTACCTTATCATACCTTAGCAGAGATGGAAAACCAAAGATGAGTGTTTCAGTGGGTGGCAAATGGATGTTAATGTTGTTCATCAATACAGATGACATAGAGCACTGGGCAGTGTTTTGACAAGAAACATACCGTTGTGTTCTGAAGTTGCAACTGCTTAAAATTTTACAGTATAGCAATTAATAGAATCAATATTTTGTTTTCAAGAGAAAACACTGTTAAATTTGTTATTCTATAAACACTGTTTATGTTCTGCAATTATTTCATACACATTGATTTGCTAATTTACTGTATTATTTTGTGGAACACACAAATAATAATTACAGTTTTCATCGCATGTGATGCCAGGAGTACATAAACATGTTTCAAACAGTAGAATAAGCAACAAACCTACAATTTTGGATATCATTATTAGACCACCTGTGATGTTTCTGCAGAAACTCAATGTAAAAACTCTTCGCTGCTGATAATTTTGTGTGAAATTCAGTTAAATAATTGCAGCAATTTATAATAGACATGACAAAAACTATTTGACCAACTTATAATGTGAATCCACTACATGTGAGGTTAAGACAATCCAAAGTTATGTACATCTCAAGCAATAGAAGAGAATTACGTGTTGAGGATGAGATGGAAAGGATAGTCAAAGCTAAGAGAACTAAGAGACTTTATTCTGAACTCCAGAAGAAACTGCAGTTCAACTCCACCAAGTTCCATAAAGAAAAAGAAAAAGCAATTCAACACCATGTCACAGCAGTATAAAGCCCCAGCCATGCAAAAAAAAAGTGTGATACTTTCAGATATATTCAACTGCATCATGGAAAAATTTTGCCACTTGAGCTCCTTTTGACTTTAACAGAGCAATCGTACCTTTCCACAGCTCCTACAGTGATGCTTCCTGCGTATGACGGTGAAGGGTGCTTTGCAGGCTATGCAAGAGTTACACGCTTCATCTGGGACCCAGTCAGGAGGGTCTGCATGGTAAAAAAAATATTTAGTGTAACACAAAGTGAGCCTAGCACCATGAGTGTGTTCACTACAGAGACAGGTGACAAAAAAAGGAACAGACTGATTGTGCTACTCTCTGAGGATTTGCTGACCTTCGAACTGGCCCTCCCTTGCCTTGGCTGCCAATTCCGATGAAGAAATAGTTTCCTGACAGAGAGCACAGTCCTCCAGCACTGCACTACGTAGAACAGGACCTGAGGGAAACCACAGAAGGAAGAACTGAGGCTCGTGTACTGGGCATGACGGTCTTGTTTGGAGTAAAAACACTGCTCCAGTCAGACAGTGTGATCCTCAGCTTGTCAGAAATCAAAACACGAATGACTTTTAAAAAGGGCCAAGTGTGATTTTTATCTGTCTTCAATGAAAAACAGAGATTTGATTTTGTATTAAACAGATACTTTTAAACAGATTTAATAACGCCACCAATAGCAATGAAGCCTGTGTAATTTTGTGTAAGGGTTTGTATTTCCAGAGATATTTATTCTTTCAGGAAGTTGTGTAATACAGGACCAAGGACAAGACAACATGACATGATTGCATGCATAAAACATGATTCTAACCTTTCTTTTGCTTTTCATTGTCTCCCTGCTCACACTTGGTTGCCATGACTTCAAAGAGAGTCTTAAGGATGCTGCGAAGGTCACTAGCATAGTTGGTCTGCAGCTGATCAGCGACGCCTGCATCACACAAAGTACAAAACTGATATCAGCCGAGGAGAGGGGAGGGGAAAAACAGCGATGGAGGGGAAGGTGATGGAGTAAGTCAGACAGATTTTACCTGATATACAAACAAAGAGACGGTGAATGAGGTCACTGCTGCTGTGGAAGCGTGATCGGATCTTGTTCCTGGCCGCCAACTTGGCGTCTTGCAGAGCCTGCTGGATCTCCTGATGGTCTGGGTCTTCTGACGTCCCTGAGCTGGGGGTCAGACTGCTGACAGGGCTGGAAGGAGCAGAGGGACAAACAAGGAATGACTGTCTTTTATTTTTCTGCAGCTGTACAAACTAATCCATCTACAATTAAGGTCAAACAGGAAAAAAAAATGCAACTCTTTTTCTAGATAGTTCCTTCTGATTAGATAAAAACTGATACATAAATGCTCCTGAATAAGAGAGACTGCATTTCATTAAAGTAAATAAAATATAAATATCACTAAGCACTTTACAAATTGCTGTCATTATTGAATAGATGGACATTAATACTCCACAACATCTGTGTAATTCAATTTACAGTCTAAGCTGGGAGGCATATTAATGATTTCATCTGTCGCCCATAAGGGGAGGAGTGACTGATGCATCAATCAGCTGCTGAACGTGAACAGAGGACAGATATAATAATATAATGACACAGGATATTGTTTTATCTGTCACACAAGGCATACATTTCAGTTTCAACGAACAGGTGAAAGACAAAACATATAATGATGTCCATATGATCTACACATTCAGGAGTGATTTGTTACCTGGGAGTGTATGCACTGCTTGACAGACTACATGTGGTGACCGACACACTCTCACAGTCACTACCTGACACAGAGCTGTGGGGGGAGTTCTGAAAACTAAAAATAAGCAAAAAAAGAAGTAGAAAAAAAAGAATTACATAACAAAAAGGAGCATGCAGGAGTACAGTTATGGCAAATTGAAAAGAAATCGATGAAAGCAACAGAGGAGGATGAGATATGGTGAAATAAAATACAAAAAAATATTGATGTGAAGCTTGTAAATCTGTTAAAGAAAGTTACTGTTCAGAATTCAACCCAAAAGAATGCATAACATCTTTTATGCAAGCAAAGTGCTACAAGGAAGTAACACCCTGTCGCTGGCAGAGATGCGGGGAAGTAAAAGCCAACCTCACACATATATTCTTTTCTTGTCCAGTTTTGCAGTATTATGGAATTTGTGATCCCATATTTCAGTGCATACTCATTTTAGGACCTGAGTAATTAGTGCTTGGTCAAATACTGACACTGCTATCTCAGCAAACTGATAAGTATGTTTTAAAATTTTAAGAGTAGTGGTACTCAGGAAGATAAAAAAAAAAAAAAAATGGGCCAAAACCCACAGCATCTCATTTAAGTGAATGGAACGAAGCAATTAATGAAATTATAAAGTGGAGCTAATAAATTGTTCGTGGTGAGATGCCAGAGGAAACAAAACCAATACTGTACAAGACAACAGACTGTATACTTTAAGATTCTGACTGAGCCAGACATACGTATGTGTGTATGTACATACCATTATGTATAATGAATAAATAACATTTTTAAAAATTTTATACTTTATTTTTCACTACTATTTCAGAACCAAGATTTTTGTAACTCAAATGTCTAAATAATAATTATTATTACTTATTTATTTTTACATTTTCTGGTTTCTTGAATTCATTGGGTCATGTCAGGCTTTGGGAAAACATTGATTGGTATTTTACACTGTTTTCTGACACCAATAAACTAAAATCTAGGCAAATAACCAAGTGATTATTTGAAATCAGCCCAGCCCAAATGATCATTAGAAAAGACAGCACACCTGATGCTCTTCCTGCTGTCCTCTTTGGCATCTCTTTTGGAGTCTTTACTTCCTGGTTTGTCCTTATCCTCCTCTTTGTCCCTCTGTTTGCCTCCACTGGCCTGATGTGTCTTTTCAGTCCTCTGTTGGTGGTTGCACAGAGGGATATCCCCTCCTCTATAGTCCTGAGAATGCAGATCAGGACCTGGAGACACCAACAGGCACTTCTGACAGAATTGCGTGTTTCCTTCATCTTCCAGAGGCTCAGCCGATGAGCAAGATGACAGTGGAGTCAGCTGAGAGAGCTCACCCTTAGGCTCATGACCTGGAGGAGGCAGCCGGCAAGCAGAAGACTGGATAACAGAGCTGGGGGCGGAGGTCTTACAGTGTTTCTCCAATCCTAGATTGAGTCCTAACCCGAGTCCAGCATTCTCAGTGGTGATAGCCTCCTCGTGGCCATCCTCACAGCTCCCACAGCAAACACAGGAGTTGAGAAGGCAGTGGGTGGCCACCAGGGGGCCGCAGGGCTCAACGTCAGATGGAGTGGGCCGCGGAAGCAGCAGCTTATCCACAGTCAGTTCTGTTAGGCTAGGTGAGCGAGGATTGAAGATGACGGTGGCAGACAGCTTCATCCCACCCATACGGTGGGCGATGACCTCCGCTGTTTCAGATGCAGTTCCTTCTAAACCCATTTCCCACCCGTTGGTGTAAGGCAGAGGTTCAGAGCCGGGCACGGAGGTGCAAGGAGGCCGCTTTGCAATAGGACCATGTGTGTTCTGGCTGCTTGGCTGTGGGCATGGCTGCTCTGAGAGAGTCTCAGAATACCAGCCATTTTTAACAGAGTCTGACCGTGGGCCTGGTTTCTGTTGCACAGGACCAGCAGACTCGGGTGCTTTGGAGGGTGAGGCCACACAAATAGAGGCCTCTTTTGAGATGCTGGTGTTGCTTTCTCCTGCTGCATCCAGGTCCTCCATAAAGAAGACTCTATCCTCTTCTTCTACATAAATACCAGTCCGTCCCCGACCCACTAGTAGCCTGCGGGGAGAGGCCTCAGTGCTGGAAGCCCCACTGGAGCTCCCTGCCTCTCTTCTTTGGGGGTTGTGGGCGGGTGACTGACCTTGGCTAGGAGGTGAGAGCAGAGTGGACATCTCGTCTCCCACGCGATACACCATCATGTTCAGCTGCTCCAATTCCTCCTCGTCATACTGCATTGAGCAGGCTAGCTCCGCCTCCTCTGCCTCCTCACACAGCAGTCCCTGCTCCTGCTCCTCCTCCCATCGCTCAGTTTCCACCTCCTCCCAGCCCTTCTCCACTTCTGCCAATTCCTCCTCCTGGCTGGGACAGACAAACAGAGCCAGATCTTCCTGCTCCCCTTCGCTCTCCCCTTTGGAAGTGTCATTAGTGGTGCTGCAGGATGAGTGATTCTCTTGGACCGGTGCTGGTGCAGTGCTGGTTGCCAGCCCTTGGCCTGTGGACATCTCCCCATCCTGGGATATGCAGAGGTTCCTCTCCAATGTTATCAATTCCTCCTCAGTCAGGGTTTGCAGCAAGTCTCTGGAAAATTTTCAGAAGATTGTCATACATATGGGATTTCTGCAACATCACAGGAGAAAAATTTGCAATGTTTGAGATTCACAGAGGGTACCTTATTTTCTTTAATAAAGTGCGAAAGGGCCGGAACAGCTCAGACATGTCTTCTGATTTTCGGTCTAAGTCTAGAGGTCCGTCTGAATACACAACCAGCCCACTAAAAAACATTTAAAATTCTGTAAGAGGCTAGGAAGGAGTAGGGAAGATGTGAGCGGAAGACTGGAGTGGACAGGCAACACTTACCACACAATGGCTAGTCTGGGAATTGTAAACATCAGCGCGGGTTCATAGTCATCGATCATGTCTTGTGTGAGATAGCCCAGCTTCAGGGCACTAAAAAAACAGTACAGAAGAAAAACAAACCACAAAACCTTCACCACATTATCTATGCATTTTTTTGTTATTTGTTAGTCCCTGTGGAAACTTACCGCTCTACAGTTTCACAGAAGAGCACAATCACCTCCTGCTGTACATAGTATTCTTTGGGAGACTTCACAGGCACCATGGCTGACACATAACTGGCAGTGAAAGAAAGTGAAATGATGATAGCCAAGTGTGAAGACGCTAAATATGGATTAATCTTGTGATTACAACTGAGCTATCTTGTCCTAGCTTACCTGAGCTCAAACTCAGCAAAAAGGCTGTCAAAATGTCGCAATGCGTCCTTCATGCGGTCTGTGTAAAAGTTGAGGTCTCTCAGGGCCTGGTCTCTGGTGATGTTGCGTACCTCCTCCAGGCTGCGAGTAAGGTCCTTAGCCAGGGGCCTCATAGCTATACTCTCTATCTCCCTGTTCATGATGATGGAGCCAGCTGCCAAACACTGCAGAGGAACATCATAGTACAAGCACATTATAATTTAACCTGCCTTTTGTAGAGGAATGAAGCAGAAACGTGATCAAAAGAGACACTATAGTTGTAATCATTTCATTCAGTGCATATTCATTTATGACCAAATGCAGGTGTTCAAGCCATGTGAAAGGTTGTTTTCTTTACACTGTACTGTGTATACATATGCTGGAGGGAATACACTACCTCAGCCCCAAACCACAGCTGCCCTGCCAAGTTGTCATGACGAATCTCCTCTGGGAACTTGACGCAGAAGTCTCTGTTGGCCCGGTCATTAGGGATACATTCATCCATGATCTGATTGATAATGTTCAACACATTGTCCTGCAGATGAGACAGAAAACAAGAATCAGCAAACTAATAGGAACTTCAACATTATAAAAGTACACTCCAGTGAAGTTGTGAAAAAGCAATATCCTCTGTGTGTTTGCCAAACAAACTAATGGCGGTTAATAATCTATGATAAAATTGTGTCACCTCTTCAAGAAGGACTTTTATATTACTTTGTTTAAAGACCATTGATTAGGAAGTGAATGAAAACAATTTGACAAGTACATGAAACCATTACGGCCCTCACGGCTACATTCTTCCTCAATAAAAACACTAAACTAAAGCCCATAATTCCAGCAGCGAAAATGCAGTGTCACACACAGCAAGAGCTAATCAAGAGCTTATGTGCCGCTGGCATGTACAACAGCCATAACAATGACTTACAATGAGCCTTTCACTCAACCGCAGCTGCACTATGCACTGTAATCTTGTCAGGCACAGCACTGCGTCTTTCTCTGCTCGCCCCGAGGAAAAAGATTAAAAAGCTTTGAGAGAGAGAGCTTAACCACTGATTCTTTTATGGTTGTGTGCTGTGAGTGTGTCTTGGCCCAGGCCGAGTACCGCCACACTGTCTGTGGGCTTCTCTCAGCAGGGGACACCAGTGATAACCATCATTACTGTTAGTTTGTGTCATCCAGGAGTTTTGACTCCGGTGTGATACCCGTTTCTGGCAAAAACATCCGACAAAAGACAAGCTTCAAGTCTTTTCTTCAGCTTATCTCTTACTTTTATCTCTTTTGATCCTATTCCTCCTGTGTATGCCATCTAACTCAATTTTAAACACCATCTCACATACTCTTCCTTGCCTGTTCCAGCAGGCCACACTGTAAGAACAATTGTGCCAACATCAAATGAGCAGCATGCCAGTAACCCCCACAGAGGCCCACGAATAAGAGCTGATAGCAGCAGTGGCAGGTCCAAGTGCAAAATTTTGGCTTGAGTGCACTTGCCTTCTATTCTTGGGGCCCCAGGGCTTTGGGGGTATCACACTGTTTCATTCATTCTCTGAAACCTTTAAGGAGGCAAACCACTGAAAAGAATCCTCTCTGAACATTAAACATTTTCTCTTCAATTTTCAGGATGAGAAAACCAGACTAATTTACAATTTTTAAATGAATAATATATTCCAGTTTTTATCTGAAAAAAGAATTTTGATAATAAGCTGTTTTCACAGCCAGTGAGAATACATGTTTAACTAATATTTGCAGTTACAAACAGTAGCTCAAACTCTGACTGATGTGAAATACCATGATTACATGAGGCCTATGGTTATGCCCTTTAAATAACTTAATTGTGAACCCTGCATCTTTCTTTCATTTATTCAACCCCTGTTTAAAAAGGTCTGTATTGCAATATTAGCTCATATCCAAAACCTGTTGATTTCACTAAAATTGGGTGTCTTCCCTTGTATTTATATATGCTGCATGAAATATATTTTGAATACTAGTGGAACAGTAGTGCATGTTTTTTCAAGGTAAATATACAGATTTTTTAATCCTGTGACAAAATCCTATGAATGACTCAAACAAATTTTTGTTGAAATACATTTAAGTCAACTATGAAATCACATAAACAAAGTTCAATAGTATTTCAACAATATTTATTGAACTGGAACATTCAAATAAATTTCATGATTTCAGTATAGCTATTCCTTGTGACATAACAGTGTAGACATGTGACTGGTGACTAAAGAGAAGGGTTTTTTTTCAATTTTAATTGTTCTATTGGATATTGCAAATATTACAATGATGAACACATAATATAATAAAAATGCTGAGTATCTGGTCATGTCTGATAATTGGGCTATATCTAAAAGACACACCCACAGACTGTGATAATATAATAGATGCAAACCTCAGTTGAAAACAGTAAACCAGCCAGTGAAAAATAATGTAGAGAAATGACAAAAGATGAAGAAACACATAAGAGGCAAGGTGGCAGCTTGAGAGAGCAAATGGATGGAAGGAAAGACAGAACAGTTGGGGATCAAGTGATGACCTTATTAAGCCTTATTATTCTCCCTTATGCCTTGGTGGTGAGGGGAGGCTAAGACACCACAGGCCACATGATGACCTTCCACCACCTCCAGCTTTCTCAGCATGATGCAGTGTGGCAGCCATCACTCATGCACAGCATCACAGCCCCTAAGCTCCTCTCAGCTCTGGCCACAAAAACACTGCATCATTCACCACATGCAATTATTTTACCTGTGCACTTCTATATGTAGATCCTGACTTTGTTTCATTCAACAAAAGGAATTACTCAATACTACTACTGACAGAACAGACCAATGGTTTTGCACAATCACTCCTTTAAGGGCGCAGCTTGACTTTCACCTAATTATAATGCAAATCATCAGCACTGATTTCAAAACCCACTTCTTGTTCCAAATACAACAACGTCTGTAAAAGGTGTAGATAGAAAAACCCCTTTGAACAGACGATTCATTATTAATCATTTACAAACCCACATGACACACAGTGCATTATCAAAGCAAGATGAGTGTTTCTACTGGTTACTTCCAAACAAAGTAGACCTATCTGAGCTTATCAGCCAATGTGCCTGATACAAGAAAACAGTCAGGGAATGTTTGGTAAGGCAATAGTCATATCACTGTGCTTCTATTTGGAAACAGTGATAATGGCAGTCTATTTTTACTTTCTAGGTCTAACTAAAGTCCAGCTGGATGATTATATGAATAAAAAGAATCCAGAAGTCCTGGCTTAGGTTCAGTCCAAGTTCATTTAACTCCATTTTAATCCTTTATCATTTTTAACACCATTTCACATTAAAAGTGACATGAAAACCACAGAGAGGTGAACGCTGAACCCTTCTGTATGAGTGTTTTGGCTTTTCCTGGCTGACCTGACAGGAGCGGAACTGGTTGACCAGCAGAGTACATCTCTGTGGGTCCTTCCTGCCATCGAGGCTGTCCAGCTCAGTGGCCACCTGGTTCAGCTCTTCATCAGCATAGTAGAACTGGGCCAGAAGCTGGGGGTCCGTCCGCTGTGCAGAAACACAAGAAACAAGAGGTTCATTTTCTGTTCATAGTGTAGTATGATCCAGCTGCTGATGGGAAACAATATATACAAAGCAATGCAAAAAATATCAATCAAAACTTTACTGGGTTCAACTTTGACTATTCTGAAGAGCAAAATACACAGCTGGTACTTAGTGACTTTCTAATTGTTTTGGGCAGGTCTGTGCATACAATAATATATTTACTAGTTTGTGGTTTTTGCAGGTTTAAACACGATATGTTGAAGGCTTTTTAAGATCATTATGAAGACAACATAAGACCTACTTCTGTTATCAATGATCTCATATGACTTTCATAACACTTTGTTACTTAAAGGTGTCGCTATTTGCCCACACATGTTGCAACACATTAAAATAATAGCTCAAAAGATTTTTTTAAATTGCTCTTGTCTGGGATTGTACAAGTTCTGAATTCATTGACGCAAGTACTTTGACTAAGATGTTCAACTCCAGTTCAAGCGCACACGTCCATTATGTTTTCAGTAAACACAAAATGGTTTACATTAGAGGATGATATCAGCTGATTAAATGGCCATAAGCTTTTCCCTGTCCTAAACCATTGTTATTATACCAGCCTTTAAAAACCCAACATCGATTGACCTCTACTCATAAGCACTAAGGAGTAAGTCTGTCATTTTCTGCTTGAAGGATGTAAACACTAAACCCATGGAAATCTAGTACAGTAGGAAAGCCAATAAAAGAGAGAGAGGACAACACAGAGAGATGTAGAGGGCAAAGTAGTAGAGCAGGAACATGACAGACTGCATAACACAGCAACATACTGACAATCTGTAGGGACAAAAATAAAATCAGGTAAGTAGGGCATTGTATAGGCCAGCATGACAACAGACTGCTCTCCCATTTGCCGAGGTGCTCCGGTGATTTATGAGGAAAGCCTGGGCAGACGTGGATTGTACCAATAACTGTGCTACATTTACACACGCAAAAGTAAATGATAAAAATATCATCAACCCTGACAAGACGAGTTAACAAAGGCTAATATAGTGTGAAAGCTCCTCAGAACAGGAGGTGTAATTAGAGTGCTTGGCCCTGGTGGAGGATTTGTGTCATTATCTCCCACCGTGCTCCTCTCACTCCACTGTTGACGCACACACAGTCACAAAGCCATGCATATGCAAGGCAAGAAGCCCCGATGCAAAAACATATGTAAACCTAATATTTCCTCAGTTTGACTTATTGATTAAATCTAAATTTATGCAATTACAATATCACATATCTATCTGGATAATTTCATTTTTTGACATCTTTCAATGGAAAATGTGATATATGGACTCGGACACACACACACACACACACACACACACACACACACACACACAC
>JAQQZY010000016.1:177232-191248 GCA_030068375.1 Ostorhinchus rueppellii
TCTTTCAATGGAAAATGTGATATATGGACTCGGACACACACACACACACACACACACACACACACACACACACACACCCTGGGGAGAGCTCACGTGGATCGAAAGGTTAATGGTTTTGAAAATAGCGACCACATGCCGACATGCTTCATCACAAACCACAAGTACCCAATGACGGTACCAGGAGCTCAGCCGTTAAAAGGACAGCATGACTGTGCAGACTAGAAGGGATCACTACGCTGGTAAACAGCCTTGTTTGCCGGCCATGTGGCAACTGTCTGGAAGTGTTTTTTCATGGAGTCAAACTGAATGGTATTTACCAAAACCTCTCACAGGACCTTTCCCCTGAAGTTTGCAGTGTTTCCTGTTGCGTGATGCTCCCCCCGTGGGCCTTCGCTTCTCTCTGAATATGATACACGGTGCTGTTCCCTCACTCTCTCTCATTAATAATGAAACAAACAGCAAGGAGAAAACACAGAGATACAACCTACAGCTAGGATACTAGTCGCATTAGTACAGCAAGGACGAAAAAAATTCTGCACATCTCAAGGTTTTCTGCAGGACTGAGATATGCCACAGCACTAGACTCAATCCTAAAATATGTAAAACTAATGCAAGGGCTACATTCTGATTATTCTTCTGTCAAAGTTGTATTTACTATTGTAAATGGATAGTGGGGGTTTTCACTTGGTCACAGGTACCTCCAAATTATCTTTTTCTTCAGAGTGAAAATCCCTCAGAAAAATATTAATACTGCTACGACACATTCTGTTCATGTTCGTGAATTTTGATGACCTGCCATGTCTCCTTTACTCTTCTTGCGGCTCTATTAGAGCAGACAAATATAGCCAGATTTTGCTAATTTCCCAAGTGTATTACATACATGATTGATAATATATTCAGTGAAAAAGGGAATAGGCCACCATGATGTATGGGAAAATAAAGTGTAATAAGAGATCACTGCATCTGGAGTTATAATAAAACACATGGATGTGCATGATGATTGTATGCATGTAAATAGGCTAATCATGAGGTGATGTATTCAAATTATACTTGATCATAGAAAATGGAAATAGGACCATATAAGTATACACCTTTTTTTTTGTTTTCTCGCTTAATAATATGTTCAAATAAATCTACTCTAATTGACTGCAAACTGTGTTTTCTGAATGTGTAGCTTAACAGGAAAATCAAAAGGAAATCCTGATTACATGCAAGGACGCAGACAAATGTGCGCAAAACCAAACAATGAAATGTATGTCTGAATCTAAACACTGAAAACACAGTTGAAAAAGATGGCGATTGTGGTGAAATTGTGGTCAAAAGCTAAATTCAACTGAATTTTCCACAACTATACCACATAGTGTGATAGAAATGTCAAGATGACCAAACAGGAAACAAGAGTGGGAGACAGTGAAAGACCTTTTTCCAGCACCACAGAGTGGTAGTATTCATTTTGAGAGTTCATATGGGCCATCGCTGACAGAGGAAGAAAAGAAGCATTTGAGACAGACACCATCCTATAGCCTCCTCCTGCTGCATTCCTCACACAAGAGGGAACATTCCTGTAGCACCGCATCATGGGGGAAAACTCAAAGGCTGGTAATGTTCACGACACGTTGATCTATTTCTAGATAGACATAAGTAGTTAGGCTGCTTGCCTGACTCTATAATCATTTATCAAATTAAAAACAAAGAAAAAAAGATACCTATTCCCACTATGATACGTACAAGTTTTATCTCAATTTGGATGTGAATCGATGTCATTTTTGACAACTTTCTGCCAAGCAAACTAAAAATGTAGAACTTCAATTCTGCTAAAAATAAGCCCAATTCGTCCACTGATAAAGCTGAGTGATGACATCATTCTTGTCTTAAAATAGAGACTTAGTTTGATCCAAATTGAAAACCTTGAGTGTTATTTTTTACCTTGTTACATGGACAATGAGTCATTGATAACACTGGTTTCCTCTAAAAAACACACAAAAAAGGCAGCCTGTCTGTTGAAAAGAGTGCCTGTTTTATCTCCTTACATAACTAGATTGGCAGAGAGCTGAAGTACCGCTGTGGTTATTTACTTTACAAGTACAAAAACTAACAAATTAAAGCTCATTGAGGTTACATTAAAGAGAAGTTGGCCAATTATGAAATGGATACAACAGAGAAAATGCTAAAACAACACAAACTGGGGAGAGAGACAGTGAAGAAATATCCTATCCCAACAGGGTGACTAAATTGTTTTAGGAAAGAAAGTTTGTGAACATCTGGGGATCTGACTCTGAACTTGCGAGTTGTGTCATCACCAGCGATGACAGCTCTACCTTGCGTAAGTAAGGAAGTGATTCAGCAAATTCAGCTCTTGTCCCCTGTGGCGTTCAACTCTCCTGCTGTCAGTTGTCCTGCTTGCCCTGCCTTTGAGATGACTCCAGCTACAGCGGTCACAAACCCATCATTTCAGACTATTAAAGTCCTTAAGTTCATCCAGACTGACAATTACTGTTTATCCCTTTCAATCAACATCATTTTACACTGACTCAGTATAAATTCCAAGTCTCTTTTAATATTAAACCAAAAAGAGGTGGTAACGATCTGATTCTTATTGAAAAATATGTTACTGAAAGTTACTTGCCATTGAATGATCAACATTTTCATCATCTGAGCTATCTTTCTCCTTGAGCTGCTAATTCTGGGCTTCATTTCCATTCAGGGATGGTGGAGCCTGTCAGCTTAATGCTTCACGAACGTCCACAGCATCGGGGCGTGCACACTGAGCCCACTTAAGGGACTTATGAGAAACCCTGCCTCTGCCCTCCATACTCTATTCCAGGCTCAATTTGCTGCCTTCTGGCTGCTTTCCAAGGATCAGAGGCATATATTGTAGAGGGGAAACCAGTTCACTCGGCTTCATCCAGTCAGTTGGCAGACTGGCAAAAAAGCAGCCGGATACAGTTCATCACCTTATTTATTATTCAGGACTCAGCATAAAAGCCCTGGCAAGAGTGAGCCATTGTTTTGGTAACAAACAAAACACAAAAACTTCCTCAACCATTATTTATATTTTGTTTGGCAGCATCAAAAGTATAATGCTTCTAAGAATGCTGTGTTATGCTGAAGCATTTGTGTCGAGTCATTCCTTTCATGTTCAGCTTACATCAGGACTTTGTTTTTCTCACCTCTGTGTTATTTTCTGTGGCTGCTGAGTTATAGATGTGCCCTTCCAAGCGTACACTCCATTGTCATCATTCTGGTCACATTTTAAGAGAATTTTCTATTAAATAAAAAGCACAATGAAATAAATGGCCTGGATCAAAAATATTTCTGCAGATCAAATGTATTCTAACCAGCTGGAAGTTGATATCAAAACCACAGCAGACTACAGACTCCATTCATGATTCAGTGTATTAAGAGTGGTCTGCCCATCTGGACTGATGGAATAATCTGTGTGCCTATCTCTACTCCAAGGGCTGCCCTAATCTGGCATTCAGGACTGTGTGACGACCTGTGCATGTGCCTAGCACATGGTTTAACAGGACCGGCTGAGGTGACACAGGGGGGAGCAGAGGATTTAAATGACCACCAGGCGTGTCCAGGATCCCCTGATGATAGCGTGGTCCTGGCATGCAGGGACACCCTTCTTCAATATGACTTATGCAAGAAATAATCCGGTTATACAATCATGGACATGATGTTATACTGTAGCTTTACAGAGAGGTATATTTTAGGTTTACAAAATCAACAGCATTAAAGTTATGAGTCCTAAAAAGATGAAAAAAATTATGTAGATACGTGTCTTGAAAGTCTTGTTCAGATTTTTTGTTCCATAAAGTAAATTACAGTCAGCACAAGCACCATGTAAAACCAGCCCAGCTGAAACATTTATCTCAGTTAAAAGTCTATACTATATTCAGAAACTTTCAACCTGGCATCTGAAAGGCATTTCATAGAAAGAACTGAAAATTAGAAACATAATTCAACTCCACCAGTATCCTTTGACAAAAACAGTAACTTTACCTTCTATTGGTGCCTCAATCAATTTAACTCACAAACTGTTCAAGGTTTTAGTCAAAGGAGTCCAAAGCTTTTCCAATCATAATGGGCAGTCTAGTGGCAAGGTTATGTGGTGAAAATATTTTGAATTATACGGCATTTATATTGATATTATTTTTTCCACAGGACTTTGCTAAGTGGTTAAACCAAATATAGCTACTGCCATGGCCACAAGTGTAGTGGTTATCTTCTATGTTGGTACTTCTACGCGTTTCTCCAAAATGGACTTTGCTGACCATGACCTACTCTATATATTACACTGATGATGAATGACTACTTCATGTAACCTCACTTCACAATAACCTGAACATTTTAATGCAACACAAAAGACACAATGCTGCCAACAGAAACTATAGTACACTCAAATATTTTACCAAACAAACCCACCTGTGTACATTCGTAATCTCTATCTCTGGCTGTGGCCCACATATCCCCTCTGCACAGTTGAACAAGTGCATGACTCATTCAGTCTAATTCTGTCTACATACCATTCAAGAGTGACTGAGGACACTGCCCAGGCCGTCCTCACGTACACGCAATGACAGACATGGACTGAGACATCCACAGTGTGTACACAGTGTTGTGTGTTTGTGTCCATACAAATCTGTCCTTTCTACAGGGATCTATTTAGTATAGAGACCACAGCTGAAGTTTCTGTAAAAGACCTTTGTATGAAAACAGGTACATTATCTACATCTTACCTCCAGTACACATCTCCATTCATCTTCATCAGCTTGTTTTTGCACCCCCTCCCATTTTGTCAATAATTATGATTTGCACCATCTCAATGTTCTGATACAGTTATAAAGACACAGTAGCAAATGAGAGCTGTTAAAGAGCGACATTGTCTCATCTTATCTCATGCCAACTGTAACCAAGGCCAAAATCTAATCCCAAAAATACAACCCTACTGTTCTCCTCCTCTCCTCATTTCCCTGCCGCTCTCCCCTGCTGGTAAGACAGATCCTAGAGCAGGAGGGGTGGCGTTGCATTTGCTAGTTTTTCCTGCACAGTCACACTCATAACAATATAGATAAAGGACACCTTGAGTTCACACTTCCATGTTTATCATCAGTGACAAATGAAGCGTGGAATTTTAAAAGCATTTGGTCAGAGAGGAGAAATAATGTAGAAAATGAGCACAACCTCTGAGTCAATATATCAAAACTAGCCGATTTGTGGTACCTTTAAATCTCTGTATTCTTTCACAGCTACTTTTCTTCAATCATTGCTTCCCCACACCTATGACGGTGGGCCCTGATTCCCTCATCCTGCAATGAATTTAAAAAAGGTGTTCAATCGCTTGGGCTGTCGAGATCTGCACTGGGGTCAGCTCTCTAAATCCAGCAGCTGACATCAAATCAATTACCACATGGCTTGTGGGTAAGCAAAACGGGACATCCACATAGAACTCCAGAAACAGGACTAAATATGATGCAAGGCTGGCCACTGCTCAGCAGTTTGTTGTCGTTCTCTCTTCCACTGACACCATGCCAACTGTGCAGAACCCACTCTGTGGAAAAGAAAAACGCCCCTAATTGCTTTGCCTGTTCTCAGTACTCCCACTTGCATGTTAGCAATACTCACAAACAGCATGGTGATGAATGACACATGAAGGGAAAGAGCAGGTGAGGTAAATGTAAACAGCGGCAGACACTACTAAAGCTGAGACAGTCATACACTGGCGAGGAAGAGGAATCTTTACAAAGGAAACCATCAGCTGTGATTCAATGCTTCTTATAGGATTCAATGCTTCTCATGATCCGTAACAAAATATTTCCAACAAAGAAGGATAATCTTGGGAAAACTGAATCTTAGCCTCACACATAGTAGATTTCTTGGGCTAGGAATTAAGTGAAACATTTTTCACATGGTGAATTAACGACTCTAAATAAAGCTTTAAATTGGATTTTAAAGAATTAAACTTCATACAGTGTGTCAAATTGGAATTTTTTTGAGCCAGAAACAGAGTAGATAAGTATACTGATCATGACATGCAATGTCCTTGATACAGGAACCGCTGATGCAAGTCTTCCCCATCATTCTATCTTTGTTTCCTGTCATCTCTCTCCTCTGTTTCTCCTAACAAAAGAAGGCAGAAAATTCAGATTCCCAAAGTGTCATCTGTAGGATTATATAATACAATTTATTTGATTAATCAAATTCTTGCTGTCTGAAAATCGTGAAGAATGGCTACATTTCAAAATCACCTCTTAAGACCTTCAATGCTTAAATATTCCAAATGTAACCTGTTTGCTTCTTTAAACATATTGTGAATGTGCCTCTCCAGTCACATATGGGCTATAGTTTTTCTTATGAAACAACAATTTTCAATCATATTTTGGATTCAGTTCTTACAGCCAGAAGATGAGCCATTAAAATTGTCCACTACAATAAGAAAAAAAAAAGATTGCATTTTTTTTTGGCCATATCACACCACTAGCAATTTGTAATACATAGGAAGAAGTTTACTTTTATTAATCCCTTTTACAGCAGAAAAAAAAAAAAAAAAAAGAGTGCTTAACCTGACTGGCTGTCTGATTTGTGAACAGAAATGATAATAGCGTGTACACAGACTTCAATGTAGTAGGTTCAGATTTGTGTTTCTGGGAAAATCCTTACATTAGCTCCTGAGCACCTAAATGGCTCTCTCCTGCTCCTCTACAGTAGCATCATGTAACAATAGATACTGTGTTCAGAGAAATGCAGTTTGCCAATATTACCAAAAGAACAACGTCTAGCAAAACACACTCACACAGGATGGTACATTGTTTAAAAAAAGAATGAAAGAATGTCTCTGAATTTATCAGGTCTTTTGTAGGTTCAAAATGTGAAAACTTGTGCTCATAAGTAACACTGTATTGCATATTCAGTATTTTTTTGTTCAGAAATAATAGAAAGAGATGGGGAACCATGAAGAAGAAAGGGATTTGATGCAGCATCCTTCATTTCCACATACCTTCTACAAAGACTTACTAATAAGAATGACAAAGATATTTCTGCTGTTTTAACTATGTCTCATCACCACCTCTGCAAAGACTTCTCTTACAAATCAAATTCAACTACTTACGCATCTTAAACAGGGCCCACACAGCTGGCAGTGGTGAAAATACTGAGTGAATGATAAGTAAATATGTGTTGCTTTGTCGAATCCATCAGCTGTCAGTGTGTCTGGAAATCTTTTTGACAGTGAACACAAGCCTCACTAAAGCATCTTTTATGGGGGTTTGAAAATGATTTATAACTGTGGCAAATACTTAACGTGCCGTGTCATTTTTCATTAACTATTGTGCTTGTGATTTCACAACATTGTACAATATGACAGACACACTGAATGAATCACACTATGACCTTTAATTATTAAATATATGAAGAATAATTTGCAGCTGGTTTGTATATAGTGCAGACTATGTACAGTATAACTTGTCTGAATACATCTTTAATGCATTAGATATTTTACAAGTTCAGCTCCCAGTGTTGAGTAAATGCTCTAGACATACTTTTTTCTGCAGAATTACTTATACATACAACTGAATTAGGACTTCTATGGGAAAAAACATTTATTACAGTTTGTTATACTAATGGTCTTTTATGTCTGTACACTAAAGGTAAAGCTACACTTTGCCATTTTAATAATTCAGACTCTCAGTATGACTGCTTTTTATGTGGACACACTGGATATAAAAAGAAAAGGGTTCCAGGCAAACGATAAACTCAATCCCTCAAAATGTGGACATAAAAAATGCAGACAACTTTATGTTCAACACATTTCTTATTCTTATGCATCATTGTATTTCATCAATATTTGCCCTAGATCTGGAATCTGTGAATATAAGGTGTTGAAAGCTCTTATCAAACTAATCAAATGTTGGTGCTACATATTGTATACTTGCTAATGGGCTACACTGTTACAAACTGATATCTACTTGACATTTAGATAAGGGGAACTACGGAAAGTATCAGCTCCCCACGCAGTAAACTATCTGATGGAGGAAGAGGGGAAACAAAGCCAAATTAGTAGCATCCAGCAGATGAAGGTGAGTACAGCCGGCCTGTTGCGAGTTGTGAGCCCGTCACACTGACAGATGAGGTGGTGTGGAGCTGAAGGTCAGTTCCTGAATGCCTGATGGAATAACAAGCAAGACAGGAACAGAGGAACATCGGATACAACCAAATGCACTGGTTTAGCCTCCTGACATCTCTCTCTCAGCATCAATCACGAGCCAATTTTGCTGTTGATAAATATGAAGTAAAGGGTGACTCTGACCATTGTGTCATATGAAAAACCAGAGCCGAGCCTCAGCTTTGTCTGTGACTCTAGTGAGGTCAAGCAGATTGTCAACAAACATGGAGTAATGATTAATTATCACTGATAGATTGTTTTATAACTATTGGTAATTTGAGAACTTGGTGCCAATAGTGGCCAATAGCTGATAATGGGCCAATAAACCGGTATACAAGGGAAAAATAGTTCAATAAATAAAAATATCTGCCATGTAAATTTCTTTATGGTTCGACTGATGTTTTAGATTTATTGAGTAAATGTAGGCGTATTAATTTACAGATTAATTTCGGTGACTTATGTGGTTCAGTTCAAATGTTACCCAGGGACTGATGCAGGAAAAGATATTCAGTTTAAGAAAAAAAGTCCACTATCAGTCAATCTCTATTTTCCATAAACACACTGCAGCTCCGTAAAGGGGGGGCTGTAAATATGACAAATTCTTAGGGCACAGCATTTCCAGGGGGCCCAGTAGATATAGGTTAGAAGTTGTGAAAATTCTGTGTAAGCTCTGCAGTAAAAGAAAGGCATAGAAGCTGGGGGTCAGAATGTCCAAATTTAGTTTTACTTTCATTTTCATGGCAGTTATGAAATGAACCCCTACACCTCCTGTCCTTATAACATGGGTACATCCCCCACCCATCCACCCCCACCCAATGACAGATTTACACATAATTTTTTGCCTGGAGGGCCCACAACATTTACTTTCCATGGGGTCTACAATTAGTAGCAGTGCCCCAAGTAAACACATATGCTAAAAGCTTTCCCCAGCAGTCTAGTCCAAAACCAACTTAGGACTGGGCTATAATTTATAACCCAATTAAATCAAGCTTTTGCTCCCAAAAAAATTAGAAAAACACTTATATCTCAACATCTAGATCAGAATCTGTCTTTTTATTCAAACAAAAATTCAAAATGTAACATGTTTGTATCAATATATTCATCACTTCCTACCACTGGTGCCTTATTTTAGTTTATATTAAATTTATTTTGCATCAAGTAATGCACACAGACATCACTAGTGCTGCTATTTTTGTTATTGTGTTTATTGAAAGTTCAGTGATTGGTATAATTTGTAGAATAATTTATAGTTTGTGTACAGTAGGTTGTGAACTTTGACATTTCATTCATGTGTTTGGGAATGCGTTATTACATTGTTCTCTGTGATGGGATGCTGTTTATTTTATTTTGGATGCTCTGTAGTCAGTAACGTAGGTGGGCAGAGTGGGAAATAGGAGCATGGAGCCACAGAAGGGTTTTTGACCTTTCTCTGTCTTGTTTGTTTTGTTTATTTAGCTACAGTCACTCTGATTGTTTTTCTTATTGTTTCATGAATGACATTTGACTTCAGTAAACAAAACACAAAGCAATTACTCTACTGTTGTGGATTCCTTATTTTTCACAGCTTGGAGGTTCTCAGAGGGGGATGATGGAGCATCAGGCTTCATTCATTAAAATCCTACAATTCATACCGTACAAATATCGCATATGTTAATGAAGACCCAAAAAAATCCATCTACACCATCCACTACATTCATGACAATGACAGAGTATTGATTTATTTTTTTAATCCATACTGTCCAGCCCTAAAGAAATTCATGAGCTAGTCAAAGAAGTATGGAATCTGCTGGGATATGTTCATTAATAATAAACTATTCATACAAAACATGCTAAACCAGTTTACGGGGCTAGAAGGTATGCAAAAAGATCTCAGCTCACTGTGCTGCACCCATACTTTGGGTTAGTTAACTACTGTAACTTTTCCCTTACAGACAAACCCCAGTCTTAAACACTCGTCTTTCTCCAGAAGTCAGCTCTTTGATGACAGTCAGGCAGAATAGACAGGGACATTATGTGCCGCACAGAGCTGCACACCACTCTCTAACGCAGTGGGAAAAGGGATTGTGTAGCAGGGGCAAAAGAAAGTCCTCCTCAGCGGGACTTATCTAGGGAGGTAAAGAGCCGCTCTGGAAATATCAATAGCTCCGCTTCAGTCAAGGGAACATGCTGATTCAACACTTTTCTATCTCCTGGAGAACATAGTTCAATAATAAACAGCTTACTGTTGATGCAAAATAACAATGCTACACAGTATTCAACAATAAATGCCAGAGAGGGCACAGATTTAATGGACAGAGAAATATTCTCTCTGTGAGCAGAAAAGAATTTGTCAACATAGCTGCTGTTCAGCTGCAGAAACATAAAATGATCTGAAACTTCCTTTACAAAAGTCATTTTAACATACCTATTGGCATAATCACCACAGGTTTTAACTTTTCTCTTTGCTCCTTGAAATCAGAATTCGTCATCCAAAACCCACAGACTTATGTGTAATTCTGTTAATTCCTACTAAGGGTGTGATTTGGCAGAAAAAGCAATGATGTAATAGCTCAGCACTTCAGAGGCAGTACTCATTCATGAATGTGACAATATGGTGGTGAACCCCAACACTTACGCCTAACCCCAACAATGGGCCGCAGAATGCTGTGACAGCAAACTTGGTCAACAGAGGAAAGAGGAATGACGCAGGTGTGTGTATGTGGTGAAGAGCAGGAGAATAATATATCATTAGAGGTATTTTATTTTAGCTCTGAATGACATTACTGTTGCAATAACCCCAATTACTGTCGCGAACAGCCACACTCTTGGATTCAACGTCTTCACCATCTTCTGTAATAGCTCTGAATCGCCATTGTCTAATGCCATTTACATTTATTAGCCAAACATAGTTCAATGAAACAGCAAAAGTGTAGTTAAAATATACATATTTCAAGATATATTTACCGTGTATATTTTCCACCATGAAAACAAAAAGCTGCTTTCTAAAGACTAAATATTTATAACAGTCACAGCACAAGGTCAGCCAAAAAACTCAAAGAAAACATTGTATTATCACAGTCTAATGTGTTCTTTTTTTAAAAATAAAACTTACTTACATACTTTCTATCAGCATAAAGTGTCTCTGAAACCCTGGTCTTGTGTCTGATGTCACTTTTAGAAGCAATATTTAAATGCACAACTAAGAAACACAGCACTACACCAAAGTAATGCCTTGTTTAAGATGTTTTTTGGATATTTTCTGCCATGAAAATGAGGATTAAACATTTACAGCAGTTGCAGCACAGCCAAATTACTGAGGAAACACTACATTAAAACACACTAATGTGTTATTTAGCTCTGCTCTGTTCTGTACTTTGTACCATTTGGATTGGGGTAAAGAATTCAACACTTTTAAAATAAAAGTCTGACTTTTAATCATGGAATGGATTTCTTTTTTAAGCATCCATGCTGACAAACAACACCACATTAGAATCTATATAGTAGTAGAAGTGGTGTGCATAAGTGGTTTTCACCATGAATACCAAACTTTTCATAAGGGCTTATGAGTTATACAGGCTGAGGAATATAAACCTGTTAAATACTACAAAATCTAAACCTCAGAGTTACTCTACAGCTGCAGACAAGGTGGGTTTTCTCAGTCCATGCTCTTCCTTCATAATCTCTGGCTCTCTTGTGAAACTTTAAGATATATCGATTACCCACTGAACATAAAACACATACCATGAATGGTAATCTGCTTCAGATTAATAAGGTTTTGTAAGAATGCAATCACCTGCATTGGATGGTTTCTAATTTCTCTACATATAGCCTAAAGGTTAACAAAAATGTCCCCTTCCACAGAGGAATATTCACATTCAGTTCGCCTGAAAAGTGCTGCAGTTGGCATATATTAAACTGTTCATTTAACAAGGCAACCAAGCTTTCAATATATCCTCTGCTGTGTCAGCCACACGGAGCTTGATTTAAGAATCACAGCACATCTATTACACACTCACTTACAAAGTCATGATTTTACCTACAAACAGTGTGTTTTGGGCCAAGAAGCAGGAGATGAAATTCAGCCTTTTAATTAGAAATACACAGATACATTGGGTGATACTGGCCTTGGTGACTGAAACAATATGTTATTTCACTAAATGTCCACTGTTAATATTTGTATGTTGTGTTCATGGTTTATTAAATAATTGTTTCATCACACCATCATTGTTCTCATTCAGTAGCAGTGTGATGAAAGACTTAAAAACACAACAGTTTTGTTATTTTTATGAAGTTGTTTATGTTCTCTGACATAAAATGAGGAAAAGCAGGAACAAAACCAAAATAAACTCACAAAAAATGATATCAGTACTGACAGTGACAATTGGCTGAGAATATAATTGGTATATACCTACTTTTAATAGACACATATTGTCTGTGATAATATTCATTTAAACATATGTGCAGATCCATTGCAATTCTTTAAAAAAAAAAAATTAAATCAACAGCAATTTTAGAAGTATAGGCTATGCATTAGTTTTTGTTAAGAATCCTTAAAGTGCTTTTACTATGATTTTTTTTAATCACCACAGACGTTCTGCCTTTATTAAAAATATTGATATTAATGCTGTTGCTGTATCAGCATTAGTTGCTGATAACACATAAAAATAAGGAAACCACCAAACTAATTTTAATGACAATGTCAACTGAGGACAGCTCCAAGTTTGTCCATGAAAAAGGGGATTTATTTCCAGGGTCTGCCATTATTATCCCAGACTAGTGCTTGAAAACAAAAGCATCAACAACAACAAAGGGGCAGATGCTGGTTAATACAGTGAAACATCAGGAACGAGGCTAACGTTAGCAGATGCATGCCAGGCTATGAAGTGATAGCTAGCGAACAAGACTGCTAGCTGTGGTTAAAAATCACTGACACAAGGTGTGAACTGAATATAACTTACCTTGGGCTTGTACAGCCACTTTCGAAAGCGGTTCATCGTTACCTCGCCACCTTCCTTTGTCACCAACACCTCCTCTCCTCGCCCGTACCTGTGTGTCTGACAGTACCAGCGGCTGGGTGCTAAAGCTAAGCTAACAGCGGTGGCTTCCAAAACGGAAAACGAACAAAACACAGCGCGCGCTAAGTTGTCCTAGATGTTACGACGCGGGTGTGATAACGCACAAAGGAGGTATTCGATAGCGACGACTTATTTCCATCTTCCCCCGATCCCGAGGTGTGTTGGCTGACTGGCTCGCTGGCTGTCTCCCCCGCCCGGCCACTTTCCAAGTCCCGACGATACAGACAAGCGGAGCAGTGACGGCTCTGCTGCTGCTCTCTGCCCCTCTAACGCTACTCGATGACAGTCACGTTGACAACATTCACCTCCCACTTTCCCAGGAAGTGATGCATTCAAGGGCTGCTCACAAATACCGTGCATCCCACTGTCATGACTGGGAATTAGCAGCGAGACAGCTCACTTTAAGAATTGAACCTTGAACTGGATAGTCCACAGAGACTTGCATATATTTTATTTTATGTTTTTAGCAATAAATAGGACATAACATAACTCATACACATATACACATGGACAGGGGATTATCAGAGGAACAAAATATCAATCAAAATAATACAAACGTGGACGCAAATATATAAATCAATATGACATACTGGCAAAACTAATGCATTATAGTCACGCAGTCTCATTAAAAATATAATGGATTCCATTCAATTTAACAGAGGTTTTGTGAGTTACAGTTATTATTATTATTATTATTATTATTATTATTATTATTATTCATTCATTCATTCATTCATTCATTCATTCATTCATTCATTCATCTTCTATACCCGCTTAATCCTCATTAGGGTCACG
>JAQQZY010000016.1:286995-297077 GCA_030068375.1 Ostorhinchus rueppellii
TTTGGTCTGAAATTCTAAAGAATTGAGTCACATACAAACAATTGGCTCATTTGAACATTGTTAAGGAACACTTTTATGAGCTCAGACTGGGATTTCTGTAGTTGAACCACAAATATTGCAATGTTATTATTGCAGTGTTGTACATCCATATCACATATCGTAAGTTTTGCAGATATCGTGCAGCCCTAGTTCCACACCTGATGAGTGGATCTGGAGGACTAACCTTGTCTGTGATCTGCCATGAAGTCGACCCATCAGCGCGGTGTATCTTGTCCCACAGGAGGACGACCATACCACGCATCTGGAGTAGGCTGGCACACACGTCCCTCATGGTGCGGGACACTCTAGACAGCTGGCACAAGCTGAAGCTGTCCAAGAAACTTGCTACATGTTGCAACACTTCAAATGGAAGACTACTGAACTGATCAGACTGGGAGCCAAATTTGTAGTTTTTTCTTGGGTGGTTGTCCCCAGTTTTTAAAGGAAGACCAGGCTGCACTCCAAAAGAGCCCAAGTGTCTATCATGAATGATCCTGAAGCCCTGCACAGAAGGGCAGAACCGTCTCTGGGAGTAGGTACAGCCATAGTAGGCCAAGGGGCAGCGCTGCTCCATCCAGCCATTGAGTCCAGCGTGGATGTCCCCGTGAACGTTTTTGAAATGAGACGAGAACTCATCCCTCCGGAACAACTGGCCACACACAAATGTGAACATGGAGCGCTGCTTGGTTTGGTATCGTGCCACACATTCAAGCACCAAGTCAAGCCTGAGCGTGTGGAAAGGGCTCGGGTTGGAGAGCTGTGGGCTGGCGTGGTCGCAGGCTGAGGCCGAAGCAATGTCTCCCACCATGGTGTTGGTTGCAAGAATTGCTGATGGAAAGGAAAAGGTTTGAGTACCAAAATCAATATGATAACCGTCTACAAATCTGCTGTCTGAGATTCCTCTGCCTCCAGGAGAATCGCCCAAGCAAAAGAGCAACGCTGCAGTGATGAGGTCAATACCATGGAGTCCCATCGGATCGTCTGCTACTTCCAGATCAGACGTGTCTACTGCCTTGTCCTCCATCTTTGCCCGGAACAAGAAAGGGTCAGACAGAAGAGCTCGACGTCCATTAAATGTAAACATACTTATTCCTCTGAGCACTTCAACATTCTGAAGTTTACGCTCTAAGCACCTATACCTGAGTTCAGAGGGCAAATGTTGCAGGAAGTTATTTCTAACGTGATCAGATATCAGGAATGGCATTGGTGGTGGAAGTGGCGCTTGCTGAGGCACAGGTGGCTCAAGTGCTACAACAGGCATGTAATCCTGAGGCATTTCTGGCCATGCAAGGTTGGACGGATTCACCGGTTCATTGACCACTTCTTCCTTCTCTTCAAAAAATAACTCGACAAAATCACTTTCTTCTGCCCAGCTTAAGCCATCTTCTTCTGCATCTGTCCCCACTGCACAGTCGACTCCACCTACTGCTCCTAGCTCACAGTCTGAATCAGAGTCGTTCTCTTGCATGTCTACATTCTTCTCACCCTCAGTGATAAAATCAACATGACTATCACCGTTTTCTCCGTTGTGGAGCACACCATTTTTATCAGCCTTTTCCCCGCTTAAATTACCAACAATCACTTCAATGTCTTTGGAATTAGCCAAGAGGTCCAACGCTGCTGCTAAACTTCTGCTGGTTTCCACAGACGCCCGATACAGTTCATTATACGGCTCCTCCTCCATGTCGACAGTCCCATTACCCAAAACTGTCTCTGCTGCATTTGAAGCTGTTGCCATCTTTTCACTTTCATCTACTGGCTTATCGCCATTCTTTGACACAGTGGTGGTGACCTTTAAGGACTCCAACAGCATCCTCTGATCCTGCAGGGCCAGAGCCATGTCTAGCTGCTCCACCTCATCAAAGTCTTTGCTCAAGTTTTCATAGGACTTGCGATCAGCATAGCTAACCGGCCATCTGTTCCACTCCATGGTACAACATACTATACTTGCTGGGCATGTTTCAAGATGCTGGGCCATCTTGATCCTTGTGATAGTAAACGGGCAACCAAAGCCCTTGTTTAGGCATGGCAACCTTTCATAAGGACAGAGCAGTCGATGTTCCTCTAATTTGCATGAGTGAAAAACTGCCCCACAGACAAGAGGGCAGCCAATGAGGTCACAAGAAACACCAGTCTCTGGTCTCACCATGCATCTTCTGTTGATGCATTTAAGGCAGTGGGGGTGAAGGAGGTTCTCCATTTTGACTTGATTACTCCTTGCCTGAATGGTGTCAGCAGGGAAAGCAAGTCAAGTGTTCAACCCTAAAACAAAAGGAGAAAAATTAGTTTTAAGAAAGAACAATGATCGTGATTACAGACAAAATATTTATTTTCTCTCCTTCAGAATAAAATAAAATTCTTAATAAACATTTTATTTTGGTAATAAAAATGAGTATTCCACTAAACATGGTGACATTGTTTACATGCAGCCTAAATACCAGTGACAAATTATTATTATTACTATTATTATAGTTTTCACTGTTGGCAGATGTTCCATTGTATCTGTGTTCAGTATTTGTTCATGTATTTTAACCAGTTGATATCCATTGTCATGTTTAGAAGAAGGTCTGTTTCCCCTTCTGAACCAAAATGTTTACCATCTTTCTATCTTTTTTTACATTTTACTTTACGAGTTGGCAAATATTTATTTGGCATGGGGGTGGGGGCAGATTTACGTTTTATTTAACCTGGAAGTAACATTTAAAGCTCTGCTTCTGTCAGAGTAAATTAAAAATATATTAAGTCTGATATAAATAAAGGTGTTAAGAACAATAAATAAACGGTATTCTTGTGGTTATGGTTGAATGAATCCCCATAAAATAGGAAGAACATCAGTATGTTCCACATGCCTCAGTTGAATAAATGCTCCATGTGGAAAGAGGTCTAATTCAGAACATCCAATGGAACATGATGTTTGCTTGACACCTGTTAAATTTCATGCAACACATTCAGAACAACAGTGGACTACATGTGAATATGTAAATATATTCTGTACTTTAAGGAACACTAACACAGATAACAGGTTATGGGAAAAGCCTCCACCAAGTGTCTTAGTGGGTGTTAGCATTGATTCTATAAGACTTTGGACTATACTGGAGATATGGAACACCATTCTTTCAAAAGACATTCCCTCTAATTTGGATGGTGATGGCAGAGAGCACGGTCTAACCTAAAGAAACTTAACTATAATCCTAAATTGTACAGAAGTAAGTAATTACTTGAACACTTCCACCAGTGATTCTTCTTCGTGCAAACTTAGAATGAGCTGCTGGAAAGAGTGGACATCCAGAAATCTATTTAAGCTCAATTTTCTATCCGTTTTGAAGGCAACAGGTGGGATGTTCCATGCTGTCGCTTTGTTACCCTGTGGATGTTAACGCAGTCTCCCGACACAATGGACCCATGCAAATTTGGTCGAACACATGTTCTCTCTTTGTTTATGTTTACAAACTCAACAACACTGAATTCAGTTACAGGGTGACAGAGGTGGACTTCAGATCAAACCTTACCCACAGCCTTTTGCTCTGGTAAGCTCCATTTACCCAGTGGGTTTGGTGACAGATCAGACAGCTATTAAGATTTGATCATTTCAGCTCATTAGCCTCAACAAACCCAGGAGGGAAACACCTCAGAACCATTAGCTTCGTACTAATTAGCTGCTTTTGTTTGAGTGAGGGGTTTTGTAGGATAATGACAGGTGGTAAAACACCTCAAACAACAACTTAAAGAGCCACAACAATGCGTTTAATCCAAGGACCAAGACTACACAGGAGAGTATTGTTCAAGACTGAGCAGGCATGGTCGGCAACAACTAGCTGACTTACGCAAGTGGAGCTGGCAGGGTTAGCAAAAGCTAAAAACACAAACAGCAGCGGCGGCTTCGAACAATGAACACCACGGATTTGTCAGGGGTAGGAGCATTGCCTCGGTCTTTGTAGCAACTAAAACTAATTCCCATAGTAACCGTGCAACAAATAAAGCTAAAATAATGACATACAAAACTTTTTCCTGAACTAAACAAAAGAACATCAACAACATGGTAACTCAGCTAGCATAGCAACCCCAGCCCGTTAGCCGAGTCACTGAGCTTCTAGAACCTGCTTACCCGAACTGCGGGGTTCTCCGTGTGACTTTGTGATTTATTCCTCACTTAAATCAGCTCCGTCGCAAAGACAACGTGCAGTGTACGGCTACATAAGCAGTTCACAGTATTAAATCTAAATCGTCTTATGATATGAACTGGCTGCGGCTGGTTCTCCCGGCTCAGACCTCCGCTGTCGGCGTTTGTGTTGATTCTGGAGAGGAACGCACAGTACTACGTCATCACGTACAATGTCTACGTCACAAGAAGGTTTATGGACGCAGCACTGAAATAAACAAAGTGGGGAATACCCTGGGGAGGATTTTACAAGTATTCTGAACATTTAATAGTATGTAAGTGTTATGTTATTGTGTATGAAATGGTTTCGTAAGTGTTTTCATGTTTTCTCCCCCTCATTTTACCACTGTACATGTTGAATACCTTAAGTAGTGTTAAAAGGTTAACTCAAAGCAGCATACCATGAGGCGTTACTAGAGCCGTTGCCTTCTGATAACCACACATCTATAAAAGGTGCTCGGAGAAAGAGCTTTTTAACAATACATGTAGCAGCTAATCAAAAGGGGACAGTCTTAAACTCAACTCCAGGTAGAAAACATTATCCTTTAGTTTTATCAAAAATTCAGTAACGTAGAACTGTGATTTTCACTGGTCAGGAAAAAGATGAAAAAGTTGAATATGGAAGGGAAAAAAGCAGTCAGACAAATGAAATAAAAAATACAAGCACCTCAAATTTAGAATTAATTACAGTCCTGGGATAAAAGTACTTCCTTTAGTTTAATCATCTCAAGGCAATTAAAGTAGTTTTTAAATATACAAAGAATTGGATGGTTTAAGTAAATTATGAACAACTTAATTCTTGAATTCAAAAATAAGCTAAAGTAAAAGTTAGTTTGCATCATAATTACGGCTAACAATACTCATCATGGAGCAAAAAAAAAAACCCAAAAAAACCCAAAAACAATTATGTCAGAAAAGTGGCAAGTAAAAAATAAAATTGCTGAGGGTATATTAGTGCACATATTGGCTTCTTCAAAATTATATGCCAGTGGGAATTTGACTATTTATAAGTTGCACTATATTTAATCAAAGCCAGAAAAGATGTTTGTGATGCAGGTTTTAGCTGTTCATTTCTGGACAGGTTGGTGTCACCTAATGTGGTTTTACTGACATAGATGGAAGTAATGACAAAAGCCACTTCAGTATTTTACCATCTAGACTTTTGATGCATTTCACTACAGGCCAAACTTTAAAGAGAATTTTATTATGTTGGTTTTATTCAAATCAAAAAATGCATGAAATAAAGAAACATCTGCATAATTTTCCTTATTATTCCTCTCATGTGTGTCTTTGCTCATATGTCCATTTTTCTGTTCAGAACAGCCACTGATCATCAGGTTCTTCATGAGGCCACCTCTGAGATGCGATGAATGTTGGAGAGGGTGAGCTGTGCCTCCTGCGTCGGGTAAAACCGTCTGGAGTGAATCCACAGTCTCCCGAACACTGCTGTGATCAGCAGCAGGAGCAGCAGCAGACCTCCGAGGACAAAGGTCTCCACGGCAGGAACTCCACCTGAACCTACCAGGATGACACCGCTGACAGTTTGCATTTGTATGTCACACACTTAACATGTCTAAGCACCGAAGTGTGAGGATGCTAATGTGACTATCCAGGGCTTCTGCAGATTTCACCAAAGTGCTATTTAAGAGCATTTTTAATAGAATTTTTCAAGTTGCATTGAATCAATGTTTAGGATGTGGATACAGAGTAGCAGCGACTAACACCGGATGTTTGTTTGTGGCTCTTCTGTTTCAGTTTTATGCTCCGACTTCTCATGTATCCTTTAAGACACAGGTGTCAAACGTGGCCCGGTGGCCAAATCCAGCCCATCAAAGGGTTCAATCTGACCCCTGGAACGAATTTGTGAAATGCAAAAATTACACTGATGATATTAAGGATCAAGGATGTTCAAATCATTTTAGATCAATTCAATCTAAAGTGGATCAGAACAGTAAAATACATATAAGTAATTAAAACTGCAAATTTCCCCCTTTGTTTTAGTAGAAAAAAAAAGGTAAAGTTATATTCATTCATTCATTCATTCATCTTCTATACCCGCTTTATCCTCACTAGGGTCACGGGGGTCGCATGGAGCCTATCCCAGCTGCTTAGGGCGAAGGCGGGGTACAGTTATATATATATATAAAGTGAATAACCTGAAATCTTTTAATAGAAGTCTGTGTAATTTTAACCATATTCTGTCTGCTCTTTGATGTTTTGTGTATTTGTAGATCCACTGTGATCTCCAACTTGTGATTCACATATAAATGATAAACTAAGGTGTAATATTGTTCACATGACACTTATTTTATTTAAGAATTTTCAGGTTTTCATATTTGTTCATGTTATGTTCGAGTACAATTCATAGACTTAAACATTTTCATCACAGAATTTTAACGTTTTTTCATTCAAAACGTCTTATTCTATTATTTGTTATTCCACGGGCCCCGCCCACTTTATACCATATTAAGCTGTGTGTGGATGTTTGACAGCCCTGCTTTATGACTTTATGTGCAATGTTCATATACAAGGGTTTTCACAAAGTGGGCTTCAGTTTTCATATTTTCAAAAGGCTTCCACCAAACATCCAAATCCATTTCTTAAGATCCGTCCAAATCATATGTGTATTAACTTCAGGAGGATCTGAGAGCAGGTACTGAGAAAGAAGTAATAGTCAACATTTTTGTTTTAAGACAAAAACAAGGAACCTTCTAATAAAAGGTTTTATGGACTCATACATAAATAACAGTTCTAAAATCAGCACTTCTGTTCCGTTTGTGCCATATTGTACAGATAAAGCTCTGAGCCTGTCCAACACCATATGTCTAATACCAGAGGTGGGAAGTAACTGAGTAGAAGTACTTTTTTTAGGTATCTGTACTTTACTTGAGTATTTATTTTTCTGGCAACTTTTTACTTTTACTCTCTACACTTTTGCATAAATATCTGTACTTTATACTCGTTACATTCTCAGAACAGGCTCGTTACTTTTTCAAACTAAAAGCATGTGACAGTACAGAAAATACTTCACTTCAGAGGGAAAACCGGTGGAGGAGAGCAGGAGTCCAGGCTGTGAACATACCTGCAGAGCTGAGAAGCCCTGATTAAAGCCATTCTCTACTCACTAACTCACTTTAAAGGCTTTATTTTGGGCTTAAACCCACACCATCAGTAAATCTGTCATCTGTGCTGCTCAGTGAAGTCTGTAACCAGATATAAAAAGAGGTGAAGTTCACTTCAAAATAAAACAGTTACAGTGAAATTAGATGATCATCTTCATTAAATGTCCTGAACATTATTTTCATCCATAAATCTGTGTTTATTTTTTCACTTCCTTGCTGCTACCCACCTGTATTCAGTTTAATTCGACCTGTGCCCGTACCCATGGACATTCTGATTTGATTATATGATTCTCTGTATGATTTTGCTTAAATAAGTATTGTATCATTCATGGCAAAAAAAATGCAGTTTAAATTTTTACTTATGTACTTTATTACAATTGAGAAGTACTTTTTAACTTTTACTTAAGTAAAGGAGTTGAAGCAGTACTTCTACTTTTATAAGAGTATTTTTTCACTCAAGTAACTGTACTTCTACTTAAGTACAGAATGGGAGTACTTTTGCCACCTCTGTCTAATACAAAGGAGGAGATGGACGCTTCAGTTCCATTCATTTAGGATCTTTTCTTACAGTTCATGTATTTATTTGTGCTTTAGAACATAACTGTTATGAAACAATTAGGAAATCATCTGTCGTGTGGTTATTCAGCTGGTTGTAATCTGCAGCGTCACCAGTACTGGATTTGAGACTTTTTCAAAGGTGTGAAAGTATTGAAAAGGCAAGAACATACTGGACGTGTTATTGTCGCTGTTATCTAGTAGTCGTCTAATAGGGCCATACGAAACTGTATGAGACACAGGGACGTCCCGCCGCATCCTCATGAATCCATCCTCACTGGAGCAGTTCTGTTGAGCACAAACATGAATTCATAAACATCCAACAGATGCTGTAGGCCTTAGTGTCACAAACTACAGGAGTTGACTTCAGGGCTCACATGGCTAAGAAATAAATTCGAGGCCAATGTTTCTATATTAAGTCCATAAGCCGCACATAGGCTGCTTGTCTGAACTGGTTCCTGGCTTCCAGTTTAAGGACTGAGTCTTAAAATGAGCTGCTGACTCACAGGCTGGCACAGGCCCGGGGCGTTGTGGCAGATCTGGACGTTACAGTGAAGGAAGACGTTTGTGTAAGAGCCGCCTACGAACTTAAACATTTGGATCCTGAACATGGCGTCTGGACCCTGGCCGTTCTTTATCACAGTCAGTGTCTGCTCGTTTGACAGCAGCGGGCAGCTACAAAGAGAAGGGAAGAGGTCAGGGAGAGCAACCGACATTTAAAAGCAGCCTGAAACACTGGACTTTAAAAATAGAGAGGAATAAAAAGAGGAGACGTGTCAGTGGGATTTCAGGAAGCCTTTCCAGTGATGGAGCACACAGCTGAGGGAATGGAATCACACTTCACATGGAGACGAACTCTTATCGTGGAGGTTTCCTCTGGGCTCTGATGTTGTGAAACCATTGTGTGTTCCATTGCTGCGCTGTTGCTAACGATACCAAATACTGCCCAGTTGTCAAGGACAAGCACAGCTGTTGAACTGAAACACATATGGCCCCTCTCAGACTTGGAGTCACATGACCTGTGAACCAGCTCTAGGAGTTGTTGTCTGGCCAGCTCTCTAAGCAACAAATTCTCTTATTTCAGATTTCAACAGCACTGGTGTTAGAGGCTTCTGAGCGTGGTGAAGCAGCAGGAGCGCAGGCCACGCTATAAGAACATTTCAACATTCTATCTACAGTGTCATGTCTGGATGAGGAAGCCTCAACTGTGTTCACTTTTCAAATAACAAATGGAAAATTAGAACACAGTGTTACTTTACACTAAGAGTACGTGTATAAACAATATGTAAATGTATTCTCATCGGGTCATAAACACTTAATAAATCATTAATAAACATGCAACAACATTTCTATTCTTTTTTGTAAATGGATTCAGTCTCACTATTTGGAAAAAATTATGCTGTTAAATGTCAGATCTTACGATGGCGTATTAGGGCCACATAAGAAAATAAAAACATTTGTCACTAGGAGAATAAAGTCATTATTTAAAGAGAATAAAGTCGTACTTTTACTAGATTACAGTCAGATTCAGATTCAGACAACTTTATTCATCCCAGAGGGGTAATTCAGTTTAGCAGCAGACTCGGTTTAGTTAAAAAGACAGAAAAAAGGGAGAAAGACAGACAAACAAATCCATATCAGGCACTCGGCTCAAAAAAATAATATAAACGTACACAGTCATACATGGTGCTATGGTAAAGCAACGGTAAATAAATAAAAGTTAAAAAATTAAAAATGCTAAATATATATAAAATGCTTCATTATTCTACGCTCTCAGTGAGGTTTAACAACCTGATGGCAGAGGGAATATTGGATTTCTCTGTGATTTGTTTTTCCTGGTGGTGCAGCAAAGGGTCGTCCTGATGGCATGAGAACAAAAGCTGAGGACAGGACATGGTCCGGTTGTGAAACTATTCCCTTTGCCTTCCTGATCACCTGCCTCTCCCACAGAGAACTCAGGTCTCTCTGGCATGTGCCAATGATCTCTGAACACACTTGAGTTGATATGAGAGATGCTGATGCTAATAAGATAGTAATAACATTTATTCATACATATCAGAAGAAGATGTCAGGGAATAACTGATGAGATCTGAAGTTTAACCTTACTAATAAATGGAATGCTTATACTCCGTTATAGCAGCTTACTAATGTTTTTATATGTATTTTCTATACCCCCCATGACCCACTAGGGGTATGGAGCCTAAGGG